>JAODUH010000023.1:1589515-1618902 GCA_027564835.1 Typhlichthys subterraneus | reverse complement strand
GTGCGCCCCCCCCCCCCCCCTTTCTATCTCCTCCCCTTGCCACACTGGATCTGCAGTCTCAGTGCTGCTGACCAAGAGTGTGGATTCATCCGTTTTTCTGGGCTGTATCGGCCTGATATATGTTTACACGTTAGAGTATTAATCAGGATGACTGCACAACAAGGCCAACAACTATTAGATGACATCCGTTATTATATGAGCCTTCCTACAGAGGACTCATTATGTGTTTCATGTGAGGATCACAAAGAAGGCCAGGTCTACGGGGAGAACACTTTTTTATAGGTTTCTGCTGATCACAGTTTATTCTGGTACTGATACATTTAGTTGGAAGAGAGAGCACAGCAGTCTGTTTGCAAGAAGGATAGGCCTAAAGAATAGTTGGAACGAATCGAATAGTGTGGTTCTAGAAAAAGCTGTGTGGCTTGACTTGTTTCTCAGTATACTTTTAATTACATTTGTTTCTGTATTGCAGTACAATGCAAATGTATGACATGCATAGTTTTAGTTGTAAAATATTGTCCTCTAATCCTATATGGTTCTCTGCAAGGTAGTTGTTTCCCCTGGGAAATCCACAGGATGCCTTTTATAGGGCAATGGTTTCACGATTGCGAAATAATGTTGATAGTATTTTCCAGAGCCATGTAAAGAGAGAGTCGCGTCATCTCCGTTCACAGCAATGGCGGATCGTGGCGCCTCAAAACGGAAGGTAGTATAAATTATATTGTAAATGTAAATCTGTGCATTTATTGACTACTAATTACCAAAACATTTAGTTATATAGCTGTATATATCGATTTAAAATTGCCCACCAATCACTTCCTGGAACTGTTTTTCCTCTCCATGAACCATGTGACCATTGAAAATTTCGAACTGCTGTTGGCGTAACTCTCTCTCTCTCAATGGCTCTGGTATTTTCCACCCTGCTTTGTGAGGCCAGTCTTTAATATCATGGGCATGTATGGTCGTATCTACCGTGGTATCTACAGGTAACAAGTATGTCCCCTGAGCCTTTCTTTATTATAAAGGTTATGTATGGCCATATGTATCTACAGGTAACAAGTATGTCCCCCGAGCCATTCTTGTTGATCTGGAACCAGGTACCATGGATTCTGTCCGGTCAGGCCCGTTTGGACAGCTGTTTAGACCCGACAACTTTGTCTTTGGTGAGTGTACAGCACAGTACAGGTGAGCAGGGCACTGTCGCCGCACCGCCTTGAGCCACGCCATAGCGGTTCAGGATGGGCGTGTCCGCGCCTTGACCGAGTTGAGTTCATCACGACAGTGAAGTCTTTCTCTGGGGCCTCAGCACTGTGTCAGCCATAGTGACGCGTTTGGTTTCATGCAGCTGTGTGAGCCCCAGACAGCTCTGGGGATGACTCAGCAGAAGCTAGCTGAGGTAACGCTGCAGTGCTGATAAGGCTGATGATTAAATGGCTGGAAATGAAAATGGGAGAACAGAAATCCGTTTCTCCTCTCATTGGAAAGAAAATTACAAGCAGCTAAAATTAGAATTTAAAATAGACATTTTGCCTTATCATAATTATAATCTGCTTTATTATTATTTTATTATTATTATTATTATTATTATTATTATAATTATTATTATTACAGGGTAATACAAATAATAACAAGGTAAGAAAGACATGAACAGAGCATGCCCTGCAGCATCTACAATATAACAGTTTGCTGCATTATATACTTCCAGTTCACTACGCTGGACACTTGCTGCTATTTGCTGCTTACACCATTAGCTGTAGCATACCTTGGTACTGATGCCTGAAGCTGGCAGAGGTGTAAACAAACAGAAAAGTCAGAAGGCCGCTCTTGGTTCTGTACATGTCAGTGAGTGGTACAATGTTGTATTCTCCACCCTCACATGCATGGTGTAGGACAAAGTGGAGCCGGAAACAACTGGGCCAAGGGCCACTACACTGAGGGGGCCGAGCTGGTGGACTCTGTCCTGGACGTGGTGAGGAAAGAGTCCGAGAACTGTGACTGCCTCCAGGGCTTCCAGCTCACACACTCCCTGGGTGGAGGCACCGGCTCTGGCATGGGCACGCTGTTGATCAGCAAGATCCGCGAAGAGTACCCTGACCGCATCATGAACACCTTCAGCGTCATGCCGTCCCCCAAGGTGTCCGACACGGTGGTGGAGCCCTACAACGCCACGCTCTCCGTCCACCAGCTGGTGGAGAACACCGACGAGACCTTCTGCATCGACAACGAGGCGCTCTACGACATCTGCTTCCGGACGCTGAAGCTGACCACGCCCACCTACGGCGACCTCAACCACCTGGTGTCCGCCACCATGAGCGGCGTCACCACCTGCCTACGCTTTCCCGGCCAACTGAACGCCGACTTGAGGAAGCTTGCGGTCAACATGGTGCCCTTCCCACGCCTCCACTTCTTCATGCCCGGCTTCGCCCCGCTCACCAGCAGGGGGAGCCAGCAGTATAGAGCTCTCTCCGTGCCGGAGCTGACGCAGCAGATGTTCGACGCCAAGAACATGATGGCGGCGTGCGACCCCCGCCACGGCCGCTACCTGACCGTGGCGGCCATCTTCCGTGGCCGCATGTCCATGAAGGAGGTGGACGAGCAGATGCTGAGCGTCCAGAACAAGAACAGCAGCTACTTTGTGGAGTGGATTCCCAACAACGTGAAGACCGCTGTGTGCGATATCCCTCCCCGTGGCCTCAAGATGTCCGCCACCTTCATTGGTAACAGCACGGCCATCCAGGTGAGGCTGCAAGTTGCAATTCTTTTCAAAATCAAATAATTTAATAATTTTCAAATGATTTGAGACATGGCTACTTTAAAAGTAGTTTGTGAGAACTTCTTTTAGCATAAATAAAGTAAAATACTTATTTTAAATATGTATAAAATACATTAAAGCATTTATCATATAAAGAAATATACATTCTATAAATACTAATTCCTTTACGATTTTTACTTAAAATAATTTTTTGATATGAACAATTAGTTGTGTATTTGTTATTAATTGAATGCCTTGTTATTTTATGACCAATGCTGAATATTCCCCACATCCAGGAGCTATTTAGGAGGATCTCAGAGCAGTTCACAGCCATGTTCCGACGCAAGGCCTTCCTGCACTGGTACACCGGTGAAGGCATGGACGAGATGGAGTTCACCGAGGCCGAGAGCAACATGAACGACCTGGTGTCCGAGTATCAGCAGTACCAGGACGCCACCGCAGATGAGATGGGAGAGTATGAGGAAGATGAAATCGAGGATGAGGAAGAGGCCCGCCACTGATGGGATGCTCTCTGTTAGATGACCGTGGTTCTCAAACCTGTTGACTCGTGACCCCCATAAAGAACACACCAACGCACATTCTCTGTGAATGCATACTCACTGTAGGTGTGCCAGTTATCAATAGCTACTGTTAACATCTTGACAAACTACAGTGTACAGCATAAACAACAATTCACTTTTATCAATTTGATCAAGTATAAAACTGTTATGTAATGACAAACTCACAGGATTATTAATTTCATAACCCTCCTTCCCCCAAACAAAAACGGAAAATATGCACTTTGCACCTTGGGTCCCTTTCCACAGTCTGAGAGCCACCCCTATATGGGTACCAACCACTTGAAATAATAATGAATTACTGTTCTTTGAAAGGTGTGGAATTAAAGTAAGTTAGCTACGCAGAATATATAAAAACATGATGAATTATTTGCTGTTTAGTCTGAAAAATACTATACTATATATCAATGTTGCTTGTAACACCTTGACTACCTTACCAATCTATACACTTGTGTGGTGAGTATTAACTGATTGTTTCAAGTCATGCTTTGCCAGTGCCAATACAAAGATACAACGTTTAAATACATGGAAACCGTTTTGTAACATTTACCTCTAAACTCACAAAATAAAAAAGGCTGACCAATGAGCTTATTTCATGCTTTTTTTGTTGTTTGTTTTTTACCAGTTCTATCATATTGGTAGAGATACACTTACAAGTACTAATGCGAGTATAAATTATACTGCTCTATTATCCATAATTAGTGTACAATAGGTGCCATAGGAGAGAGCAGTTTGACACATCCTTTTGTTTTACCTGCTGTGCAGCAACATGCATTGACTCAGCAGAAATAAAAATGCCTGTGGAAGACGAGAAGCATGTGTAGTTGCATATGCAGATTACTTATTTATTTATTGGCATTATTTACTTAAGGTATTATATGGAAGCAATTACATTCAAACCTCTACTTTGAATCATTAATAATGTTTCTACATTTAGCCACTCTGTCAGCAATATGCTATTTTAATTAAAATACACAGCAGAGGTTATTGTTCTCAACAGGCCTGAATTAAATTCTGAGTGGTTCTTATTTTCTACAGAGAGACTGAGAAAGCTAGATCTTGCATACATATTGTATGAGTCATCAGGTGAACTGTACAGTGATTAATGCATGACCCTGTCACTTTTACCTAACACCTACTGTACAGTATGTAGGACATACAATGCAGTACTATACTATATGTATGGGTAGGGCTGGCCATATATGAAGTCCATGTTAGAGATCATTTAGCAGTTTATATATATTGTCAATAGAGAGGATAGAAAGATAAAAAGGACATACATAGATAACCTTGAGTTAGAGTGAGTGCTATGAGGTGAAGAGGTACCAATGTGGATTGTTTGCTATAAACCATGCACAGCCCTAATCATTGCCTACAAACAACTGCCATGATCCAACCTGAGAAAGCATGTTTAAGATAGAAAACAACCATGGCTGTACTATTGTTTATTCAATTAAACAGTATATAGGAAATTGCATAGGCTTTGTAGCATATTCTACAAGCTTTTAATTCTACATGGTCCTACAAGCAAGAAAGTCAGTGCATTCAGGTTCAGATTAGGTTGTCATGCATTGTGGCAACAATATAACATATAGCATTGACATTAAAAATATAAGGATAGTAATATAGTACTCCAGTTATACAACTCAAGTACAAGTTTGACTGTACAACTTTCACTTGGAGAGTATCTTGGCTCGAGTAAAAGTGTGTAATTGCATTGCAGTGAACATGTCATCATCTGTGCGGTATATGAGGATAACAATACATATTTTAATATTGACTGTTCATTTACTACTGTAGACTAAGGATGCACACATTTCAGTGTACAGTACACGTTGTAAACATCGTAAGGTTTTGAAAATATGTACACAATGCTTAAATATATTTTTCAACCCATTAATTATAATTCATACATTTTGATAAAGACGTTCACAACACGGAAGTGGGTTATTCTTACTATCTTTATTATGAGCTGTGAATTCAAAAATATATTTGATTAAATTGCATTACATAATAATGCAATCACTATAAAAGGCGTCATCAAATAAGGATTAATATTGTACAACTAGTAAAAAACAGCAGTTAAAGCCAGCCTGTAACAAAATCAGTGCTGCTATGCGAGGACGTCTTTTTGCAGATTAGAGCCCCATACAGTACCTACCCCCACAGTAACCTGATACCCAACTCATCTGATATCTGACATACAAGCTATACCAAACTATTGCCTCCTTGATCTTTGGAACAATGGGAATATTTTCTAAATACAACATATAATACAAAACAGGTTAATCATTTGAATGTCAAATTTGGTTAGATTTCTAGTAAATACTGGGAATATCACAATTAACAGCCACACCCATCATCAAAACGCTCTGTAAACACTTTCCACATTGATCCAAAGAAAAAAGCCACAAAACATCTAAAAGTTAATACATACAGAATGAATACTTTTTTTTTATAATGAAAAGTCTGTTGCACAAGCATTTTATATAAGTTATATAAAAACATTTTGTTTAAAATACTGCACTGCTCTACTGATCTTGTGTAATCACTGGTTAGATTGAGTTAATATAATTTGTTGTGACATTTGAATGATTTATGCTCTTGAGCTGGTTTCAATATTCCTCTCAGTGACTGAGACCTTCTTGCGTTGCACAACAACTCTTTGGCTGCCTCGTACCACGGGCGCGGTTGTCAGACTGCAATCCTCGTGTGATCCCGCAGAACCAGAGCTAAAAGAAAAGCTCTGACCTTTCACCTTTATCCCATGACCGCTGGCCTCCAAGCCCTGCTCCACAGACTCCCTCCCTGACGACCCCGACCCATCCTCCACCACCAGGACATGCCCGGACCTGGAGACGTTTGCTTGCGAAAAGCCCGCCGCCGTTTGAACGTTGGCTCCTGGCGCTCTGGGCTCCACTACCTGTGAGAAGCTACCCCCGCCTCCGCCGACAGCTTGCCCCGCCCCGGTATTACCCGCTCCAACCTTCCTCTCCACGAGCACCATACCCTGGGACCCACGGAGGCCTCCCACCTGCACCAGGCCCTGCCCAAAGCCTTGCCCCAGCCCGACATGTCCTCCAGCTTGCTGGCCGCCTCCTGCCAACAGCACCACCTGCTGTGGCTGGGGGTCCACCACGTACATGGGCGTGGCTGCGTAGTACATGGTGGGCTGCTGGATGAGTAACGTCGGGCTAGGCATCAAGAGGTTGTCGTGGACGCGTGCGTTGGAAACGACCCCCGTCCCCTGGGCTCTCTCCTGGGTCACGGCGGAGGACTGTTTGGTGACGCTGGACGCGTTGAGGGTGCTGGCGTTGTTGACGTGGTCCCTGTCCCGCGCTGTCTCTGTGTGGGTGAGGGTGTGGGTGTGCGTGGATGGCCAGGTGGGAGGCGCTGGTCTGTCAGGGCGGACTGAGTGCCTCACGGCCGGAGCCTCTGTCTCCAGGGAGGAGCCGCGGCAGACCTCTGCGAGGGTCTTGAACTTGGGGCCGAGGTCGTTGAGGAACTCCAGGTCGTTGTTGTTCTCCAGCAGACTGCAGCAGCCCACAGAGCCCGCTGGAGACTCCTGGCCTTCGTAGTTGTACACAAAGGCATTATCGCTCTCGTGGGACTGCTGGGCAGCATAGCTGACTTTCTGCAAACAAACACAAGCAGCGCATACACGCTACGTTATACAACAACAATGCTATTATGATGCAGTTGTGTTGCACTTAAGGTTTACGCTGCTGTGTCGCTGTAGCCTGTGCAAGCGTCAAAAGCATTTATACTTTTATACTTGCGTGGGTGTCTTTGCTCATTGTCTGCATTGCAGTGCATTCCCTCACTACCACTTGCTGCTCTTAAGCTCACAAACTGACTAGAGAATATAGTGTAAACATTTTAAACTAAGCATATAAAAATAAAAAATTCCCGATGTATCGTACCGATATTGTCCATAGGAGACAATGTTTGCCAATAGAATAAGTATTTTTCGCTGATTGTATTTTTGTGTCCCAACCAACAAGGACATGTGTGAGTTTATTTGTCATGAGTTAAGTGCTAAAGTTGGTTAATGATCAAGCCATATACAAACATTGTTTCCCTGTTTCCCGTTGACGATTCCAGCAAATATCATAACAGTGAACAAGTACAAGACGTAGTTATAGATATGGATAATTCCAAAGCACTCTGGCATACGGGCTTGCATTCACAAGACACTTGTTGCTGTCTGTGAATGTAAACCCTTCCCTTCCCCATCCAACCAATCATCATTAGTGTGGCTCTGCGGTTGACCTATGTGTAGCTACGTGCTTTAACATTTTGGAGCTGGCGCACATAGCTTATTGCTCTGTGGGCCTGTTTAGACTACAGTAGGTCTAAGTGTGGATGCACAAATTAAACAGGAGCATAAATGTATGGTCCTTGTTTCTCCCCTGGTTGTATTTATATATTCATATAGCTAAAACGTGAACGTAAATGTGTGCATTTTGTGTAATGTGTAAGTGTAATGGCCATTATTGCACACACAAAAGACAATGTTCTAATATCAACGATGATATTTGAAACACTATACTCCAATATACTCACACTTAAGTAGTACTCCTCCAGGTATTTGTCAGACAAAGCAATGCCCTCGAACGCTCCCCCTCCGTATCTAGAGAACAACTGAGCATCTCCAGTCATCAGCCCTCCACCTCTATAGTCCAGGCCCATGTGCTGATTGAAGCTGTGTTGGCGATTCATGGTTTCAGTCATGAAGGACGAAGTAAAGCCGCCGCCAACACCGTTAGCACCACCGCCACCTCCTGCAGCGCCTCCCCAGGTGGCTCCCCTCTCCGCGTACGTGTTGGCATCCACGGCCTTGAGCGTCCCACGGTCCACTTCTACTGGGACTTGCAGAAGAGGCACTTCCTTTGCAACAAACACAAGACCCAATCACAATGGTCACAATGCTACCAATGCAGGGCAGTGATGTGGTTTTCAAACTAAGCGCTATGAACACCTTGTCTTCTCCTTGTCCTTCGGTGTGGTATGAGATAAGCTGTTCTTTGGCCTCATATGGGATAGTCTTGAAATCTCCCAGAGCTGCTGTACCTCCACACAGGCAGAACAGCAACAGGAGAGGCACCACTAAAAGAAAACCCAAGTTGCACACCTCTTGAACAAATATTGACATGGAACTGCTTGAAAACGGCATGTAGGTGTGTCAGACAAGTGTATCAATGTTTTTCATTTCTTTTCTTTTTTTCTTTTGCTTTCATTGACTGGCTTTCCATAGTTTAATGAACCTCATAAAAAAGGGGACCCAAAGAGTTGAGTTTTGTAAACATTACCCTTATCATGCCCATCACAATCACTCTCTTCTGTTTATCTCTATATCAGTCTGTCTGTCTCTCTTTCCATCTGCCTTTTCTCATATTCGCTCTGCCGCTCCCTGTGACCTTGAACAAACTCCTTTGAAGAACATTGCCGTTGACAAGACAAACATACTTTCTCTTGCTCTTACACCAAGAAATTCAAACATAAATCCCTGCCATTGTATTTTCAAGTACAGTAATGCGGATACAGAAATGGGTTGCAAGACTATTTGGTTGTATAATTTAAGATTTGCATGTGCACTATTTTGAAGTTTATAGGGAGCTAGGATTAAGGTGCTTTTTGAGGATAGAAGTACAAAACCAACTCTACTCACATAGAAGCAGCAACAGTCCAAGGAGAAGCAAGAGGACTCCTGGAGCTCCAAAAGTGACCGTTTTGGTCTGCCGGTCGAGACAGGCCTTGGTGGATTGATGACAAGTACACACAACAACATTTAACACCTGGACATCCGCACACGACTTTCCCTGCTGGTCCTTTATCTCCAAAGCCACTTTATAGTAGCCTGGCCACAACTCGGCGTGGTCTCGCAAAATGGCCGAGGTGGCTGTAGGCAAAGACAAGAAGAAAGTCATGTAGTGTTGCATGCAGGTTATTCACTTCATTATAAGATCACGTTTGGTATTACCTTCAATATTCTACTTTTAATTACTGGTGTTTCTACATGTTTAATCGTAATAAAAAATAATTCTTAGTAACAGTATAGCTCTGTGACCTGTTTTAGCTTTATGAACAATAGAGATATATACAGTTTCCATGACAAAATATATATATACACAAGTAGCTCATATCTGAGTATGTGTTGAGGTGTGTTTCCAGGGCGACAATGGGATCCACCACTCTTAGCCAATATGTGCATGGAGTGATTCATAGGTCCCAAGCAGGTAGTGAACTATGAACTATGTATTATTGCGGGGGCCAAAGAGGTTGTGGATCACTCATTTACAGTGTATGCATAGTGTAGTGATACCATTAATATGCTCCACACTCCATTTGTCCTTGTTGTTCTGTGAAATCACTCTGAACTCAAAAGGCCCTGAGTTTGGAAATGCATCTTCATCTATGGCAGTGACATACACAACACTGTCCTCCAGACACATGGTCTGAGTTGTAATGGTCAGTGTGGGACAGTGGTCATTGAAGTCTTCCACTTGAATAGCTATGGTCCCTGTGGCAGTTTTAGAAGGCACCTCTACAAATAAAAGCAGGAATGTAAGGAATATTTTAGTATATCGTATTATATCACTTTGTTTGATAAAGCGCCAAAAGAGATAACTCCAATATGTATTGTACTTACCATTCGTAATGCATATGATTTTAGCATAATACGTTCCATTGATTAAGTATATGGACTCTCGGTCAGGCAATTTGTTCAGTTTAATATCTGCTGTTTTTTCATCAATAATCAACCAGTTGTCAACATCTTGTATTTTGGCATACCTGTGAGAAAGATCATTTTTGTTCTTGAGAAGATTCATTTGATAAAAGGTGTCCTTGTTACCTGTTAAGGACACGTTGTGCCATTTTTGGAAGATCAAGATATATTCCACACATTATATAAATAGGGAAACTCTCCTCCCAAAGTCATATGTAATCAAGGTGGTGCCAAAGGGTGTCTTTCAAGTTCAAGTTGGCAGTTGCACCACATTCAACTATTCAGAACAAACGTTTGAGATGTATTTTTGATGATGTTCCAAAAGAACAGTAAATGCTGTCGGCACTAACTGAAATACCCACCTTTATGTTGATCGGTTGATTATAACCAGCTGACAAACAGTTTGGAATGGAGTTCCCATATTGATGTTCAAAGCCAAGCAAATTGTAAATCTGCCTCCGGAAGGGAGACAGACTAGAGGGTTATCACCATAACCTACTGCAATAGCCTGTGTATACAATAGCCTGTAGAAGCCTTTACTCACTTTTGTCAAGAATATAACCCGAATCAATCACCATTTACTCAGACCAAAGACAATGATTTTCAACTGAAAGTTACAAACGCATCTAAAACGTTTTATAAAACATTTCTTTCAGTCTTTTGCTGCACTGTGGTGAAGTTTGAAGGCCAATGCTGAAAATCATCACAGTCCGCAAAAGACAAATAATAAACAGGTGTCAGTTGTCCCAGACATTGCAATAAAACCCTCTGCCCCCTTTTTATGGAGATATGAATCAAGCAGGGTCTGTATGCCGAGTCAGTTGTTAGAATATTTTGTGCCATTAACAGTAAGCTGGGCATTTTTGTTTAGAATTTTGTAGAGGGCATCGTAAGGCAATTTTAACAGCATATTCAATATTGATACATGCAATTAGCTATTTCCGTTCAAAATGTGTACCCAGTCAGGTAAGAGAAACAGACGTATTTCTAATTATATTTGTTGTATGTGACCCTTGCTATCATACCTGACATTGGTGGCAATACGTAGTGTGTCACTGTCAATAGCAGCATAGTTGGTGATGACTTTGTTGATGGTGACAGTGGTGGTATCCTCAGAGATAGTAACCACCTTGACACTTGGCTGAAAGTGTGGGCCTTCCTTTTGGTTGACCACGTTGATTTTGATGGGGTATGTCTTTCCCGTTACTACTGTATTATGGCTGTACGCTGCTTTGTTGGAGACACTCACTGCCAGATTGAGCTCCTTTAGTTCCTCATAGTCGAGTGCCTGTAGGTTCGAGCAAGGCACACAAGGTACACATGACTGTCTGAACCACAGTACTGACGTGTGCATTTGAAGACGATGTACAGTTAACCTTTACCTTATGAATCATGATCACACCCTCGTTGGTCTTAGAATCAGTAGTGATGCTAAAATAGCCTGCTTCATTCCCTGACATGATGGTGAAGACAGCAAGCCAGTTATCGGTGTGCATCAGGTCTAGGTCAATGGCTTTGATCCGTAACACCTCTACATTGATAGTGTTCTCCTCAACACGCCCTTCATACTGCAGTAGCAAGCACAGGAAATACAATGGAACGTATAACTAGATCGTGCTAACACATTGGTGATCCTGACCCACATTTTAATAATCACTCATACCCGTTCTTTTTCCAGGGTGGGAACGTTGTCGTTGATATCCAGGAGTTTAATCACAACTTGTCCTGTTCCTGACATTCCTCCTTGGCCATTCATGTCTGCACCTTGTATAGTTAATGTGTATGTGTCTTTTGTCTGGTGAGAAACACAATAAACTGTGCTAAACAGATGCGGCATTCTATCGTGTTGTTCTAGGTTACTGTACAACTGTTATGCTAGACAAATACATCCAAAACGTTATCTGCCATTTGCCGACTCAAATGAGCTGAAACGCATCAAAGTATATTCAAATACAAATTACAACCTCAAGAAGTTTAATTGACTGTTTAAAACTGTTTAAATGAACGGACCTCTCTGTCTAGAGTGTTCTGTCGAACTATGAGCTCCCCAGTGTTATGGTTCATATAAAACATCCTCTCTGAGGCAGTGTTCTCCACAATGCTGTAGTAGATCTGACTATGAGGGGTGTTTTCTTCATCTGCATCAGTGGCAATCACCCTCATTACAACAGTGCCTGTAAAAGTCAAATGTGAAAAGCAAAGTCACCTGATGATTACAATAAGGGTTAATGAAACTGTGGGGGAAACATTAATAAAATACCTGCTTGACTGGATTCATTGACGGAGCCAGTTTGCCCTGCTTCAAATACTGGTGCGCAGTCATTCTCATCCACAACCACGATATTAAGGCTAACATCTTTCTCAGCCTGAGTCCCATTGATGTATCTTGCCACACCTAGAAGCTACAAATATAAATACCACAAAAAAGAAAATGATGTATTATAATGAAACGTACATTGCTATATTGTCAAACAGTATTTCTGTGAGTTCTTACATGGTAGAAGGGAATAACCTCACGGTCAAGTATGTCATGGATTCTGACCATGCCTGTTTCAGGGTTGACAGTGAATAAGCCGTAAGGCTTACTATCAGCACCAGCTCCTTTTAGTGAATATATCACCTTTGCCTTGAGCTCCTCATCAGAATGAATCTTTAACGCACACACCACACACACACACACACATTCATCAAGGTTCTGCAATCAAGGCTCAGAAGAAAAAGTCTAATTATCATAGTAGACTTTAATCACACATTTGTAACTATCTCAACTGTGCATAAAAGTGCAAATCATTTATTAATAAAAAAATTATGAGCTGTGAGACAAAGGCCATAAAACTATGACTAAAAACAATATGACAGAATTTCAAGTAGCACATTGTAGGGGAGTGTAATACACATTAAATATTATATAAATATAATAAAAAAAATTGTATGAAATTGACATTCCTGGGGCATGCAGGCAATGCCAATATAAATGCTACACTGTAGCCTATACAGTCTGTGAGCTAACAGTAAATACAGTATTTTCTTGAGTATAGATTTAAATCCCCACACAGAAGAGGCTTATGTAAGCAAGCAGGCCCAAGGACATCATTCTGTCACTGTGTTTTTCCTGGACGAAATGCATTAGCCTATGTTATGGCTTCATAATGAATTTATACAACTTGGCCTAAAAGTCATTCAGTCCGTGAAAAATGGTTGTCACTTGGTGCCCTATATAATTACTGGAGGTAAAAATTACAGGCCTACTTTAGCAATATATGACTGTTTAGTGTAGTCAAAGTTCTCTTTCAGCTTGGCAGGAGCAATAATCCATTCTCTTTTTTGCCTTATGTGTCCGGCTCCACTGCCGTCTGCCACCACAAGATAGAACTGCAAGCAAACATAAAACACGTTTTCTTTCTGTCTGTTTAAAAAACTAATACGTTACGGTACATACCAAGGATATTTTACCTGATAACATACCTTATGGATTTTGAATTAATCATGAAAGTAACGCCTAGTTTATTCTCACGAAACGTTATATTCTGGCGTCTAGATCAATGTAATTTATACATGTCTTAATGAAGATTAAATTAAATGAACGGATAGTTAGGATATGCCTTATTTTCACTTTATCGCTATCCCGTTGTATTAAATTACTTCTTAGAAGTTGAAAACAGATTTTTCCTAAATTGGTGAATTAACATGGACACAGTAGTTTCAACCGAACTGAATAGCCTATACATGGCGAAATGTAGTATACCCGTAGCCGGGGCTACCAATGAAGTCATTGTAAATCATTGTAGATAGGCTATAGTCTAGCCCTAAACATTACCTGATCAAATATAACTGTATACGCCAAAACAAAAACAATGTTGGTAGCTTTAACACATACTTACAGCTAGTAAGATCGGTAACAAAATAACAAATATTTGTTTGGACACAACAAGAGCCATTGGGGTGACAAGCAACGGTTTCTTGCTGAAATTAAATCCAGTCGTTATTTTTGCTAGGCACGGTTGAGATAATACTTTGCCCCGTTTGATAGCTGGATGGGAACTTTCCGTAATAGCGTACGGATAGGCGGTGCCTTTCTCTGTGTGCATAGCCTATGCATGATCGCTGCATTGCTCATGGATAGGCTACTGCTTGATATCAGTGGGAGTGGGGAGGGTCAGCCTGCTAGTGTCCACTTCTGCATAGCTGCGTGTTTGTGTGCAGCCTATTGTCTACGCGAATGAGAGAAACGGATGCAGGGTTAACTGGTCTAAAGTCAACCCTGCATCCTCAGGAATTTACCTCTAAACATAACGGGGGACATACTGGGACAGTAACGTTTTGTATACTTCATTTTCAGCGTGGCCTATTCAGCATGAATATGACAGGGACTTGACACTAATCTGTAAAATGTTACCCGTAGGTGAGACATTTCTTTTGTGTAAATTGGAAAGTCTTCCGAACATTGTGTGTGTGCGTGCGTGCGTGTGTGTATGTGCGTGTGTGTGTGTGTGTGCGTGCGCGCAGATTTTGTATAGGGTTTTGTGTGCATGCACTATATGCGCCTTGTGTGTCCGCTCGTGCCCGTGTGAACAACTGAGTTAACGTGTCCGTGGGAGAGAATTTGGAGAGGCGGGGTGAGGCGGGGGAGTTAGGGGACAAGGGGGAGTAGGCTACTGGCGCTAGCTGCCATGTTACAAAAAAACTTTCACAATCACTACCCTGCCTTCAGAAAAATTACAACGTGTCTGTGTAAAGTGAAAATGCAGCCTCTCAAACCAGATGATTGGACAGGTTGGTTCAATTAGCCTAACCTAAGTTTGCTAGAACTAAAACTCTTGTTCTTGTAATGCAATAACTATTCGTTACTTGGATTAGTAATTGTAATATTATTACTGTTTTGGAAATAGTAATTAGTGACACTAGTTACTGGGAAAAGTTATATTACAGTGACGTACTATTAACTAGTTACTAACCAAAACTGGTGTATTATGATGATTTTATTTTCTCTCACGCGTCATGTTCAAGTTTCTGTTTTGTAGGCCAAATCGGTCTTCAAACGAGAAAAGTTTTCAGTATCCTCTATTAAAAACAGTGCCGGTCCTGACCTTCCTGGGGCCCTATGTGAAAACGTGCTATGGGGCCTTTCTGCCTGACCCATGAGACATGCAAAGCATTTTTCCATTGACAATTGCAATAAATGTCAGATCATAATCCATTCCCTTATAGACATAGGCCTATATATACATGGAGAGATAGGCTGCTATAACCACACAAGCTGCAAGACATAAATACTTAGATATGTGTGTCAATATGGTCCACTATACCCTGCTAATAAACATCTGAAATAGAATATTTTATCAATAGTCAATATTAATCTGTTGCTTTCCATCTTGATCACTTTTCCAATAATTCATCAACCAATTTTGGGCTGGTCACAATAAAAGGCCACACTAAAATGTGTAGTTTAGAAATTTTTGACTTGACTAAACACACCTGACAAACATCACACTAATAAACATTAATGTTATATGATTGGTATATAGGAGTTGATATATTCAGGAGACGAATATTAGTATCAACTCTTTTAGTTTATTTGTTTTCCCGCTAACTCCACCAGACCACAATTTGCCGCCACAAAGCTCATACCCATACCGCTATGCATGCCTGGGAAATGTGGTATTTCTACACAAAACAATGGCAAAACCTGCATAAACATAACTGTTTGAATTAATATCAATAATAACAAAGACTGTGGGTGAGTGTTCACCACAGGTATATGATTGTTTAAATCACCAATCATATACCTGTATGCACATACATAATATAGGCTATTTACTGTAGACAACAGATTATATGGACTAGGGCCATGTAAGAACATATATTGCCTCACTCCATTAGTAATCTTACAGGTTTTAGCAACATTCCATCTGACAGAAAAAGATAGCATCTCTGCTAATCCAGTAGGCCGACAACAATAAGTCTTGTTTAAGCCCATCAGAAATGTGTAGCTACATCTTGGGTTGGCTTGCAGCACTGAGAACTCCTGTTGCCCTCTCGGCTATACCTGCAAAACACACTGAACATTTTGTAATCTCCTCATGAATCATGTAATCAGAGAGTTTGAATGAATAAACTGAAGCTAACCATTATTCATGTTAGCCATCAACCTCATACCTTCTCACACCCGAATGCACTGCATCAGAGGGTACCCCACCCTTTATTATTATGAGCCATATAAGTTGCTTTGCTGCTAAGATGTTTAAACTTGGGGATACATAATTGAAGCGATACTTGATATAAAACCAATTTCACTGAAATACAATGGAAAACCAATCAAATGTATTAACATATTAAAAAAAGAAGCTAAAGATAATTGGCTGTAAAAAAAAATGAAAGTGAGTCTATTCAAAAATAGGGAAATTCATGGTTTGAGCAACAGAGTATGATGTATTTCTAAAAATAAACTGTAATGACGAGGACACAATTAGAACATCTATACTCCTGTTCTCTCAAATTGCTCTGAAGTCATACATGGAGGAGTAGACATCCACTGTAAATGTATAGGCAGAAAATTACTTTTGCTCTATCCAGGCCTACAGTTGTAATTAAATGTATCTTAATTAGACTCTATCGTGGAAGTGCATTTTGGTGTCTGTTTTGGATTATTGGTGTCAGATTCTTCCTAATGCCCTTTCATTTTAAACTATATAGTCTTTCTGAGCATGTGCCTTGCTTTTTCTTCCAGTTGTGTGTCTCAAACCAATGAAATACTCTTTATAGACCGTAGGACATTGGCCCAGTGTTCCTGATGTGAACCCTGTGAACAACACTATCAGCAATACAGATAGCGCACTAGCTGTCATGCCACTCCCACAGCTGCGCTGCTCAGCACACATTCCTGTGGTGTTAAATAGGAGGTCACAGCTCCTATCCTAAGTTAAGGGCGCCATAGATCTGGAGGGGATTCACTGGTCAGGGACTGGCTGCACAGTAAGACAGTCAAATGGAAATTTTAATAATAATAAAAATAAATGAATAAATATATACAACATATTTAAATATTGGTAGTAGCCTACCAGCCATATCTCCCTGAATGTGATAATGTTTCCCCCTGCTGGCTTTCAAAAGTTGTTTTATTAAGGTTTTTTTCAGTTCATGCATCAAATGTGAAAATATATGTGGATAGGCTACAGTAGTCCTGGTATCCTAATATGCTATATCCTTATATTACAGACCTTTATTGCTGTCCCTGCCACATATATGATGCGGTGGTGAGTGCGGTGATTAAGAGTGCATGCATGTGATTAAGACCATGCAATCCTCATGAATTCCTCTACATCACCTGCACCTTGATGTATGCATCAAATCCCCACAGACAAGGCTCTCTGTTCCAGGACATATGCTAACGTTGTTGTTTTGTGGACAAACCACCTTTGGCCGGTTACACAGACATGGATTAAGCCTATATAGTCCAAGACCTAAACAATTCAATGAAGAACTCCATTGAAAAATGTTCTTAGTTTAGATCTAGGACTCCAGGTCTGAGAAACCGGGCCCTTGTTACATGGTTTTGTAATGAATTTAACAAGTTTTCAACACTGAGTATAGGACCCAATTGCACACAACAGGCAGGATTTAAGAATATATTCTGGCACGAGGTACAGACAAACTCAAACCAATGAAATACTCTTTTTAGACCGTAGGACATTGGCCCAGTGTTACTGGTGAGCACTGTGAGCAACACTATCAGTAATACAGATAGCAAGCTAGCTGTCATGGCAGCGCCACTCCCACAGTGGTGTGCACTGCTCAGCGCACATTCCTGTGGTGTTAAATAGGAGGCCACAGCTCCTATCCTAAGTTAACAGGGCTATAGATCTGTATGGGAGGGGTTTCTCTGGTCAGGGACTGGCTGCATGTTAAGACGGCAATAGTTCTCA
The DNA here is from genome assembly GCA_027564835.1 of Typhlichthys subterraneus. Taxonomy (NCBI): domain Eukaryota; kingdom Metazoa; phylum Chordata; class Actinopteri; order Percopsiformes; family Amblyopsidae; genus Typhlichthys; species Typhlichthys subterraneus. Next base: position 1,600,920 of record JAODUH010000023.1, on the reverse strand, counting down.
AATGGAAACATTAATTAACAATACAAATAGTTAAATACAAAAATGTGTTGTCTGCACAATTTTAGCACTAGCCTCCCAGCCATATCAGCCTGAATGTGATATTGTTCCCCCCTACTGGCTGTCAAAAGACACATAAAAACCAACTGTTTACAAACAACAAAAAAAGTATCCTAATCATAAATAACCTACATACCCTGCGTATTATGAGGATAGTTCTTGTGGAATATTAGGCCTAATAATGAACACAATAGGTCTACAGTATTTTGGAATCACCTATGATGATGTTATTTGGAATCTTCTAGAAACCTTTAAGATATTTATCTGTAGCTCCAATTTTTTTTATTCAACCTTTATTTAAGCAAGGCCACGCTGCTCCAAGTTATAACAGATGTGTGGCTGCAGATGCAGGCAGTGCACTGGTCATGTTATCTACTTCATTATGTGACTTCAATGCAAAAGTAAGTAGGTTCATACAGATACAACAAAGACAAAAATATGACTAGTTCTGAAATATAGGCCGTTTCTAATTGGCCTATAAAACGGGTCATGCATCCTGAACGTGATACAATGTTCCCCCCTGCTGGTTGTGTGCTATATTCATGAATAGCCTACCAGACAAAATGTGGAAATATATACATTTGATAGGCTATTGCTTAGTTGGGAGAGTGTGTGGAAATAATACCCTAATGAATACAGTATTTTGGCCTAATAGTCAAATAACATCTTAGGCTGTTATTTAGAGTCCCCAGCATTTATGGTATACAGAAGGCCTACAAACGAGCATACCCATAAAATAAATTGTATGGTAATAAATGGGTCTCAAATTGTACTTGTGTTTTCTTGTGTGAAAAAGCATCCATAACACGGAACGTTGCTATAGTAGCCCGCACACAACGCGTAGCCATGATGTCACAGGGTGGACCATTCAAGGTGTGTCAGGTGTAAGGTGTGCCAGCCAGTCGCCGTTAGCAGTGCGGGAACAGGCATTTTAGGCAATGGGCGGCGCAAGTTACTTGTAGCCTAACCGATCGTGGTAAAGTGAATGGGTCACTTTCTTGTAAAATCTCTGAAGAAAAACATTCCGTCATAGTGTACCTTTGTATTTAAACAGTTATTGCGTAATACAGTATACTGTTTAGTAGGTATTTAGCAGGATCCCTACACTACCCACATACGCTACTGTACGGACGTTTTACCAATATGGCAGGGAGGTTACTTTTCAATATTTACACGCTATTGGTAAGTAGACTTCTACCTAAATACTGTGTGAATCATATTTTTTACATGTTTATCGACAAGAGTCTACCGTGTCGGTTGTATTTTTGACATAGTCCTCTTAATCATTGACATAAAAACCACGAAAAGCTTTCCAGGTTTAAAAAAAATGAATATAGCCTAGACTAAATAAGTACGGTAGCTGAGTAGTCTACCGTACAAGTAGCCTACCGTACACAAACTCGACCATTCCAACATCCCAGCAAAATATAAAGCGTATTATTCTTTTGGTCTCTTCAGATGTTATCCTGTGTGAAGTCATGCTTCCCCCCCGAATCTATACAAGTTTCAGTTCCACAGACAATACCAGCTGGATATGTGATCTCAAAAGGTACGCTTCTGCAAGTCACAGTAGACTTTTGCGTGCAAAATATTAACACTGTAGCATATATTCAGTTATTGGTTGTGCTCTGCAACAAATACTTTAGAAATGTAAAAATTCAATAGGCACCGGTCTATCTTGCATTGGCTTTTATTAGGGCTTCTGGTCTGGTGTTTGACTCCCACACAAAATGCTTGATCAAGATGTCAGGCTTCATAACTCCTACATGCTCCATAATTCTTTTAATTGCACTCACTATAGGCTAAATGACATAGCCTAATTGTAAATATATTGTCTCCACATTTGTAAATTATATGGCTAGTGTAACATTTTTGTTTTTTGACTCTTTCAGTTAATGTTGACAACTGTGATACTAAGTCATTACACTTCACACTGAGTGACCCAGACTTCACAGCAACAAGTGATGGAACCATAGTGTCTACTGTTATGGTGTCATTTAGAGGGCAGACATTTTCTGTACGGGCTCAAGATGCCAGCGGACAAAATAGTGAAATGAAAGTTAATCTAGTTCACAATAGAGTACAGAAGAGAATGGTAAGACAGCCATTTTGTTTTAAAACATTTTTTCAGTAGATCAGCTCAAACTACGGTACAGTGTTGCTTACAATCTACCCGCCTGCGACAGGTAGCAGACAGATTCCTGAAACGCTCCAAAAGACGTTGGAGCCCACCTCCTTTCAGCATTTTAGAAAACGGTCCCCCACCTTTCCCACAAGACCTCGGTCTGGTAATAAGCTTTTGAAATAGCACACTAGTATTCTTAACCCATACTACACAGGCATACTCTTAACTGTCTGTATTACTGCTGTATCAGCAGATTTATGACAAATGATTTCCCTCTTTGACACTTTCTCCCTCTCTTTGCCATGTTAATTTTCACCACATTAATGTTACTACTACACGTCTAGACACACCTAGTATACCTATTACACTCATTGTGCTCCATTTATGGCTGATCCCATGCTCTCCTCCCTTCACTCATTTCAAGCCATTATCTGTTGCAACTTGCCTGACATATTATGTGGAACTGGTTCTTGCTTGCATGCCAGTAAAGAGCAATGAATGTATTAGATTAGATATTGCTATGATTGTATAAGGGACAGTCACCACTATTAAACTCTATTTTCTTTTTATAGATCGGGTCTGATTCTCAAGCCAAGTACAGTGTGTACTACATCATCAGCGGACCTGGTGTCACAGAGAACCCAGTTGGTGTGTTTAGTGTGGAGAAGGATACTGGAATGCTGAGGATCCACAAAAGTCTGGACCGCGAGGAGTTCCCTATGATTGTAGTAAGTGCAGCACTGAATATATTCTGACCACAGATCAACACGTGTTCTCATTTGTTTCATAAATGTATTCTTATATGTATTTGATCATCATTTACATATTATTAGAATTAACGGCATGTGTTGAATAGCCATGTATGCAATTACCTTTTCTGTTCAATAGACAACCAAAATTATGCAGAAATGTAATTCATTATTTTGATGACGTTCCCCTCTTTTGAAAACTATTATTTTCAGTTTGTGGCCAGAGTGTTAAACACAGTCAGCCACATTGACACAGACAATCCTTTGAATGTCACTGTGAACGTAGAAGATGTCAATGACAACAGCCCACAATTTGCATCCCCGCTCCAGTATACCGTTCTTGAGCACTGCCAGCTAGGTAAAGAATACACAAGATGCCATGCCACTTTTGTGACACATCATTCACCAAGTGGGTTCTAAACAAACTGAACTTGACCCTACAGGAACAGTGGTGGGGGCAGTGAAGGCCACAGACAGAGACCAAGAAAACACACTCCACACCAAGATCAAGTATACTCTTCTGCCCGGACAGAACTTGTTTTCCATCCACCCGGAGACTGGCATCATTTCTACAGCAGCTGTTAACCTTGACAGAGAGGTGAGGGCTGGCATACATATACAGTAAACGTGTAGTATGGTATAGAGTAAGTAAATAAACCTTTTTATTTACCTGTCATCCATCCACAATTGTTGCCAAACATATGGTAGCAGAGATATTCAGCAGGGTGTCTCAGACCCCTAGAGGTCCTCAGAATTACTGCAAGAGGGGTCTACCAAAATATTGTATCATAAACTTCTTCCAAAAAATATAAACTTTGAATAAATACAACATGTATATGCATCTATCAATAGGTGTAGTTATTTTAATGATTTAGCATTGCATACAGTACACTATTACAAAGCACTTTAATACATGGCACTGTAGATCACACTACAATATTATTGTTGGCCTGGTTTAATAAGCAGCTTAATTTAACGTGTGTTACAAATAAAATGTATTATTATTATTATTATTATTATTATTATCATTATAATAAGCAACTACATTTTATACAGTATATTATATACAACAGGGGGTCCCTGGGCTGAAAAATGTTGAAGACCACTTGTATACAGTATACATGCATTTAGTTTCTACTTTTCCTCCTATAGGTGCAAGAGAAGCACTTTGCCACAGTATTAATCCAAGACATGTATGGCGAAACTTCCAGGAGTTTGTCCAGCACAGGGACAGCGACCATTCTATTAGGAGATATTAATGACAACCCTCCCACTTTCAGTAAGACATCTGTAAGTAATTAGCTATTATTTATATTAATTAATGATCACAACATATAACACATATAATCAGTTCAGTTGATGTACAATATTTCCTCTAAATATGTTTTAATATCCCTATTTTTTGTCAAATGTGAAGCTGCTGTCTTATGTTTTGAAAGTCATTGCTGTTAATGTCCTCATATAGTACACTGCCAGCACTGAGGAGAACAAAAGTGACCAGTGTATCCTCCGAATTCCAGTTGAAGACAAGGATTTAATTAACACACCAAACTGGAATTCAGCATTTCTTATTACCCAAGGAAATGAAAATAACAATTTCAGGATTGAAAGGGACCCCAAAACGAATGAAGGCCTTCTCTATGTAGTAAAGGTGAGTGTTACAAACCCAGATCTGTACTTGTATACAGCCACATTATTTTAACACATCATATCAATATTCATAAATAACCAGCAGTGAATACAGATTTGCAGTATTAACACATTTTGCTTTTGGAACTTTAGCCCTTAGATTTTGAAAGGCAACAAAGCCATAGGCTGATGGTAAAAGCACGTAACACGGCTGATCTGACCAATACCAAGGCCGACTGGCCTTCTGTCCCTGTGAATGTTTCTGTGGTCAATGTTGATGAAGGTCCAGAATTCACAGCGCCCACTGTGCTCTTCATCATCAAAGAGAACACTGCCAATGGCACCTTGATAGGAACCTATACAGCTCTAGACCCTGAGACCAAGATCGGCACTGGCATCAAGTAAGCATGCTCACTCCATTTCCCCACACTTGATAGTCAATATCTAATGATGTTGTTGTTGTTATTATTGATATTATTAAACAAAGCAGATAACATAATAGTAATTGCATACAGTAATGTAACACACACAACTGCTTAGCACCATGTTGTTTTATTAATCCTGAGAAAAGTAAAAATATCATGTGCACACATCTGTTATTGTTAGTTATATAGTTGTTTATATGCTTATCCTATTATCTGTTATTTAATACAATTAAAAACAATGACACTTATTTCAGGTGGTCACAGGTAAAAAAAAAGTTCAAGTGTCAAGAAGAGAACCAGTGATTTTATGAGTCCAAAGACGGTGGTTTTGTGTTCTCTAACCGCTGTTAAACACTTGAGGGCAGGCTTGCACTGTGAATAAGTTGTCAATGACAATGGTTTTAATGACCCTCAGGTACTACAAGACCTCAGATCCAGCCTCATGGGTCAAAGTAGATATGAACACTGGACAGCTGAGGGTTGCCAACACAATTGACAGGGAGTCCCACTTTGTGCAGGATGGTATTTACAACGTCACCATGAAAGCCGTGGATGCCAGTAAGTTCTTTCCACGTTATATTTAATTGATAATTAGTTACCTTATGTAACTTTTTTTTTAGGTTTGTTAGATATTGCTCAAATCAGGATGTAGCAAACTTCCTGCTCGGCTACTGTCTTTTTCTTTTTTGTCACCACCACAGCCCCAAGTCAGTCAGAAAAACACATGTCAGCGAGTTTGAGTTTGAGCCAGACAAGCCACCTGTTTCCTGAACACGTCCAGTTGTTAGTCATAACCTTCCACGGAAAACACACTTGGATACGTTTAATTGGATGGTGTCTAGTACGCTATTTTCATTGGAAACCTATTTGATGTTTTGTGACGTTTGTGCTGCCCACTCTACACACATTGCATCCTAGCCGCACTGGAAGGGTTGCGCTCCAGTCATGGTCGTTTCCCAAGGTTTCTTCCTCATCTTCGCCAATGTGTGTTTAGTGACAATAATAAGATCTAGGGGCTGCCATCTAATTGCATGTGAAATGTGGCCTCTAACAGACCTTTGAGAGGGGCCAAATAAATAAACTGAAATATAGATGCACAGTACAGTATGTGAAATGTCCAATTACAGATGTTCTTTGAACTTGTTGTCAATCCAGCCTTGGGCTTCATCCAAGTTAAACTCCACCCTTGTCATCGTATGATTAATGACCGGGTATAAGGGCCAGGTGTGCCAGGTTACACCTTGTGGCGTGACAACTGACTGAAGCTTGCTCATCTTTTGTGAAACTAGCTCATCCTTTTTATTTATTTATTTATTATTTTTATATCCGTCTCAAAAGTGAACACACACTAGCTAAGCACATAGCTAGGGTTTTAGCCAGACAGCCCGTATACACTAGTTCAGACTAGGGGTGCACAATATATCGATTCAGTATCATTATCGCAATATCATGTTGCGCAATATCATATCGAAGATGTATCAGGAAGTGCAATATTCATTATATTTAGTCGAGAGATGCGTCCGTTGGCTGTGTGGCTTAGTTGTGTTTGATTTAGACAGTATAATGCGTGGCTGAGGAAGCTAATGACATAATAGAGATCGAAGAGGAAACCTTAGTGTATTGTAACATTAGTAAATAATGCCTCTTCGGTAGCTTGGAATTACTGTTGTTGTACCAGTCCAATATGACTGCCAGTTGAAAATGTGTTGTTTTGATATGTTATGAATATATTTAGATGCATTTTCCCATAACCCAAACCATTCCCATACGTTTTTACTTATGTTTAAAAATATTGAAAGTAATATCGATATTGCAATTTTCATGAACAATATCGCAATATCACATTTTGTCAATATCGTGCACCCTTAGTTCAGACGTGTTTCAGTTCATCACGTTCCATTGCAGTGTCTTACTTTGAGTATTCCCGCATCATAGGCTCGAAAACAGGAACAGGAACGGTGATCATTGTGGTGGAGGATGTCAACGACAACATGCCAGAGCTTCCCACTGGAGAGCTGGTGTTGTGCGAGAAGGCAGGCGAGCTGGTCTCTCTGCCGATTGTGGCCAAAGACTTGGACCAGTCTCCTTTTTCTGCGCCCTTCAGCTTTGAGCTGGGAGATAAGAGTGAGGGGAAATGGACTGTGACGAAGATTAATGGTAGGTGATTATGAAGCGATTGCTCTCACCACCTCTTTGCTCATTTCAGTGTATATCATTACGTTTCCAGTGTGTCTTTTTAAATGAGGTGGGAAGGGGCCATTAAGTGTTCGATAGGAAAACAGTGTAAGGGCTAATTTTATGTCATCTCTGCAAAAATAGGCCCAGTAGTATGCAGTTTTTCATTGTTTATGTTTGGTCCTTAGACACGGCGGCCATATTGCAACAGACTAAGGAGCTGCCTACAGGGTTGTATATTGTTCCTGTGGCGGCAAAGGACCTTCAAGGCTTTGGTAGGACCCAGATGGTGCATGTGAGGATATGCCAGTGCAGAAATGGTGCCTGCGTGACCAAGCCCAAGTCCATATTACTGGGTCCGTTGGCCATCCTGGCCATGCTGCTGCCGCTGCTGCTGTTGCTGCTGCTGGGTAAGTCCCACCTGCAACACCCTCGCCAGCAAGACTGTTCCATACTGTGTAGATCCCAAAAAAGAATACAACTTTATTTTGCACTTCTCCTAGTTTATATTATTGCTAAATATTGAAGTGTGCTTTTGTAAAGATGTCCCACAATGAGATTGCATTGAAGTTTTTCCATTAACACTGGATGGAACAATTCAAACCAATGTATTGCGTCCATGTCCAGAGGGTTTGTAATGATGTTGCGATTTGATCCCACGAGGGGGAAATGAAAAGTTCCTCTGTCAAACCCTAATTCTAAGGCATTGTTCTCTGTTACAGGAATACTGCTTGCTTTGTTCTGTGTGACAAAGGAAGAGAAGAGAGACTTGCTGGATATGGGGGACAGTGGGGGGGTCTTGCTCAAATCCAACATCGAGGCCCCCGGAGAAGAAGTGGTAATTATATTGAGTGAAATATGACAATATGACAATATGGCAGGAATCCCCGGTCACACTGACTGTGTAGACTGTGTGTCTTGCCATGTTAAAAAAAACCAAAAAAAAAACCTTGTATTGTCGAATATATCCAATATTGACCTGTCAATGTATTATTGTCTAAATCTAAATCAATAATATCAAACAATGAAACGGTAATGTTTCGTGCACACGTGTCAAGCTACAAATGCCGTGCTGCAAGATTAGTATGTCTACGTGTCAATGATACATTCACACATGGAACATTCATTATTTTTTTATTATTTTAAGAATGACTTTAAAAAAATAAAAGGTGTTCTCATAATTCAAATACTTTTAAAGATGATAACGAAGAGATCATTTCAACACCTTGAAATAATGATGTGGATGTCCCAGCTCATTATCGGGTTGAGAACCACATCATTGCTGCGTTTAACTGATGTTTCATTGTTTGCTTTGGTGTTTGTCTGTAGGATTCGCGCCTCATCCTTGATTCAGCTGATGGCATGGAACAGAAGAAGGACATGCAGCTGAATTCAGGATGGATAGGAAACAAGAGCACAAGCACAATTGGAAGACACAGTGCATTAGACAATGGTCTCCTTCAGTCCAGCGGGGCCATAATGGCTGACAGCCAGAACGCCTTCTTTTCCTCCCAGTACGGTAATCAGTTTGGTACTGGGCAGTTTGGTGGGAATCGCTTTGGTGCCACCAATGTGTCTTTCAACAATGGACAGCTCTTCCAAGACTCTTCTGTTTATAAGACCTGGCAAACTAATGGCCGCTATATACAAGAGGTAAACATGTTTTGAAGTTCTTTTGTTCATACGTTTGGATGAAACCAAATTCTACTTAATGGCAGTTTCTATGAATACATGGGTAACAAGGATATACTTGGAAAAAGCAGTAAAGTTGTTGTGATCTGTAAAATAGTTTGGCCACTTGTGTAATATAATCTTTTCTTGGTTAAAGTGTTTATCTTGTGTTAATATTCACCAGTTGTTTCTAGAGGTATTCAGTGATGTTACATTGTGTATCTCTTATTGGTCTTTTATTCCATGAGGACTAATAACATGGTGGCTCCTCCACTCCATGTTTACAGAAGCTGGTGTATTTGGGCAGTGATGCAGAGGACAGGTACGCTGATGACGTCATCCACTCTTATGGATATGAGGGGAGGGGTTCAGCCGCTGGTTCCGTGGGCTGCTGCAGTGACCAAGGCAACGATGATAACCTGGACTTCATAAACACACTGGGGCCGAAGTTCAAAACTCTAGCCGAGGTCTGCACAAAGACACAATAAAGCACAACATATTGTTATGATGAACTTTGGTTCTCAGTGTTCGGGCACTGTTGGAGACTAATCTGTAAATGAAACACGAAAAAACAAAGATAAAAATAGAATCAGGCATTGCCACACTATGCTCTAAAATATGTAGATTTCTTTGCACTGGAAAATATGTAAAATACATGGTCTGTTTAGTGTTTTTCTACATGTTTGTATTGATAGTTAACTCCAAGTATTGTTTTTTTTGTCTATATTTGTCAACATGTTGGGTGTTTTGGGAAGCATTTTTGTACATTTTATTCTCAGCTGTGTTTGATTTTCTTTTTTATATAGATTAGATATAGATTTTTAAAAACAAATAAGACACATTTTCTTATGAAAGTGTTTTCATTTTAAAATGACATGCTTTAGAGATGCAAGTCCACCCACGTCCACTTTATATCTGTATTGCGTTGACTTTACTTAATGTAGTCTCCAGCGTCATTGCAGTTGATGAGACTGTGACAGCAGTCCAGTGGAAGGGTTTGATAAAGAGAAGTGTCACCATTCATCACCATTCACTGCCTGAACCCACAAGCCACAAGCATGCATTTATCCAGAAACTCACTAAACCAGCCAGCAATAGATACGGGAGTCACAGAAATGTGTTCCAGTTTTTCTCATTGACAAATATGTGTATATATTGTGTAAAATGGTATTTCAATTATTTGTTATAAGGCTGCAGGGTTAAAGCTATTTAGTTACATATTATTTATGTTACTTCAATTCATGAATTGATTTAAGTGTAACTAAGACTGGAAAATGTCACGGTTCAGTTTTACATTTTGTTTAGACTATTTGTTTTTATAAGCTTGTTGATGTTCTTGTGTCCTTTTTGACAGTATCTTAAAATCTATTTGTGGGATGTACAATACATTTTTGTCTGATTTGTGATTAATGCCTACATTTTTGGTTTTCTGTAGACGATGAGGTTATCATGCAGGCAATGCCAAGTACTCCACCCATAAACTAGTACTATACAGAGTACTCTCTAAACAGATAGTATTTGAAAGATGTAGGCATGGATGGGCAATTAAACATCAAATGTATTTTTCAACTAAAATACTAAATACCCTAATTCAAAATAAACTGCAAAATACAGCAGCTATGCAATTTATCAAAATCAACTACTGTTTTAGTACTTAAAATTAAATAAAAAATACTTTTTCAATAGAATAGAGCATGAAATCCTTCCAAAAACCTATCAATCAGCCTATTTGGTTGAGTCAAACCCTTCACCTGTAAACTGAACAAATTACTGTAAATGTATAGTTATTCTGTCAGTCATTCTGGATAATGTTTGTTTATATTTGTTTATTCTTATTTTGTTTTGATATTAGCTTGATCAAAACAAAATATCTCTCTTCAATGCCATAGGGTGTACCCTCAGAAGTAGCACCCCACACATTGAAGGCTAGGAAATTGTTGGTGTGTGTGTACTGCGCCACTTTGTTATTATTTACAGAGCCAGGACTGTAGAAAAACTATAATTTTATCAGCATTCACAAGGAATTGCCAGCTAACAAACAGTGAGTAAATATTTACTGAACTTGACAAGTCTATTAGCATAATAAAGAAAGTTAACTTTAACAGAGAGCTCAGCTAATCAGTCAAAGAAACAGAAAAGGATGTGGGACGGGGCTTCCATGCGGGAATCATTTTATTGTTCTGTTGTCCTTTTTGTCCCGCTGACTATAATATGTTGACTGTTTGATTTTTTGCTTAACAAATCTGATAAAGGCTTCAGTATGCATCCATTTAATGGTGCGTTAAGTGATTCTAAGCTATACAGTATACACATTTAGTCAAATTCAGTGTACATAGAGGGAATACATGCACAGTTGTGCTTCCCATAAACATATACAGCAATACAGAAAAACAACGTTAATAAAAATGGTTAAAGGAATCATTAAAGAAATAACATACTAGTAAATAAATACGAACATTTGAAACAGAGAGGTAGGTGTCCAGTCTTCAGAAGAAAAAAGTGACGTCATAACCGAAGACCCGCCTTGATGAGAGGCCTGACAGATTTCATTTTCAAGTTCAGTTTAGTCCGTAA
>JAODUH010000023.1:1579004-1589415 GCA_027564835.1 Typhlichthys subterraneus | reverse complement strand
ATGCATGCATATAACCATCTATAACTACTGATGTAATGCATGCATATAACCATCTATAACTACTGATGTAATGCATGAATATAACCATCTATAACTACTGATGTAATGCATGCATATAACCATCTATAACTACTGATGTAATGCATGAATATAACCATCTATAACTACTGATGTAATGCATGCATATAACCATCTTTATACCCACTCGCAGTGTCCTCCCCACCAATGGCTGCTCTCGTCTCTGTCGCTGTCCTCCTTGTCTTCCTCGCCTCCCTCGTCCTCCGATTGGTCGCCTAGCAGGTCGAAGGTGGCGCCGTTGACCCCGTCCACAAGCTCCAGGACGGGGGCGATGCTGTGTCTCCTCTCCTCCGCGGGGTCTGTAACGGCGGGCAGGGACAGCGTGTTGGCGCCCCCTACCTCGGCCCTGGAGCTACCCCGGCTGCCCCTGCCGCTGCCCAGGCCCATGCTCCCCCTATCCTGGCCCTCTGGACTGCTGTCACTCGAATCCTGCAGGTCTATAGCCACCGTGCCTGGAGGACAGTCACACACACACACATCACATGCCTTCATATGCCACAGCAGCTGCACTGATATATGTGAGATCAGTTCCGAGATTGGCCACCAGAGGGAGTATGCACACAAGCTTGGCTTGTACAGTAATTGTAATGAGCAAACGCCACTAGAAAGAATGCACATCTGACATTTGAAGGCTTGGCAGATGCTCAGATATAGGCTGCTTCCTTAACAATGGTTGCAAGTCATGGTTTGAATTGTGAGACTGTCACACTGACCCATGCTGGCGATGATACTGTGGACGGGCAGGCGCGTGAGGCCGTGGTAGATGGTCTGAGGGACTCCCCTGGCGTTTCCCCCGGGGCCGCCCCGAGAGAGCTCCCTCTGGCCCCTGACAAAAGCAGAGTTCTCCTCCTTGGAGATGTTGATGTAGAAGCACGTGTCAGAGCCCCCCATGATGTGACAAGGGCCAGGGTTTAACAGGATGTTGGTGGTGTCTAGTCGGCGCACACCGATCAAACACACTCCGTACCTGCAGAAACACAGAGGAGGCTGCATGGATGGATGTCCGCTCACGTTTTGGCGTTTTTTTATTATATTTTTACTTACTTTTGACTTACTTTTTGTGGGCGTGAAACGAAGCAAAAGTAAAACTCTTCCCCTGGTACTCCCCGAAGAACTTGCTTTCCTCCACTCGGATGTGGTGCACCTCATTGGCCGAGCAGCGGCGGTACGTGCGCTGCCATTGGTCCGCGGAGCATGCCCCTCCCTCTCTGTGACGGCGCGGGGAGATAGATTAATTGGTCGTGACGACACAAGGGTGGCGTTTTAAAAACCGCCAGCTTAGTGTCGGAGCTGAATCGAAGGCGTTTCATCTCGGGGCTGCAACAGTCTCTCAGAACTGTCTGTCGATACCTTAATCAGCACTTAGACAGGCGCATAGACAGCTAAGTATGTCTAAGCAATAGGCCTCGCACTAGCACAATAGCACAACATTAGACGGCAGTAATGTAAAAGGTATATGGTCTGAGACTCGGAGGCTAAGAGGTGAGCGATTGAAGCACGGATGTCTGTGCGTGTGTGTGTGTGCGTGCGTGCGTGTGCGCGTGCGCGCGTGTGAGGGGGTTAAGGGTGTAGGCGTCCTGAGAAATGGACTGCGTTACATAAATATGTGTTGCAGTGAATTCACAGTTGAACGGGAGGCCGTGCCAGACTGGGTTACCATCATAGCACTTCAGGGACACATACTAGCAGGGAAGGAATACGGGGAAATAAAACCTGTTCATCAACAGTGCAGCTGACGAATGCAAAAGCTTATGAAGACCAGCTGTGCATTGATCCTTGAGAGAAAAGCCTGTTATCACGTCCACTGGTAAACCGCTGTGGGCAATTTCTAGAGCTGAGCCACTGGTGCTGGGAAGATAAGGTTAAATATTGCTACATGGAATCTGCTGTAATTACCGTGACAGCTCAATTCCTCAGTCTTGTTCCTGGGACTGTCTGCATGTCTGTGTGTGCATTATTAATTCTGTCCCTCTGGCTCTCCAGTTGGCTCCACCCTCCTGGATGGTTGATAACGCTCTGTGGAAGACTATCCAGATCCATCTGTAGTGAAGGCTATGCCCCACGCTTATTGCTCTCTCTCCCCTCCAAAGTGTGGGCTCCAAGGCTACCGTAACTGTGACTATTGTTGTCAAGGTTTGCATGCACGCGGGCACGCACCTAATTCAATTTTTAAATTACAGTAAACATTTTGGATTCATTATTTCTGTTTCCTTGTGGTATCTCTCTTTTTATTATGATCCAAGCATAACAGTCTTAACATTAGCACATAATTAAATGATAAACAACCCATGTGACCCATTGTAACTTGCCTTGCACTTCCTTCTAACCCATCCCCGTTGTGTTTTCTGACGCTCACACCATCCTCTACCCGTTCCCCTATAGACAGCTGTGTGTGTGGGCTGAGGGTGGAGACGTATGGTTCTGGGGCCGCTACAGCCCAAAGGAGGAGCGTACCTTTTTCAAGCAGAGCTACAGACAGGGAAATCACTGACCGGTTAAGAGGCTGGAAGGCTCCCGCTCGCTGCTTGAAGGCTTCTTGGGGCGCCGTTCTGAAAGAGTGACACCGGTGAGGTGTGCCGTACACACCACCTCCACCACAATCACATCTCCACTGGCAGCCTGCTACACTTGGCAGCCTGCTATCATTATGGCCTGGCGCTAAACCCACCACGTTATACAAGCATATTATACAAGCATCTCACGGCAACATGAAGCAGGGGAGGTGAGAGGAGATGGTGACAATGACACAGAAGAGTGAGAGTGATACATGGAAACAGAAAGAGGCGGGCGGGTGAGAGAGAGAGAGAGAGAGAGAGAGAGAGAGAGAGAGAGAGAGAGAGAGAGGCCTACTCACTGTCCTCTGGAGGAGTGGATCAGTAGTGTGATGAGTGTTGAGGTCGCAGGGCACACACAGTTCAGAGCCAGCATGGCATATTTGAACTCCTCTTCACACACCACATGATCTGCACACACACACGCACACACACACACATCATATAGACAGCGGCCGCGATCACACATGGAGCCAGAGCAAATTGCCACAGTTCACCTGTCACACACCAGTGGCGTAGCGTTAAAGCCATGGACTCCTCACGGCAACTCATTTCGAACGCATACGGACGCATGCATCTCATGAACGTGTCTCAGTGCTGTTTGTGTGTGTGTGTGTGGGGGTACTTCAGCTCAGCCCGTCTTGCCAATAAACACTACCGCTACAGCAAGCATCGTTCTCAGTGGACAATTACAGTAAGTGTATATACAGCATATGCATATTTACGTTGGTGTCATGGTGGATTAGCCGAGAGGCCAGAAAAGAGGGCTGCTTTTAAGCTCTCATAAACACACATTAAGCATTTCTGAACACCACCAATTATCTCACACACAAGCGGAAACAAACAAACTGATGCACTAGTATTTTATATATGCTAGCAGGCAAATACTTCATTTTGTCCAGGCCTTGTGACCCTGGGCTAGTTTTAGGGGGCGTTATGGGGTTCCTACTAGCAACAGGTTTAAGATAAGTCCCCCTCCCCCCCACTAAACATTTAATAGGGCTGCTGGAAACCATTCCAGTCACGCTAAACAAACACAGATAACACAGCTCAGCTACCTGTTGCCTTGCCTCCACTTGGAGAGGAAAAACCAATAGAATGATTAGTGTAGCCAATCAAGGCCCAGGCAGCATTTCACCCACTGTGCTATTCTTGATTGCATTATCTGCAGTGAGACAGGCATATTAATATGAAATATAAAAGGATCTGTCTTTATGTTCAGCCATTCATCTTCAATAAAAGTGTGTGGCCTATTCAGCAAGGTACAAATACTTTGCAAGTTACATAATAGTTATACAGGCTTGTTAACAGACACGTTTTAAAAACACTTTTAAAAATGCATCGTGCATACTGCTATCGGTGGCAGAGTTGTGTGTGCCTGTGAAAAGAAATCACCCATTGCCATGTTTTATTTACATTAGGAAGCAGAATGCTCATTAGAGAAGTGATGCTTTACATCAACAACAACATTATGCATGTGAAAGACGGCTCTGCCTGATGTGTTGTTGATAGACACATGTTCCTCCACTGGACTGCCTTGCTACAATGCAGTGTTTTTTTCTTCTTCTTCTTAATTCCATACAAAATATAAAGGTTCACATAGAGGCTTAGAGAGTACGATATGACAATGTGTATTAATGTGCGCTTTAAAAGCAAACAAATAGAAAACACATTCACAAACACATTCCACTCCCTCTCACAAACATCTCATGTATGCTAACACACCATCACCGCCCAGCTGACCCCAGACACATGCTGCAAAGCAAGCACATTGAGACAATTTATGATATCTCATTCCCAAAATGCTTTTGTGTCTCCTCCCCTCCACCTCCTTCATCTCCCAGACCTTCACCATCGCCTTATATACTAGTGCCAGTGCTTAGCCTCGCATAAGTAGAGAAATCAATCGCTGGCCTGATATACAGATACACCATTGCACACATGGGCGCACATACAAGGCTGACAGATGTTTTGTTGTATTCCAATATAGGAAGGATGCCACCCTTGTCTTAAAATAGTATACTACCACTGTGTTTGTACTCAGTGTGTGTGTGTGTGCGCACGCGTGCGTGCATGTGTGCGTGTGTGTGTGTGCGTGCACAGGTGTGACTGTGACACGCAACAATTTCACCCTACCCTCTACGAGTCTCCCACTTGACATAATTAAATCAGAGTGTGATTATTGTGTGAATTAGTGAACCTCTATTAACCCCATGCAGCTTTCATGGTGCACGCACAGGAGGGTGACCAGCTACTGGTGTTCTACTCAAGCTGGGAAGGGGATCCCACCTTACAAACCACAGGGCTTCTCTTCTGCTGCATAACACTGAATCAAAATGGTATAATTTGCCTAACAGAAAATACTCTAGAATATAATTATGTCTTGATGTCTGATATTGACAAGACAGTGAATCTTTAATGTTTAATTTACACCATTATTTTCTGGGAGTACGATGACTAGAATAAAAGTAATGTGTTTCTATTATAGAGATGCGTATATATATATATATTAATTCCCCATTTCGCTACTCATGTGTCTGCATGTTGTGGTAATGACAATAACGTTGAATTGAATTGATGAGCTATGGCTACATTATTTTGCTATTTCTGACGGCCAGGTTAAGTCCATCTCTCATGAATGCCTCCCACAATAGCACCTACTGTAGTACACTATTATGCTTATGGTGTCACAACATGGCAAGACCAATAAATGCCTAAGTGACAATTGACTATGTTTTCTATAGGATTGAAGGGATACTGTGATCTACTGGGCTACATCTGCAGTCAGCAGCATCTCAACTTAAACATCAACTAAACGAATAATACATGTATTGTGTATTTTAGGTTTAAGGAGGGACTTCATCTTCTTCTTCTGGCATGCGTTTTGCAGCAGCCAATTCTCTAAGACATTTGTTTTCAACTAAGCACTATTATATAATATCTTGAAATTTGGAAGATACCCAGTAGATGCCTCTGCCAAAGGTGACCAAAAATAATTATCCACAGCACAACCAAAATATCAGATTGTTGTTATCTTATCTGTGGCTACCTGATCTAAAATAACACCGACCACACGTTTTTGTAGGCGATGGAATTCTCTCATTGACAAAGATTCTATGGCCAGGTCCCAAGTTGACCTTACCATCAAGTGTAATGAGAATTTCTCTACGGCAACATGAGACGCCCTTTGACACGGCCGAACATAACAGACAACGCTAGGAGAACAGCAAATTAACTTCTTCTTCTTGCCCAGCATGTAAACGTGCACACACCTTCAAAGCCATGCGCACAAGATCAACAACAACACCTGTCTGTGCTCGCCCGAGGGGAAATGACCTCCTTCAAACATAGCAAAGAGCGCTGACAAGCCTGCTGCATGCTAAAAGATCTCTCCTCTACATCCACATTAGCGTTACGACACAGCCGTTCATCTGCCTGACGGTGATAGTGAATTAGTTAGGGCGGTAGAAACTGGCGCCGGGGACAACAGAGCGTTGCCTGCGGTGATAGCAATAGCCTGTGCCAGGTTAACGTTGCGGCGTTTCCTTGTCCAAGGTGGGGATGTAAAGCGTCAATGACAGGAGACAGCTGGGATGAGGGCGTTGAGCTGGGATGAGTTTGACATTCCCTGTCTGGGCTCGTGTGAGTGAGAGAGGGATGAGAGAGAGAGAATGACACTAGCTTATGAAGGATGGAGAAAGAGGAGGCCAACTCTCGCTTGTACTCCTCTTTCTCCATCCTTCATAAGCTAGTGATTGGCATTTCCTGTTAAACAAGAGAGGAAATGCTGCTTTGCAACAGGCAATGTGAACACTCTCCAGACACTTCACAGAGGCACACATCCAGGCCAATATTTTAAGATGGGTAGCTGCAATAACAGGTTGATAGAAAAAGGAAGGCCTTTGGGCAATGCGAATGGGCCCTGGCTACGACAGGACATGCCTCACAACAGATCAGACGTATTTATTTCAATTCAATGTTCTTTTAACTAAACATAATGTCAATGTTTTTAATGATATATCCACAAAGATGATCACGCGTGGCCTGAACCGATTCCCTGCAAATTACTTTAATCTGTTTCCACGCTCTTCCATCTTACTTTCAGTACGGAGCCCGGATTGTATTTTATAGGGCAGAATTTGTGTTGTTGTTGCTGTAATCATTTTCACAAAGTCAGAGACAGACACACACACACACACACATGTATTTGCATTTGAGTCTCTATGCTACACATCACCAACCTGCAAATTTCACGTGGAACTTATTCTCAGGTTTCAGAATCTGGACATACAAAGGGCAATTTGGGGCAAAGTCTTTAACTGCCCAGGCACGAAGAATGGTCTGATGGTCCTGCAAAAAACATAGGGAGATGGAGACAGGTAGAGATAGAGAGCGAGACAGAGACAGACAGACAGACAGGCAGATAGACAGACAGAGGAGTTCAAGAAAGGAGAGAAAAGTCATTAGTGGCTTCAATGGTTTCACCAAAATCCCATTTCCAACTGTGGCTCATGTCACTAATAAGCATCTTCAACCACCGCCTTGTTGCAGGGCAGCAGAGGAACTCTGCTCTCGAGTGGGGAGGCATGTATGGGGAACGCAAAGCCTAGAGAGTGTGGTAAGTTGGCGTTAAATTGCCCCTCAGATGGTCATAAAAAATTGTGGTCGGTGGGGAGGGAGGGGCTGTGCGGGGTGAGGGAAACGTACAGCTGCAAAGCGGTCCACTTCAAACCGGTTGCTGAGGATGAAGCAGGCCTCAGCATCGTCCATCCTACCAGGCAGTTAGTAGAGCGGGAGGTCAAGGGACCGACGGGAAGCCGGGGCCAACCCCCACCGAACACAGCCAACCAATAGGAATTGGAGGATGGAGTGGGGGAGGGGTTCAGGGAGACATGGACACGAGGAGAAGAGAAGACACAGTGTTTTCCTGTTAGTAAGGTGGAGGAGAAATATTATAAAAGCACCGCCTGACGCCAAACAGCCAGGCGCCATACATGCACGAGATAGTAGGAAATGGAGGAGACGGGGAGATTAAACAAGCAGGCTTTCATTCTCCGTCTGCATGACAAAGCTAGTCTGCACTGCTGGCAGTTCTATCAGCAGCCAGGGTGATAAACAATAAGCAATAAGACGCAAGCTACAAGTGCAGTTCACACATTGGTTAGACGCTTCTTAGATATTAATTATGAGCCTTATATCTTCCACGCATTCATTTAGTTAGGCTTTCAATGTTGCGTTACACATGCATGCAATTGTCTTTGAGGTAGATAGACTAGAAGACCAGCTGATACCCTTCTTTATGATTGGTTCTATCTTTCATTTGTGTAAATGCTGCAGGAAACTTGCAGTATAGCTTGCGGCATGCACGTATGTGTGTCGCATTGGACTAAAGCGTCTGCTAAATGACTGTAATGGTTGTAGGTGAGAGGTCTGAGGGGTGTGTAGTTGTTTTAAGGCTATATCCATGGGAACTCACTTGGCTCTCATCAGGTCCTGGTCCTTCAGGGCAGAGCCCTGCAGGTAGATGACTCTCTGGGCCCAAAGGGGGACGTGGAGCACCCTCCGCACCTGGACGTCCATCTCAGCCGGGCAAAGAATAACCACATAATAGTCCTACGAACGCACACACACACACACACACACACACACACGCACACAAGCGCACGCACACACACAGAGTGAACAAATAGATTAAGGTATACCCACGATAAGAAATAAAAAAATAAAACGAATAAAAAATGGCAGGGGGTATTTATGGGAGATCGATGGGGACAGGGATCTCTCTCTCTCTCTCTCTCTCTCACACACACACACACACACACGTTCACTGTGGAAGGAACACATTTTTGACAGAGCGGATGTGTTTACATACATGTGCGTGCATACACACACACACACACACACACCACACTACATTACGCCACACCTCCTGCTGCCTCCCACACAGTCACGACTGCAGGACCGAGCAAACATGAGCACATCCCGCTCATCATTACCGCATTCGCTTGATCTCTGACGACGCGGGGTTAATTCTGTGCTTTAACCTCAGTTGGAGAGGATTAAACCTGTGCACACACACACACACACACACACAATACCTCAAGCTATTTGTACAGACCTGTAGTCGGGGGTGAGCAAAGAACTCATTGAGGAAGTCCATGAGGAGGTCAATCTTGAGGCAGCTGACACACAGGACTACATGCTTCTCCGTCTGTGCCCGGTAGCGGCTGTAGTTCCCCCCTGACTTCTGTCGCTCCATCCAAAGGAAGGCCAGCTGCTCAAACTGCCCAATAAGCATCACACACACACACACACACACACACAAAACGCATAACAATTATTACACACGTTAGACATGTCTTTGTATGTTTCTCTTTTTGCAGAATTGAATTTGCCACAAAACCAAAACATGCTTCTTCTTCATTAGATGCGGTTTGTACTAAAAGCTACAGTAGTACTGCTGTTGTGCATCATGATAAATCATTAAAAAATATATATTAAGACATGTTAAACCACAGGGAGATGATTTCAATATTTTTTAGAAATTATTTTAAAAAAATGTATCTTGTTTTGTGCTATATTTATTATGTTATTCAGTCCGAGTCATTACATACAACATATTAATAAAATGTCCAAATATGTATCAATAGTGGCCATTGTCACATTTCTATGTTTATTTGTTAGTTCAAGTGGATCTAAATGACCTTCTGACACTAGATGTCAGAAGTGCACCAGCATTTCAGACAAATGGACGACAGACAAACATGCACGAGTGCCTGCCTGGGTAGTTCTACATGTAAACAGAGGAGCTCAGGTTACAACATACACAGATGGAGTGGCATTCTCTGCAAAGGATGCAATTTGTCCACTATCTATTTATATTTATAGAACATACAGTATATTTGTACCACGTTTCAACCCATTCGCACGTTTTGACAGATGTTGATGGCAGGAAGCTGGAGAGTGCCTTTAGTTCAACAATGTATCACTCCATCATGGAAAAAACAGGCCATCTGTAAATTGGACAGATGTGTTGTTGGTCTGGCAGCTCCAGGTGTTGGAGAAAAGAAATAACGAGGAAAGTCTGTAATTTCACTGAGAGGATAGCTGTAGAAAGTGCTGTGTCATTATGAAATAATAAGCTATACTAGTGGGAAAAGGGAAGCCAAAGCGAGGAAGAGATGTGATCCATGGAACCACTATAAAGACAAAAGGCTCTCCTTCACACGCAGGAGGCAGGATTGTGGGATCACTGGGGGTAAGCCAGTTGCTAAATGTCAGGGGGTATTTATGGATGAAAGATGTGCACAGGGAATAGCAAGGGCACAAGGTATATGGTGTAATTGAATCCAGTTATAGCTGCACATTTCATGACATTTGTGTTTTGTCGCTTTAACAATGTCGACTACCATCTTCCCAAAACTGTTGAAGGAAAACAATGCTCAAACCACCAGGCAGTGTAATGAACATTCAAGAGGCACATGGTTCCGGTGAATCGATGTTAACGGCAGAGGCGTTGTTAGAGTTTGAAGAGATCAGGGGCTTAGCCCAGACACAAACCCACCGAACCGCAAGTGCAAAACATTATAAATGTATTAGCTTACTGATCATTTTTTTATACCATTGTTCTGTTTCAGAAACATCTCCTAACATTTTCTGTGAAGCATAGCTACTTTTTGTTTTTCAATATCCATCGATCCATCGTCATCCGCTTATCCAGAGTCGGGTCGCGGGGGCAGCAGCTTCAGCAGGGGACCCCAAACCTCCCTTTCCCGAGCCAC
>JAODUH010000023.1:1553075-1578904 GCA_027564835.1 Typhlichthys subterraneus | reverse complement strand
ATCAGGTGTGTTGGAGCAGGGAGACATCTAAAACATGCAGGGCTGCGGCTCTCCAGGACCAGGGTTCCCTACCTCTGGCCTAGGCTACTACACAATCAATTAATTCTTGATTGCAAGTATTTAACAACATAATCATGAGCAAATAGTGTGGAGGAGGGGATAACATATTTATTAATATAGCCTAGTTATTTGTGATTTGCTATAGCCTACGTGGTGAAATTATATTACAAATGTATAAAGATGTGGATAAATTAATTTCTATCTACCTACCTATCTCAACAACTGACTTTTTATTACTTCTTAAAAATGCATGCAAAATTGTGGACACCAACTAGTAATTTTGGCCACAAGATAACTGGTTTGGTAATTTGGAAATGTTTATATTAGTTTACCCTTGCCCTCACTCCATACTCCTGCAACACCTCCCACAGTATCTCCCGGGAAACCCAGTCATACGCCTTCTACATATCCAGAAACGTAAAGAGCAGAAGGGCATACTCCCAGGCCCCCTCCAGAATCCTTGCTAGTGTAAAGAGCTGGTCCTTAGTTCTAAAAAAATCATTTTCTGAGATACTGAATTTGGGGTTTTTATGAGCTGTAAGGTGCAATTATCAAGATTAAAACAAATACAGGCTTGAACTAATGCACAATATACTGTATGAGTTTCACTTTGTCAATTTAATTATTGAAATTACTTTTTCACTATTTATTGAGATGCACTTGTATTATGTTCTGAATTATTGCAAGTAATAATCAATATTGTCATACTTTTATGTTTTAGACAACCACAGATTGTATCCGTTATTCTGCCATTGGTAAGTAAAATAAATAATGTCAAAACAGTATAACAACAATAAGCAATGTCCTTTTTTGTTATCTGCTAATCTCAAACAGGAAACGACCATCTGAAGCATTTTTACTCTAATGGCTGCAAAATAATCTCAGATTTCTCCTTTAACAGAAAGCAACATTCTAGAGGCTGAATCCACAATAGGTGTTAAAGGCAAGATTAGTCATTCTCGAGAATGCTTGCTGAATTCAAAACTAATTTTTGGAAGCTCCACCCCTTGAAATGCATTACATCTAGGGCATTGTTGCAGTCTTCGCCTCTTAGTTTATGTTCCTATTTACGTAGCTGTGCCGAAGTACGAGATTACATTTTCAGCACTCACAGAGAACGGTAATATCACGAAATGCAAAGAGATATTTGGTGAATTAGACAAAACTTTATTAGCTTATAATTAGCTTTCAATAGCCGACTACACCTTTAAAGGTGTAGTTTGTTTTTATCGTGACGAAGGGGAAGGCGAGTCCAGGATTATATATCCATGTGTGTTTAGTTCAATTGCATGCCTTGATTAGCATTAAGTCACAGTGAGGCATATTGGGAACCGGACTGACTAAGACGTCATTCATCAACATCTGAGCCAAAGGGGAGCTTGATCTGTAGTCCAGATAAAACGGAAACTTCAGTCTCTTTTTCAAGGTTTTGGGAAGCCTGACTGCAATATCATTATGTAGGATAGCTTCTTCTACGATGTCTTTGGCACCTGTTAGTTAATAGTTGAATGCCATTTATTAACAGTAACATTTTATGCTGAGGGCACACTAAACGCAGATGCTGCATTAGTATACTGCTCACACACTATGGAAGTAATACCTGCCAGCATTTGGCTTTGAAAAAGAGGGAGATTTTCCAGGTTATCTGCACATAGCCTACCTATGTACAAAAACCTGAAAGTGTGGACTACATCAAAGTGCAAACATTGTGAGAGAGATTGGAGTGTGTTGTTAGGCATTCTTACTAAACAATTGTTGTCGCAGTTATTCTGTCAGTGTCAAATAACATTTACATATAAACTGTAAGCAATACCTGTGTGCCTGTACTGATTTTTGCAGGAACAGGAATCGATGAGCTGAAGTCCAAAATGAACACCACAGGTGCGTTAAACGGGCTCTGTGTATTTAGTTCCTTCTGAACCAAGAGGATTTTATGCCGATTGTACACACAACACATTCTCCTCATGTATAGAATAAGCACTATGAAAATAATGTCAAAAATGTTTTACTTTACTCTATTAGATCAAATCCATATCCAGGGATGGGCAAAAATACATCAAAATGAATTTTAAAATGAATTGCTAAATATAAGTGTAAAATAAACAAACAAAATAATCTACAGAATACAGCAGCCAAGCAATGTATAAAAATAAACTGTATTTTAAAAATACTAAAAAAGCAAGAGCAAGCAATACAAACAGTTGTAGCCATGCTGATTTGTTAAAGGCTAATTAGAAAGCTGCAAAATTAACCAGAGCTCTATGCCCAGTAGGATGTGGCAACTGCAAACATTCCCCAATGGATCGTGTTCAGACCATGGATGTATTAGGTCTAGTTCCTGTTCTGAGTAGGCTAACTATTGAATTAAACATAATTTTTGATGATGACATGCATACATTTTGTCTGTTGCCCAGCTGTAAATGTATGTGTGGGTGTGGGTGTTGTCGCCATCATCATCGCCATCATCATCGCCATCATCATCATCTGCCGCAGTATTAAGCATAGGTAAATGCAGATTTACAAACAGCATGCATTTAACAATGTTTTCAGCAAGGCTATTAGCTTCTCATTTCATAAAGATTTCAAATGTTCATGCATGTTTTACATACATAATGCACAATGATCATTGTCAGTGTTGATGACAAGATGGTAAACTACAATGAGGCTGCATTCACAAAAGAACGGTGAAATTGCTTGCCGTCCCGCTAGTACCAACGGCAGATTTATTAAATCGCCCCCTCTGTAGATTTAAACAAAAGCAGTTACTGTCAGCGTGTAGCACCGCCCACAAGCTTTCCTATTGATTTGCTGCTATGCTCTGATTGGCTTCCCGTGATGGCAGAAGAAACAAAATAGGACATGTTCTAATTTTTGCCGTCTGCTGTTACGCTTCTAGAAGCGGAGCGGGAAGCCTTTTTTGAACGACTTGCTATGAGAGGCTCCTCTTTCCCGCGACGGCATTGCCGTTTGCTCGTGTGAATGCACTGTAAGAATTTCCTGTGCATTTTGTAATTTATGCCACTTTGTCATACAGATTATAGTAATTCCATATGGCAACCTTGCTTCAGTTTTATCATTTACATGTTTTAATAATAATTATAATATTACAAACTCAGGAAATCTCATTGTGATCAACCTACCAGTGCCAATACCAATGACAATCATTCCGCCATGCATGGAAATGGACAAATTCACAGTGTCCAATACAAGTAAGCTAAATATTCAGTATACCCATGTTTTGAGCAATTACTATCTACAATACTAAAAATAGACTAGAAAAAGACACTTTTTTTCCATAAATAGGAAGAGCCAACTGTTATCTGTTAAAGTTGTTATTGATTACTTAGACAAAATTCCTGGAACTATGCACTTTTTCACAATCATATTCATGTGATTGATGGACTAGATAGATTCACCTGATTGGGCCTAATTGGTCAGAAATCATGATCAAATGTAAATCCTATATGTAAACTAGAGCAGATTTTCTTACAGAGCATTTAACTTGCTGAAAGCTAACGGATGTTTGTATGAAATTTCTAACAAAGTACATTAATCTATAACTCAAAGTCCTGCCTACAGCACTTTTTTTATATAAAAAAATAAACACTTTTTTTGTGGTTTATTCCTGTAGCCAGTGCAATGGAATCCAGTGGGGCTTTGCATGTTGTAAATTAAAGGAAGCCTTGAATCACCAGCCCCTGTACATGTAAGCTGTTATGTCTTATGTCATGTTATGATGCTTTAGTTCTTAAGTGATTATACTAAACCTAATTAATTTATAATTTTTCAACTTTATCAGGGATGATACAGGAGGAATGCAGAGCAAGAATAAGTAAATATATTATTTTCCATTATTATATTTTTCTGGTTTTTTTTTTTGTGTAGTATGAAAATATGACTACATTCACAGTTAACTACAGTAAATATGCAGTCCTCTTGTACTTCTAAGATTTAAGTTGATAACATTAATTAATAACATTTCATTAGCTGTCTATTTATGTCAATTTGTTAAATGTAAAACTCATGTAGCAATGATATAACAACCCTGAAGTAAGGAAACCCCAAAGGGCAAAAAACTAAATAATGTTATGTAATGGGGAATAAATCTGCTAAAGAGGTTCCTTTAGATGTTAGCGTGGGACTACTGCTTAATGTGTTTGTTTTCCCTTTAGTATCACAACTGTGCAACCTGTGGCTTCGGGTCGTGCAGACCCCCCAGATGAAGCAACACCACTGAATTTGGCACCTGGGTGAGAACATGGCAGTCCTATAGCTGTGGTCAAATAGTCCCACATTACCTTACTGTTTTAACCTAATGTCTCTTTTCTGTCACTGAAGGACTGATAGTGGCAATGCCCCTGAGACTGGTCAAGCCATAGTGGTGGACATTTATGGCCCTGACTCAGCTCCAGCCACATGTCAACTTGTGCCAGTGAGTGTGAACACCTATAATAATGCCTCTTGAATTTGAATATTTAGCCATTGTAATGCTTATTTGCTTGCTTCTGTTTTGCCACAGGGAAAATGATATAAGGATGTGGTGAGTGGCGTGAAGTCACCAAGAATGTAATAGTTATTATTATATATTCATAAATAATTAGTAATTGTTAATACTAATTATTATTATTGTTGATACTAATTATTATTGTAGATATTATCATATACACACAGTGTGTGTACAAATAAATACATAATAAATACATATTAATAAATAAATCTTATCTATATACTGTATATACACAGTATATATACCAACATTGATGCAGTGTTTTCCAAGACATTCAAAACCTATAAAAAGTAAACTGTAGACCATATAATTCTATTTTTCACCTGTCCTGTATCACTGTTCTATAGCACTGTGTATATGATGTCAAAGATTACCTTTGTTGTTTTCTATTCCAATCATGTACAGTAACAGTACAGTAGCTGAACAGACTATAATCTCAAATGTACTGCTGCTCGTGTGGAGCATATTATGCTTTGAACATGTATACACAGATTTCCATGGCTTAATGGTATGTTTATATTTTTGAACTAGATGGTGTTAGGTCATTGACCTAGAATGTGTTTACTTCCGATGATGTATGACCTATCCAAGTCAACTTTTGTGTCTAGACAAGGAATATGTCATTTAGAAGTTTTGGGTTGTCACTCTGGAAAATACTGCACTTTTAATCAATCATTTAGAATAAAATAAATTGAGATGGATTCCCTGGTTTGGATGTACCAAATCATAGTGTAGGCTACCATGAGATGCAGCCTATATTTCAATAATCCATTGATATTAATATATATAAAAACAACTGATATAATTACTTGCAGTACTATATTTTCATATAAATGAATTGTATAAATATTATGAGGTGGATTCATATTTTGTATAAGAAACCACATGTACACTTATGTCAAATTCAGCTGTCGTGCTTATGCTGCTTGACAATTATGTTTTAACTTTTAACACTTGAGGGCAGTAAAGAACCTTTTAAAAATATTTTGGGAAATATTCCTTTTTTAGTAAATCGTATGTTTTAATACATAATCTACATTTTAAATAAAATATATATATATATATATATATATTCAATGTGATCTTTATGCAAGTAAATTGTAAATGTCTGGGGTTATGGATAGAATTATGACTTGTGCTATTTTAAATAGATTTCAACATACTTCAAGAATGCGTTGTTATTTCTTGTCATAGCCAGTCTGGCACTGCCTTATAGCGTACTGTAACCCTTAACTTGCTTGTTTGCTTATGCATGCATCAATATAAGTATATGATATTTGCAATATTGAAGTGTTGTGCTTAATAAAATTCAAATGTAACCCAGTCTGTTCAGTGAGTCCACAAGAATTCTGTAATTGTCTGGATGTGAAGGGCTGACTACATCAAAGGCTCCCGTTACAGATAGGTCTACATGTGCAACCTTGAACAAACCTTTTTTAAACTACTTTGTGCGCCAGGAAGAAAATATGTCAGATGTTAGACAATGTCGAGTCAGTGCGTATGAGCGTGCCTGTTGGAAGGTTAGAACATGCACGGTGAAGACGAGCGAGAAGGTTAGAACAGGCACGTTAAAGAAGAGCGAGACCTCGATGCCTCCCCACTCGGGGGGTGCCATAGAAAGGACACGTAAACGACAAGAATCAGAAGGATGGGTGAATGGGTGAGGCTTTTAACGGAAGCAAAGCAGGCCTGTGGCCGCAGGAGGGCTAAAGTAACGGGAAGGCCGTTTAATTATGAATGACGATGCTCTGATGCATATAATAATAGCTAACAGCTAATTAGCTAGCAATCTCACTCCATATTGTTGCTATGAGCAATCAAGGAAACCACCCATGTGAGTTCTCATCAAACACTGATGGCACTATATCAGCCGGGAGAAGGTTTCTATGGATCCATGGTGGCATTGTTAACATCAAATCGCTAATCCCCAAGTGATATTATTTGCCTATGAGAATATTAATTATTGTTTGATATTAGGCCTGTAATATCCAAACGGACGTATTGCTGCAGCAGCTGAACTGATATAATAATCCTCATAATCCTTCTCATAATAACTGTAAACTTCTCACGATGCAGTTCTTAAAAGATACTGTATTCCTTTTGGTTCCATATCAGCGCTCACCACACTGCTCTGATAAATTAACCTTAAATGATGCAAAAAATGCAGAATGAGCAACTATACCGTTAGCAGCAACCCGGACATCAACTGATATGGTCAACCCAGTCACCATACTCTGCTTATATGCATATGAGGTGGAAAGCCATGGGTTTAAAGCTGCTCAACGGTCATGTTGTGCCCTGCAGGCCATCCATGAATAAATCATAGCTAACATATTAGCACTTATAGACTTCTTTTCATTTTCTGTTTGAAAGATGAACTTGGTATATTGAAGCATAGGCTACATGTAATAAGCACCATAAAGGATTAGCAGAAATTTCCCTGGTCTGACTGGCTTTTATCGCACAGTCACATGCACAAGCAGAGGAGCAATTATGCTCTGCACAGACACACGAATGTGTGCGCGCACGCACACACACACACACACACACAAATGACATCAGGCAAACCCTGAAACATGGACTCGGTCGATTTTAAATAGATTTTTTTATTAATATGTGCTGATACAGGGTCGCTGCAACCCGTGATGACGCAAACACTCACAGAAAACCACCCTCTTTTGGCCCAGAGAGCTGTCAAAGCAATGACTGAGAGAAAAATAAAATGAAATCAAACATCATTCCTTAAAGAAACATAATCAATGTTGTACATGAGCCTCTGTAAATGCCAGCAGTACATGATAAACTAACCATTTCATAGAAACCGAAAAAGTACTGTTAATGGTGTTAACAATTATAGGATCCCACATGGCACAATGTCAGCCGCTTTATTGTTTAAAGCTTATGGCCTTACAGTTAAAAAGCTCCCCTGACCATTTCTCTCTTCCTGTTTAATTAGCATGTGACATCCAATACTGTCTGGCCAGTGCCAACTATACAGAGCTAATACAGCCCTTACCTGATACTCAGAATAGCCCACGCCCAGATTCCTATATGGGGACCATGTTGGGGCTGGTTTCTCTGGCCGCCACTTCACTATATGTAGTGCTATGAGTGTGTGTCTCAAGAATATGACTACAGCCATGACATCCTACTGGACACACACATGCAGGCACGGTTTAGCTCCTCCCACACCCATACAAAGTGGGCCAAGCACTGGGTAATGTAAAGATGATGTAGAAAAAGCATGCATACAGAAAATAAGGATTTAGTCTGTTCCAGCCTCCTCCTACTGTACGTGGATGAACATTGTAAACAGCAAATCCGTTTTATGCTTATAGTGCCAATGTACTTTACACTGAGGATAAAACAACTTAACCTTGGTTAAAGATGTATGCTGAGTATATGTGTGGCAAGATATGTTTCTTTTTGGACCAGGGGCTCTGTACAGTATGTTTAGCTGGATCTCAGAGGCCCAAAGTGTCCATCCTACACAGAAGCCCCTCTAGGTCCCACCCTGTGCAATAAAGTAACCGGTCTGAAATGCCGGTAAGACTTCATGAACATTAATTCAAACACAAAAGAGAAACAGCACAATCCTCGTCACTGGGTTTATGCCATACCCCTACATATTCTTAAAACTATGATATAGGTACGTATAATAGTTGTGGACATGTAACGAGAAACCAATAATAAAATAGTACTACTTTATATCATTGTCACAATTGTCTTTTAAAAATCTATATACGAACATTTTCAGTTTCAGTTGATTTTTTTATCCACGCCCCTTGTCAGTCTGATGTGGCAGTTTTATTGTATTTATATGAATAAGCCTAAATAAACATACATCATATCTCATGCTTCCAATAGGACTGGAGTAGATGAGATCAAACTGAACCACCACATGATAACCTCTAGACTCCTGTAAGGCCTCTAAAAAGCAAACAAACAACGAAATCTCCCCTTCCTATTCCATCTCCCACTTTCCTCGCCCCGGGCTAGAAATGGGTGAACTCTGTGGCATCCTGGCTTATGTTGTATCCACTATGCCCCCTCTCTCTCAGGGGCAGAGTGTGAGTAAGCTGTGTTTTCACACTGTACGTGTGAGGGGGTAGGGGGGGACAACAAAACACGTTAAAAAAACAAAAACAGGAAGGTCTACAGCAGGTCAAGGGACTGGGAGGGGGGCTTGCCGGGACATATGTTGTCTAATAAGAGACTGAGAGCTGTCCTCGAACTCTCGCTGTCCTCTGACATTGAGCAGCAGGGTCTTGCTGGCTGGCTGCCTTTAGGTGTCCCACCATCACCATGTCCTCCAAGCCAAGGAAACAGAGCAGCTATTCCTTTAGGCACAGATGAGACTCCTGTGCGAGTTTTGGTAAAGCGGAACAGGGGAAGACATGAGTGAAGGAATGAGTGTGAGACAGACAGACAGACAGACAGACAGACAGAGAGAGAGAGAGAGAGAGAGAGAGAGAGAGAGAGAGAGAGGGGGGGGGGGTGGAGGTGGGAATTAGCTCCAGTAAAACAACAACCTGGCGATTATTGTAATCAGAGGTTTGAAGAAATCGCTTTGAGACTCCTGTTGTGTGGGTCTTGGTCCTACAGCGCGGGCCACAGCCCTTCTACCACATAATCACTATCATTACCACGGCACAGCGCCAATCTGTTTATTGAGATATTAATCCGAGATAAACAAAGCATTCTACAAAACAAATTAAGAACTCTCAAGAAGTGCTGAGCTAATGGAGTCCATAGAGATTGATATTAAAATGTGAATAAAGGCTGGGTTGAGGAAGAGAGCGGGGGGAGGAGGAATGAGAGGGAAAGATGGGTCGGCCTTAGAAAGAGAATGGTGGCAGGCTCAAAGTGACGCACGCCTCATGTCTCGGAGGAAGTGGCTAGGTAAACAATGTAATCCCGGGGGCGGTCACAGTCGAGCACTAGAGAACCCCGTCAGCATATTATGTCAAGAGACATAATCTCAGTGAGCAGGACGTGCTCACCGAGAACTGGACAGATCAACTTTCTTACTGTGCCTGCCCCCGTAGAATACATGTGCACCACCGCGAACACAGCAGATTGCATGTGTTTTGTGTTTATTTGTCTGATTTAAACACCTTCTCTGGTACTGGATGAAGACATGGAAAAATTGCATATATAAACGAATATATTATAATAGAAAGTAACAGTTGTCCCGCCCTACAGTTGAAACTCCCATAGGAGAGACTAATGAAGATGTGTGTGTGTGTGTGTGTGTGTGAGTGTGAGAGAGAGAGAGAGAGAGAGAGAGAGAGAGAGAGAGAGGATGTGTATGTATGTGTATGTATGAGTATACTGCATACAGTACACACACAACCAGAAAACAAGTTTAATCAGCCACATTGTTTACAATAAACTCTAAAACTCTAAACTATGAATTTAAATGAGTTTTTAGGATATATTTGATGTTGCTAGCACTTCTGGGTCACTGTGAAAAATAGTGTAATACAGCATAAGAGAAAGGTTTATGAAGGTGGTCGTGATGATGCCGATGCCGTGTGTTTTCCCCATTAACGTAAACACTTGTAGTTTCTGTCTTATTATTGAAGGTGGAGTATTATGATGCTGGAGAAAGATGCAGAGCTATAGCAACCTGCTCTCGCTCCACACAGCCACAGGGTGCTCCCTCAGCTTAACACTGGTTCAGCGGCACACGCGTAGCTTGGCTCACAGATTCCGCGAATGTCAGGAAAAGAATTACACTTCAATAAGTGGATGCGATTTCGATTCATGGGGACTGGATCCAAGCTTGAACCTTGGCCCTATATAATTTATGAACACAGCTCAGTGAATGCTGGCTCGGTAAATAGATTTTAGTATTTCACGTGTTCCCCAGATGCCATAAGGGCATATTTGTTTCAGTGTGAATCCGCTCTGCCTGAATAATGTTAAATGAGTGATTTGATTAAACAATGATAAATTATTTCCACTTATCCCTTTTTGACACAAACTCTCTCTGCCAAAGAGCCATGGCTAAATGCTAAGGATAGCATAGCTCTGAGGCGGTACCACCAGGCCAAAGCCAATTGTCACTGTGTGGTGGATGATGGACAAGCAGCAGCCATGTTACCTTGCTTAGTTAGAGCAGTTACTGTATATGGGAGAGAGCTGAAAAAATGCATTGAAATAAATTTATGTTTAAATAAACAATTATATATCCAAAAAACATTAATAAATCATAATTTATATGTATGAATATATAATAAAAGGCAAACCATTTGTACGAGATGAGATTATAGATTCAGTAGCTTGTTTTGACAGTTAATTTCTCAGCAGGAGAGTTTGCATAAGTGGCCATACTGAAATTGTTTTTTTTCCTGATTGTTTAGCTCGGCTAGTCATTTTGAGGTCCGCATGACTAGGCAGACCGAATTATTCCTGCCATTGTTGTACCTGAACACCATGGTGAGAGAAGAGATAAACCAGAGACAAATCCGCAGAGAAAAAGCAGATGACTCTTGTAGATACACAAAGGATATACCCCCCACAATCTGATGTGGACCTCGGTCATGCCATAGCCTTTCAATATGCCAGCCCTCAGAAGGGTGGGGTGTGTGAGCGATACATATACTGCACATTACACAATGTCCCTCAATACCACAAGCACACACGCACACACACACGCACACACACACACATACACGCACACCATATCCATACAGGGACGTATCTCTGGCAATAATATATTATCACTAGATAAGCGTTTACCATACTAAAACCCATGTTCAAAGTATGTATGTATCAGGTTATTATTGACACGATTCACAATTATTCAACAAAATCCAACCAAAAGAGTGGCACCTCCCTTTTCCTTCTTCAACTCCTCCATACTCTTGCAAAGACACACATCCTACCCAGGGATCCCGAAAGTCAAACATGGACATAGAATGGATTATAAACGCACACACATTGTGCCAGACATTTATTCGCCCCTTCTCTTATTTACTTTGTATAAATATAATCCCACCCTCTATCTTTCTCTCTTTCTTTCCCTAATCTCTCCCAATTGGATCATGTTGTTGACTGCATGTTTGAAGACAGCACAGGCAAGTGAGAGAGCAGGACAGAAAGAAAAGCATGGCAGAGAGATAGAGTGCTATCATTCAGGTCACAACCTCCAAAAACATTTTATTTTTTTCTTTTGTCGCGCTGTTGCAGTACAAGAAGTCATCATAGTATCTGTTAAGGTTTTTTTTTTTATCATCTGGTTTTGCTATGTACACAGTAGGAATAGTACTCTCAGTTTCGTGTGGTGGTTGCTATGTACAGGATTAGACTGCGCAACAAATAAAACCACTCCCACCGGCTATAGGAGCTACCGTAACTCCACAGGACAGGGGCCGACAGCAGTCCACTCCAATGGGCCATCTAAGGGATTCAGACACAAAGTCACAGGTACACACACACACACTCTCTCTCTCTCTCTCTCTCTCTCTCTCTCTCTCTCTATTATCCGCTTCTTTGAAACGTCTTGATAAGAAAACCACCTGCGACGTTGCCGGTCGGTTCCTGTTCCCTGGCAGACCGGCCACAGTGTCCCTCCTGGCGGGGGGGGAGGGTTTCAAACAGCTTTCCTCTCTGGCCCACATCTGTACATAGTCGTCGGTTCACAGCGAGAGAAAGTAAAGGCAACTACACTGGAGCAGCTCACGCTGCCTGCTTGGAACATCCGTTACTGTTCCCTTTTACTTGGATTAAGTGTTGTTATAAATGTATGATTAACAAGCACTTGTGTGTGTGTGTGTGTGTGTGTGTGTGTAATGTGTGTAATGTGCGTTGGTAAGTGTGTGTTTGTTACGCCTCGCCATGTTCCACTTTCATATCATTTTTTTTCTGGCTCAAAAAGGTATATTTTTGGCAACACTGAGGAGCTTTCTGAGACACGTGTTTTTAGGGTGTAATGGTGTGCTGTGTTCCCGGTTTCCTCAGCTAACTACTCCTTTAAAGAGGCCTAAGGAGGCTGAGAAAGGGTGACCGTATGAACATTTATAAAATTATATTCCCTCCTCCTCCTCCTCCTCTGGAGGGGGCAGGTCTGAGGGCAAATTATATTAAAAACGTTTAGCAAAGTTTCAAAAGTCTCGATATCTCTGCATCTCTGCAGGAAAAGGAAGAGTATTGGTACATTCAGAGTGCTGGGCTCGGCCTACGGGTACCAAAAGGAAAAGGGTGTATAAGACTAAAACAGGGCGTCTAGGCAGGACAGCTTGTGGGCAGGGCTGTTGCGGAGTCAGCCAACCCGGTCGTCCTGTCCGATAAATAGAAACCGACAGGATGGAGGCGGGGAACGAATTTGACGGAACAAGCAGGGAGTCGGAGAGAGAGAGAGGTGTGGCCGCCCGGCGGGAGTGAGGGTGTGGGGGGGGGGTCCCCTCCCTCATCCTCCAGGCTCCAGTCACAGGCTGGTGACCAGCTGCATCTGTCCGTCTCCGTCGCCGTGCGCGGTGGGCTCCGGGGGACCCGGCTGCCCCTCCCCTCCGCTGGGGCGGCGGGCGGCCGCCTGGTAGAAGGTCTGCATGGGGGCCCCGCGGGAGCCCAGGGCGGGCCTCCCCGAGCTGTAGTACAGCTCCTCGGGGGGCTGGGCGGAGCGCGGCACCACCTCCAGGGGCTCGGGGCTGCTGTCCGCGTAGGGCGAGTCCCGCAGGTTGGCCATGCTGGTGTAAAGGGAGTCCCGGGCGGGGGAGCCGGCCGCTCCCTCGGGGCCCTGCCCTCCCGCGCTGTGGCTCAGGCTCTCGGTGAGCTCGGCGGCATAGCTCTCGGACTCCTCTAGGTCGCTCTGGTAGAGCACGGACTGGGAGCGCTGCTGCTGCAGTAGCAGGGGCTCCTCCAGGGCCTTGTACAGCAGCTCCACGTCCTGCGGTGCTCGCTGGCGCCCCTCCCTGGACAGGAAGTCCTCCTCCTCGTCCACACTCAGCGACCGCTCCGGCCCCACCTGGCCCCGCCCCACGGCCCCTTGAGGACGGCCCCGGGCCAGGCTGCCGCACGCCCTGTCTCCTCCTCCTGCTCCTCCTCCACCGCCCGTTGCTGCTCTCAGATTGTTGTGCACTAGCTCGGAGATGATCATTTTCTCGAAGGCCGCTGCGTCGGAGAGGTTCCTCCGTATCCCTCCTCCTGCTCCCGTTCCTCCTCCACTAACTCCCAGGGTCTCGGCGCTGCGTGGGTTGAGGAGCGGGGGAGGGCTGTCGCCTCCTCCGCCACTCAGGAAGTCACAACTGCCTCCGCCGGGGCCGCCCCGCAGCGAGTAGCTGTTGTTGAAGTTCCCGTTCAGGGGCAGCGTCTCCATGCCACAGGGGTCCCGTCCTTTAGACAGCGTGCTCTCTGGACACACAGCGACACACACACACACACACAACAGTCAGGGCGGCACCACTAAGTGCATGCATTTCATTATGTGAGTACAGACTGCAGTAATGGCTGAATGAAACTTACTGGGGTCACGGAAGGTTCCTGTACGTCCACGGGAACGTCATGAAGGGAGAGAGGGAGAAAGAGAGAGAGGTAGAGAGGAAGGGAGAGAAAGAGAGAAAAAAGAGCGAGAGAGAGAAACATCACTGAATAGAAATTATTTGGCACAAAATACAAAACTCCCATGTTCCTTTGTTTCCACACACACACACACACACACACACACAAAACCAAATAAACTCTCACAGCATGCACACTCACTTCTGCATGCTGTGTCTTTTAACATACTATTCCTCTGCCGTTCACACCTAAGCCACAGAGAAACCTCAACGTATTTACTGACTATAGTCGGCAATCCCGGGATATTCGGATAATTCATGCGGTGCCTCAGCAAAGTAGCTGTAATGTTTATTTCCCCACTCGCCGTAGGCGCGGCAAAGATGTTGTGATTTCCCCCCCGCATTGCCACCATTACGCAGCTACGCCAAGACCACAGCACCCCCCCCCCCCACCCCCTCCTACGAGACGAAGAACGTGTACGCGTTAAAATTTAATGCGTTATATGATTTTAATCAACATTCTTCTTCTGCGGTGGGGAAGATAATTAGACATTCTAATGAAGCTCTCTCTCTCTCTCTCTCTCTCTCTCTCTGGGCTAAAAATGTCTCGAGTGCTGAGCCTGTGGCCATCAGACTTGATGCATTGTGCAGGGAGCCTTTAAAATATTTAACAGAAGCGATGCCTTAAATTTCACTCCTCAGACACTGGCCCTGATACACTGTAGGAACACGTCAGTCAGCAGGCAGCCAGCCACACACGCGCACACGCGCACACGCACACACGCACACACACATTCACACACACACGCACCTACGCGCACGCACACACACACACACACACAAACACACACAGCCCCATATAGCCAAATAAAATAGCAGAGCTATTACTATATTTCAGAGTTCTTCAATGTTTTTTGGGTCAAGGACCCCTTGGCTTATAGAAACACGGCACAGGGACCCCCTATCACATATGGTATCAAATAGTTAGTTGCCTTGCCAACAATAATGTTTAGGGCGGCCTATATTGCCATGCAAATAAGTAGGCCACTAACAAAGCCATTACAATAATTCACATATTTATATATTTACAGCACAGGTTGTATTTATGTTAAATGCTAGAAAATAAGTTTGGGATCAAATCATTTGGAGGACCCCCTGCAGTAC
This sequence comes from Typhlichthys subterraneus, assembly GCA_027564835.1. Taxonomy (NCBI): domain Eukaryota; kingdom Metazoa; phylum Chordata; class Actinopteri; order Percopsiformes; family Amblyopsidae; genus Typhlichthys; species Typhlichthys subterraneus. The sequence goes on along the minus strand of JAODUH010000023.1, from coordinate 1,563,670 downwards.
CTTTGAGAACCCCCTAGGGGTCCCGGAAGCCATGTTGAAAACCTCTATACAGTACAAATAGTTACTAGTATGTTCTATACAGTTCACACAGGTCTTCACTATATCTTATTTGACTTGCCTGTTACGCAATGGTGTGTTTGCCATTCTGCTCTTCTATACTTGTATGTTTTAAACTATGAATTTGTAAATCAGTTTTTGCATCCTTAAATACAAATGATTAATTCTGCTGTCTGGAGCTTTTAAGATTTTCAAAAACTAACAACCAAAAAACAACTGGACCCCGTTGGTCTGCCGTTACAATGGCCATTGACAGTCCTGTTGTAGTTGTATTTGTACAATCACGTGATTGACACGCAAGCTAGATTCACTGGACCAATCAGGTAAAAGAGGCCCAAATTGGTTAGAAATCCAATATATTGTTCACACTGTGACGCCGCCCTCAGAAATAGAACACGACTGAGAGCACATTCGTAATGTAATAGACTTAAACACCCACACTAAAACACTAAAAGCCCATCAAGACAGGCAGACACCTGAATGGCTCCCGTCCAGATGTGCCGTCTCTGTCCGCTGGGCTGTCCGCTTGCGTCTCTATGCCCGTCACCACATTAAACGACTACTACTCCTTCGGGGAGAAGTCAGAGCTGTCCCTTACATTCCTGGCAGTCACAGATGTAGCTACACTTCAACTCAATTTAAGGATTGTTGTTATGAAGGCAGCAAGATTAGATATGTGACCAGATGGTTGGTCATACTGAAGATGCTGGCTGCCTCTGCTCTTCCTACTGAATCAGCCTGACAGCTAGTCTGAGAAAGCACGTACACACACACACAGAAATACAAATAGACAAAAAGAGACATTCATACACGGCTCACAGTGGTGCGCGCACACACACACACACAACGTTGAGACACACACATGGAGACACTGACGACACACACACACAAATTCATATAAAACACACACACACACACACACACACACACACATACACCCACATGCAAAGGCATTAGAACCCACACAGAGAAATGCACGCACGCACACACACACACTAAAGCCCACGGGCGTGCTCACACCGTATCAAAGAAACTGACAGAATACCAAACATGACAGAGAGCTGAATGCACAGACGTCAACATGGCTCCACACACAAAAAAAAAAGATTAAAAAATATGCACACACACTAGGTGTTAGGAGAAGCTAACCGGTTGAGTTGAAGACCCCTGGCGACGGGGGTGTGAAGCTCTCAGCCAACAGGGTGTTGTAAGGAGATGTGCCAGTGCGTGTTTGTAGCACGGGGTTGGTGAGGAGGTGGTTGCCCATGGTCGCTATGAGAGACAAAACACGCAGTTAAAACACGCACACACACGCACGCACACACACACACACTGTGCGGCAGTCTCTTTGACTGACATTAGCCAACGCTATACTGTAGGTGGGACATTACGGGGTAAATAACCGTTTCCAACCTGAAAGAGGAGAGCCATTTTGGATTTGTATATATATTTACTGTTTATTCTAACAGGGTTATTTTCGTTACAGAGTAATGCGTTTCACGTCCCCCTTCCCCCCCGAATGTTTACGAGCCGCCGCTGATTGTAACCTTTGAGCGAATCTTTGAGTGTGGAGGAAAGGTGCCGTTTGGAGTGATGCTATTCATTTTCTTCTCCTTTTATTTCTGCTCTGACAATGTAGTCAGATGCGGTGTGTGTGCGTGTGTGTGTGTGTGTGTGTCGGGGGGGTTACAGTAATACATACCATTACCCACTCTGGAGGCGGGGGGTGGGGGGGCACCCATTGAAACACAGTTCATTTCAGAGTGAAATGTGAATGCCACCACAAGACAAACATAATTCAAAGAAATGGCACATTGACAATGTTGTATAACGCCCATGTATGGCGGTAGCCCGCGGCAATGGCATCACAAATGCCATGAAATTTAAAAAATAGGACAGCATGACTGAGAGCAGTCCGAAGCTAAACGCAACCTCCAGGTCTCACGCCCGCCATTCATTACACATGGCACGTCCGTACACACATACACACGCGCACACACACACTAGAGCCAGCCAGTAAGACTGTTCTTTATAAGCACGTGTATGCTTGTGACACACAGGTGCACATACACACTAAAAGAACATGATATGGTATGTACACCTGCGTCCACACACACACACACGCACACGCACGCACAAAATATGTGATTAGCCATGTTCTAAATCAAACGCATCCCACTCTCTCAGTCTCTCTCTATTCCCGCTCCTCTAACATCTCTGCCTTGCTCGTCCAGGCTTACAGTGACTCTCTCTTCCCCTGCACAAACATGTTCTGTCCACACAACATTACAGAGCATTAGCAGTCTGTGGGCACCTAACAGAAGTATCCTGTGGAAAATTAACACACTTTTAAGTAGGGAGAGGGAAAAGTAGGCCGAAGGTAATTACGGGAGCCTGTTTGTGTGTGTGTGTGTGTGTGTGTGTGTGTGGATAATAATGAGTTTGTCATAATGTGTGCATGCATGTATATGCACCCCTTTGTGTGTGTGTGTGTGTGTGTCTTGGACACACTGCTGTTGTCTGGCGCAGAGTGGTTCATAAGGAAGTGAAGTGGGGCAAATCAAAGAGATAAGCATTGCCAACGGTGACGACATCGCTCCTCCAGATTCGCCCTATTTAATTATTCTTCTGCGATAGTGCCTCTTTCTGGCTCGCTCTACCACTGTCTCTCTCTCTCTCTCTCTCCCCCCCTCTCCTCCCTCTTTCCCCCTCTCCCCCTTTCCCCTTCAGCCTCACTGTTTGTCCCCCTCTCAATGGCAACTGAAAAACTTTTCAAAAAAGGGCAAAAAAAATAAAATGAAAGATGTCAAAGCAGAGGTTGTTTGACGGATCAATATGGCATTATCCAGATCACCCAGACACCAGCCAAACACGACCTGTTTGACTACAAATACACACACACATACACACACGCACACACACACACACACACACACACACATAGACACACTCTAAGTCACCAGACCTCACCCCCCATGTCCCTCCTGTCACTCTCCTCAATTGGAATAATTACCCCCTGTTCGCTCGCGCGCTAATCAGTTCATTAAAAACAAAATGGATGAAATTAGCATAGAGAGTGATGGCTGATTTAGCGCTCCTCTCTTTGTCATCATCAGCCCCCCACCTACCCGATGCCCACCCCGCCTCCTCCGACCTAAACAAATCACTCTCATCCCTCCTTCTGAGGAATGCCACCAGCTGCTGGAAGGGCAAGCTTGTGCTGATATGCTATTGGTGGCACTGGTGTTGCAAGGGAAAGGAGGTAGTGTAATATTTCACTGGTGTAATATCCCTATCTCTCTGGTGTAATATCTCTCTGGTTTAATATCTCACTGGTGTAATATATCTCTGGTTTAATATCTCACTGGTGTAATATATCTCTGGTGTAACATATCTGGTTTAATATCTCACTGGTGTAAAAACTCTGGTGTAATATATCTCTGGTGTAATATCTCTGGTGTAATATCTCTCTGGTGTAATATCTCTCTGGTGTAATATCTCTCTGGTGGAATATATCTCAGGTGTAATATCCTTGGTGTAATATCTCTCTGGTTTAATATCTCACTGGTGTAAAAACTCTAGTGTAATATATCTCTGGTGTAATATATCTGGTGTAATATCTCTCTGGTGTAATATCTCTAGTATAATATATCTGGTGTAAAATCTCTGGTGTAATATCTCTCTGGTGTAATATCCCTGGTGTAATATCTCTCTGGTGTAGTATCTCTCTGGTGTAATATCTCTAGCATAATATATCTGGTGTAATATATCTCTGGTGTAATATCTCTGGTGTAATATCTCTCTGGTGTAATATCACTCTGGTTTAATATCTCACTGGTGTAAAAACTCTAGTGTAATATATCTCTGGTGTAATATTTCTGGTGTAATATCTCTCTGGTGTAATATATCTGGTGTAATATCTCTAGTATAATATATCTGGTGTAATATCTCTGGTGTAATATCTCTCTGGTGTAATATCCCTGGTGTAATATCTCTCTGGTGTAATATCTCTAGTATAATATATCTGGTGTAATATATCTCTGGTGTAATATCCCTGGTGTAATATCTCTCTGGTGTAATATCCATGGTGTAATATCTCTCTGGTGTAATATATTTCTGGTGTAATATCCCTGGTGTAATATCTCTCTGGTGTAATATCTCTGGTGTAATATCTCTAGTATAATATATCTGGTGTAATATCTCTCTGGTGTAATATCTCTCCGGTGCAATATCTCTCTGGTGTAATATGTCTCTGGTGGAATATATCTGGTGTAATATCTCTCTGGTTTAATATCTCACTGTGGAATATATCTCTGGTGTAACATCTCTGGTTTAATATCACTGGTGTAAAAACTCTAGTGTAATATATCTCTGGTGTAATATATCTGGTGTAATATCTCTAGTATAATATATCTGATGTAATATCTCTCTGGTGTAATATCTCTCTGGTGTAATATCCCTGGTGTAATATCTCTATGGTGTTATATCTCTCTGGTGTAATATCACTGGTGTAATATCTCTAGTATAATATATCTGGTGTAATATCTCTCTGGTGTAATATCTCTGGTGTAATATCTCTAGTATAATATATCTGGTGTAATATCTCTGGTGTAATATCTCTCTGGTGTAATATCCCTGGTGTAATATCTCTATGGTGTAATATTGCTTCCTGCTGTTTGCGAAGGCTTTGCTATTTGTGCAGGCAGTCAAATGTGATGTATGGTAATTATGGGTGTCTGTGTGTACGTACGTGTCTGTCTGTGCAGATTAGTGTCTTTGAGTGTGTGTATATGTTCATACAAGAGCATATCAGTGTGTTTATAGCATATGCACCGTCATAGACAGACCTGGCAAGATTTGTGGCATCGGGGGTGCTTTTAAGAGGCAGAACTCACCACGGTTGAGCGTAGGGGTGCTGTTGATATCGCCCGCCATGAAAGAAGATTCCGTCTGCTTCCGAACCGTGTCGTTCCACATCCTGCGGATACGGCTCTGGAAGAGAGAGCGTGGAGCCGCGCGCAGCGAGAAGACAACAAGTTAAATATAGACGCAAGGCGGGTAGACTTTGTAGCTCAGTGGGGCAACTGTAATCAAAACTGTGGGGCTCGCTCTAATCCACACAGAACAAATAAGAAAACACAACAGAGGAGAAGATAGAGGCACTGGGTAAACAGCATCACAAGGCTAAGACATGTTAACATGAGGAGAAGCTAATAGATGATATGTGGTAGACATGATCCAAATGCTGTGTGGAAGCGTCTTATGTATTTGGATAGCTTGTTTTGTTGATTATGTAGTCGATAAACTGTTATATTGTGCAATGTTGTCAGCATTGGAGACCCACTGACGTATTTTTACAGATAAATTTACATAAATAATGCCTAGAATATCTGTGCAATGCATCTTGTCGTGACAGAATAGGTGGTTTATTTGAGGATGGACATCAAACAATTTTTTTATTTATGTTTGCTAATAATAAAAGACTAAAACAAAATTGATTTTAACAGTGGCAACATAACAAATAAAAGGGGTTGTGGCCTTGAATCTAAACCCAAATATCTTAATTAATGTATTTATTTGTATCTTTATAAAGATACAATATTATTATTTGAAGCACATTGTGACCATTACAAGTGTCTAACAAGTTGAATGAATATATCCTGTACCTAAGTGTGAAATTGTGTATTTGTTTGTACTGTGTGTACTCCGAGTGCCAACCTGTCTGTGGGCCGCAGCGTGTCGGGCCTGGCTCCCGCTGTAGTAGCGGTTGTTGGTGCGGAGGGCAGAGTTCTTCAGGGAGCCATGCGAGCTAGTGGTGGACGCACGGCTACAGCAGTAGGAGTGGCGCAGACACTTACTGTACTCCTTATGCACCTGTGAGGAGGATGTGGATGAAGACTTTTAGGGGACAGCTACAGGGAAATGTACTCATTTGTGTGAATCAGGCATGGAACAGAACGTCAGCAGTGTGCACCTCTCACAACTGCATTACATCCCATACATTGGTCATTGTAGTAAACCATCAATTAGAAGTATATGTAAAGCAACACCACTAGCTATATCCTTTTGATTGTTAAGAAAACATTTATTCATTTGAAACTGTACCAGATTTATGTCATAAGTAACATAATACATACAATAACATATCATTTTAGTTTAAATTAACACATGTATTCTGTGCTGTTAAATGGGAATTGTGGTCAATATCTTGTAAATATATATTATATCATAATTTGTTAATTTATATTTTTTATTACATTTTAAATTTTATGAAAGATATATTATAGTATATATATATTATATATATGTATATAAAGTATATGGTAGTATATAATTTAATACAATTTGACAACAAGTAACAATCAGGTTAATGTATACAGTACAAACATGACAACCCATCAAAACCACGCTTCACAACTTGGTGACACTGTAGTGTCAAGCTGGCATCATGGAAAATAATAAGTCTAAAAAGTACAACTCTATAAAAATCTTAAGTTATGTAAGTTTATTTTTGGGACACTAAGTTCAGAAATGAAGTTTCTTTTTTTATGTAAGAGTGAACAGTGAACAGTAAGACTTGACAGAAGAAGAGCAGGCAGGGAAATGTGACAGGATAAACTAAGGTCTGCATTATATGAATATTTCTTCCTGCAAATATCTTGGTTTCAGCCAGACTTTGCAAGCCAAGCAGTTTTGTGTATCTTGCTGAAGTATTTATATGCTTCCACATTGTTCATTTGGCCAAGCAAGAATAGTCTGATGGCACGGAAAGCTACTCCGCTTCTATGCGGTTTTCCTTATTATTCAATGAAATTCACAACATTACTTAACAGAGCTACACAACAGAGATTCCAGCTCTGTGCGTATACCTTATTTTGAAGGAAGATGACATTCATATCTGTTTAATGCATTATGCATTTCTATCTGAGTTGTGTATTATAATGCTTTTCAAACCTACAAAGGCTATAGTTTCCTCCTATAGTTTGTCTTCCCCTAGTGTATTAAATATGACCGTTACGCTCTTCTTTCATGCCTCTTTGTAAATGTGCTAGGCTTACATATTAAACAAGATGAGCATAACAACTAAGTCAAATTAAGTTCATTTCCACTTTTTTATTTATTTCATGTGTGAGCATGTGATAAGTAACGGTTTGATAAGTGCATCAGAATTGTAAAAATGGTTAAATAAAATATAATGATAATAATAATGATAATGATAATGACGATAATACTTAATAAAAAGAAAGAACATGGCCTTTTTGAAAATGCTGCAAATGGATTTCAGTGTATGCATTTCAGAGCTGTATCTATACAAGCTTACTTTTTTCTGCAGGGCACAGTGGAAGATGAATATGAACATGCCCTGGAAAGCATTGAAGGTGGTAAAGAGGTAGGCCATGATCACTGTGTTCTCATTAATAAACAGCAGGCCAAACGCCCAGGTCAGCCCAAGCAGGAACAGCAAGGCGATTGCTCCCAAAGCCCACGACCTGCCACAGTAAGACAAAAGCTATGTTAGTTTAGCAGTTCACATCAACGACTGTCAAAGAATTTTCATGAACGTCACACAGAAATCATTGCAAATCAGCTTATCCGTATAAAGAGAGAGGCTTTTTGATGAGGAACTCACTTTATGTTATCCAGGCGACTGGAGTCGGGTTTGAGAGCTGACGAGTTTCGGATCATCTTGTGCAGTGTGATCATAAGAAAAACCAAGTTGAGCTGGGACAAATAGGAGCAGAGTCAATGCGGCGTGAGCCCTATCATTTAAACAAAATTAACGTTTCCCTGTTAATAACCTCAGAAAGCGTGGTGGTGGGTTTTGATTGGACTGCATCGTATTAGAGCGACGCTACAATACTGCGTGGAAGAATGACTAATACCATAATGACGAACGAAACAGGACCAATGAAGCTCCAGATGAAGTAGTTATCCACCCTCAGCCAGCATCTGCAGTGGAATGCACAAGACAGGGTTACACACACACACTCAAAATACCCTGCACACACTCCCCATACACACACATGTACACCCCCCGAACCCCCCCCCCCAACTCCGCCGCATATTCCCCCGTCACGACGGATTATCTAGTGGAGGCAAATCATCAGGTTTTGGAAAACCCAGTCCCCCGAGGAAGCGGGTTGTGGGGGAAAGGGGTAAGAGAGAGAGGGGTTGGGGGGGGGGGGTTGATTGTCGAGCGGCGAGCACAGCGTTTCCCTTCTGGGACGGGAAGAGCCCAATCCCCACTATTCAATCTGCAGGTTCAAAGAGGCCCAGCTTCACACGTACGCTTTCTTGGTCCCGTAGCTCCTGTAGTCGATGGCTGCCGAGATGCCAACCACCAGCGCCGGGAAGCAGTAGCCGCACAGGTAGTAGTACTTCTTACGCGAGTACTCGCTCTCGAACACCTCCACCAGCATGAGGTAGAGCTGCACGCCTTCCAGGCACATCCATGAGAACGCCGCCAGGAAGAAGAAGTGCAGGAGGCCCGCGAAGATGGGACACGCAATCTGGGTGAGGAGAGTGTGCGTTTTGGGGGAGACGGGTGGAGGGGGTATTGGAGAGGGGGGGGGGGGTGGAGGAGGGAAGAGAAGGGGTCCACGCAAAGGAAGGAATATGGAAGTAGGGTATAAAGGAGGGGAAGACACAAGAGAGCTGTGAGAAACAAACTGAAGAAGAGGTCGTGGGAGACCTGCAGATGGCCACACATGGTGCACACACACACACACACACACTCACGTGGTACTGGGTCTTGTCGATGCCGATGAGGAAGAGCAGCTCTGCGATGAACAGGTTGATGCACAGGTTCTTGTGGATGGTGTTGCGGTCGGTCTGCAGGCCTCGCAGGAAGCAGAAGGTGGAGATGCAGATGGCCAGGCACACCAGCGAGATGACGATGCCCACCCAGGTGATCACAAACAGGATCAGCTCGTGCATGCGGCCCGGGTACTGGGAGAAAAGGGGCGCGTTACAGAACTAGAAAGGAGAGAAATATAATCACAGTGTGGTGGATGGTGGTGGGGGAGAGGTTGGGACCATTGTGCCGTGAAATAAACACAGGAGGAGAATATAAAATATATCCGAGGTGTAGAGACAAGAAGCAAGTCGTTTTTAGGAGAAAACTAAACAAAACATGTGACATTCAAATTCAAGTGAATGTCAATGACAGGGTATGAATTTGCAAGTGAGAGTTGGATTGACGGAAATAAAACGAGTATCAGAATCCCAGAGAGAGCGAGGCTGAGGGTGTATTTAAGTGTGCGCACATGTGCGCATTTGCAATGAGCTGTGCGAGTAAATGTTCTCTCCCGCACGCCTGCATGCAACGACTCGACGTGATTCGACATCGTCAGCGCGCGCTCCGCTGGCGTGGGCTTACGTCGGGCTCGTGGCGCGCCATGAGCACGGCGAAGTTGGTGAGGTGGCTGCAGGAGCAGGTGGTGTGGGTGCTGTTGTGGTCCAGCAGCCTGCAACCCTGAGACGACCACTGGCCCGTCATGGAGCGCTCCGAGTAGTTCCAGAAGGAGCAGTTGGGATTGTAGTGGTTCTCCAGCTGAGGAGGAGAAGACCAGTTTGTTAGTCAGTAAGGTCTTACAGGAGGAAGGAAGGAAGGAGAGGAGAGGAGAGGAGAGGAGCGGAGAGGAGAGGAGGGACTTATGGGTTTCAGGCACCTCCAGATGTTTGAGAGTGAAGACCACGGGCTCGGTGAGGAACACCCGGCTGGACTCTTTGTTGATGGACGCGGCAATGACGTGAGAGTTGACCGCCAAGCCCCGCCCACTCTGGCCTGGCCCCGCCTCCATTTCCATCTTCACTGTGGCGTTCTCGGTGGACAGGAACATGCCCAGGTTCTTATACAGCACAAAGACCACCTTCACTTGGCCTGTGGAGGGGGAGAGAGTGAGAAAGAGGGAAATGGAAAAGGAGAATGAAAGAGACACACAAAGAAATAAAGAGAAGATGAAGAAAATACAGAAAGATACAAAAGACACAATAAATAAACACAACAAATATAAATAAAACACAGTGGCGATTAGAAATGATGAAAGAAAAAGCAAGAAGAACAACAAAAGAAACCAGGGAGAACGATAAGGCAAAGACAAAATATCCAAATAGAAAAATGGAGGTATAATATGGAAACGTCAGGGAGACAGACGGGTCGGGACAGGGAGCGAGGGAGAGAGTGGCAGGCGGGGGAAGAGAGACAGAGGGTGAGAGTTAGTGAAGGTTAGAATGATGGTAAGGACCGTTTCATTTTGACTGGTGGAAAAGAGCGAGACTTAATGTGGAGGGCAATGGAACATTCATCCCTCAAGCATTCACAGATCTCATATTATTCCATATGAATATTTCATGTGCGTTTGTTTCAATCATTCTAATCTGGCTCGCGGAGCCGAGACAAAGGAGTGGGGGTGGTGTGTGTGTGTGTGTGTGTGTGGGGGGGGGGAGAATAGGATGCTGGGTATGGTGGGGGTGGGGGTTGAAATGAGAGAGATGAGAGTGATGGATAAGATAAAGGAGAGCCTTAGTGAGGATCG
>JAODUH010000023.1:1501932-1552975 GCA_027564835.1 Typhlichthys subterraneus | reverse complement strand
CCCCCCCCCCCCCCCCCCCCCCCCCCCCCCCCCCCCCCCCCCCCCCCCCCCATGAGAGCAAGACGGAGGCATCTGCCTCTGCTCCACATGGATGTTTATCCAGCCTGTGGCAACCTGGGAGAGGCAGAGAAGAGCTGTTCTACCCACAAGCCTCTCATCCCTCTGTGCGTGTGTGTGTGTGTGTGTGTGTGTGTGTGTGTGTGTGTGCGTGTGTGTGTGCGTGTGTGTTGGTGCGTGGGTGGCAGGAAAAACACAGAATGCCATATTTGCTGCTGTGCTCCCTACAAATACAATAGAAATACTGTGTTTGTGATTATTAGTATTTAGAATTGTATGGCTTGCTCGGTGATGCCGGAGGAGTTACGTCTAGCCAGAGTGCCTGTTAGCATGCGCGGGTGAGGGAGCAGCAGGGCCCCTTTTAGCTTGTCTGGTGGCTGCGTTTAGCCCTGGGTGAGGCGAGGAGGGAGGGTTATCAAGCGAGAGAGGGACAGACAGTCGGAAGGAGAGAGCAAGGCAAAGAGAAAGAATCAGTGTTTATATTTAGCGATGGCGCAAAGTCAGTGAAAGGCCAGACATGGCTCCATGGCTGCAGAGCAAAGGGTTGGCTCAGTTCAGTACTTACAGTTCGGCGCACTGCACTAGAGACACAGCACCTGGAGGGAAAGATGCCTCAGAAAAGATAAGTAAACCACCTCCAACCGCCCTCCCCCTTCCCTTCCCTTCCCCGCATCCACCCGCCCACCTGCTACCGGAGACAAGCCTCTCAAAATGGAGGACAGCTCCGGCGTGAAACATTTGAAGGAGCCGCATCCGCCAGGCTCCAGCACAGTACGTCCAGCGTTTAGACAGACGGGAACAGGAAGGGTGGGAGGGGGGAAGGGGAGAGAGGAGCGCGCTGGCAGTGTCAAGGAAAGGCGTACGGTAATGGGGGGATATGGGGGCGGAGGGGAAGGGGTTGGGGGTGCTTGGTGGCAGCGGCGGTGGCCCGTCCCGAGGCCGGCAGCAGGCGCTGGGCGAATGGGAGCGGGATGGTGGGTCACGTGTGGCAGAGGAGGCGGGGCTCTCCCTGCTGTTGAGACAGATGCCACGGTTGTTAGGCTTCACTTGTGCTGCCAAGCACCACACAGCACTGGCCAAAAACAAACTCCACGCGTGTGGCCGGGCCAGTGTGTGTGTGTGTGTGTGTGTGTACTGGAGACTAATGCGGGATATAACAGTGTTCTCTCTATGCTCACACGCACACACACACACACACACACACACAAACGCACACAAACGCAATAAAACTACATGGCCATCTTCTAGTCTTAAATCCCATTTACCTGCCAACTCGCTGCCTTTGTTTTCTGACTCCCCCTCCTGCCCTCACCATATACAGTATATCCTCCAGACTAGTCTCTCTCTACATATCTTTCCCTCTGCAGCAAAGCAGCAGATCCCTTCTGCAGTGCAAACATGCACAGAGAACAAAAAATAGGGAGGGAGGGAGAGGGAGAGTGAGAGAGAGCGAGAGAGAGAGAGAGGGAGAGAGAGGGAGAGAGAGATGAAGGAAAGAATGAAGGAAATACATGAAATAAGCAGTGGTGTGTTATTGGCTCTGGTTGATCTGATCTGAGCAGATTAGAGGAATACAATACTTGCAAATCACTGCGTTGCCTCCTGAGTCTCCTAACCTGTGATGCACGTGTGCACACACACACACACACACACGTGCATCTTCCTCCCTCCAATGAGCCAACACCCACACCTGTGGCCTGTCTAGTCACTGCTCATCGTAACCTGACACTAACCCACTGTAACACCCTCCATCTCACACACACACACACACACACGCACACGCACACGCACACACACACACACACACCTCATTCCTTCCAATCCCAGCCTCCCTGACAAGAGGCGTCGCCAGTGCAGCTAGACGTAATTACCTATCAACTAATAATTATTATAATTAATATGGCGACGGGGGGAAAAAAAGCCTAAAAGCTAAATGCGTTCCAATTTTCCGACATAATGTATTCATTATGAATGAACGCTTATTTTCTCTCCTCTCAATGATCCGTTGCAGCTCTCTCTCTCTCTCTCTCTCTCTCTCTCTCTTCCCTCTCTCTCTCTCACTCTCTCTCTCTCTTCCCTCTCTCTCTCTCTCGCTCTCTCTCTCTGTTTTCTTGTTTTTCTGGCTGGTGGGGGAGGGGTAGCTGTAACAATTGCCAGTGCGACATGCATTTATGCGCACATTCATTTTGGTATTGATCATGTTTGCGTAAGTGCCAAGGAAAAGGAGAAGCAGGGAAGTCAAATCCCTGCAGAATTGAACAGAAATGAGAGAAAAGCAATGGCAGGCACAGACACACACACACACACATATAAAAACACCTTTGAACCCCCTAAGGACAAATTCATGAATACATTTGTACAATTAACATCAGATCAAAACATTAACGCAGCCTATGAACCTATAGCAACGGAAACACACACACATTTATAAACAACCAACCCCAACATTCATTTAATCTGTGGCACAGCAGGTTTCTGGAGCCCAATCTATAAACATTGATTCAAACTTCCACTGCTCTTACTCATTCATTCTGTTCCGCTTCTCAAATCAGAGCCGTTTTTGAGTGCTGAGGTTGTGTGATTGATTCACCGTGGGTGTGTTGTTTCTCTGTTTTTCAGAGAAAACAGCTCTCTCCCTTCAAGCTACTGTGTGGAATATGTCATTGACATCCTCCAATCTTTACTACTGTATAAGACACTAAGAGAACAGGGAGACTACTCAATTGCATCACCGCTAGCCTAATGTGCGTTAAGAGTATAAATGGCAAGTGTTACGCTATTGGATACTGCTTAAGATAGATATGCTTTAGCACGCTAGTAACGTTCGAGCACGCGCACACACAAACATAAAGCCGTGTGCCCGCACGCACACACACACACACACACACAAACATGCACTGATGCATTCTACCAGCGCGTCATGATGTCTGGGTTGTAGACAGGCTTCGGAGACAGCAACGGTGAAAATTAAATTCCTTTTAAGCCTAATCCTATTTCCAACCTCTGCTGGGTCTCAATGCTATTGTGACAGTCAGGGAAATCTGTCTCAATTGTTCCATTGCGGGAATTGATGGTGAAACGCGATACAGCATAAATAATGGAGCTCTATCGCCGAGAAGTGGGGCTTGAAGGAGACTACAACAGGGTCAGACAAACTTGCTACTGCCAAGGGGTGGTGGAGAGGACAAACAAGCCTATAGCTGTGAAAAGGAGGGAGGGAAAGCGGGGGAGGGGGCACGCGATATAGCACAAAGTGAGAGAGGCTAGGTTAGGTGGGAGACCGTAAACAATGTCTGGGAGTTTATACCGTGTTAATTCTCTTGACATTTTACGGGCACCGTTGTTTTGGTGTAGCCTCCACACGCAGAGAGAGAGAGGGGGCTAAGAGGGGTAAGGATTATTTGAAACTAGCACAATCTTAGGTTGGACAACAGCCATGTCCTGTAGATCTCTCTCTCTCTCTCTCTCTCTCTCTTTCTCTCTCTCTCTCTCTCTCTCTTCTCCCCCACACACACACACACACACACACACACAGGCACACATGCAAACACTCCTGAGTGTCAAAAGTGGAGGGGCCACTGTCGTCCCAAGGGGAATGAGAGCAGGAATAAATTATCTTCTCGGTTTGCAGTAACAGCTCCTTTCTAATCGGGCACTGGCACAGCTGTTCGTCTCCCTGCGAGAGTAAATATGCTCATCTATTACACGAAACAAAATGGTGCCCCCTTCCAGCATGCCAGGATTGCTGGTATTATCATTAGAATCATGCTTTAATGGAGTTTAATCTATCAAACAAAGGTCCAAGATGTAGCTTTGGCACCCCGGTGATGACTTTTAACTGGGGGCAAGGACGCTCGGTCCTTCCTGAACGAACAAACACGCCAATCAATTCCACACTCAGTAATTATATAGAAGGGGGAAATGAGATGTTCAAATGTAGCCAGATTCCAGCGCCAAGCAGACTGGAGAGCAAGGCTCTCATCTCCCGGGCTTATGTAAAAGGCTGCGGAAGCAGTGGCAGACTTGACACATTGAGATAGATGCACAAACATCATCCGCCCACTTTCGCCTATTCGCATTCGTTTCACATCTAACTGAAAATTCACGTTCCCCATTCGCAGCCCGCGCACGTCCGGGCTTGGCACTCAGATTCAGCCACTTGCGCATGCAGCGTGGTTACGTGGGTCAGCGTGGTTAAAGCTGACACTTTCTGTCCACACAGCCATCACTAACCCCTATTACTCGCTCGCTTACGCTTTTCCGTCACCCCTTCGCTCTCTCTCTCACACGCACATGCGCTGACCTGCACAATCGCCCACACGGCAAATGCACATATTTGCGCGCGGCCGACCGTATCGCGAACCGTAGCGCAAACCGTAGCACGAACCGTAGTGCGAACTGTAGCGTAGTTGCACATGTGCACTGGCACGTTTAAAAATCACAGTTTAGTGTACCGCTCACACTCTCATTTGCATCCTTGTCGCCCACTCCTCGGTTGCTCCTGGAACACATGCACCTGATTTCACCCTCGCCTTCAATTTCCTGCTCATTGTTCTTTTCAGTAACAGACCCCGCCCCACACACCATCGCCCCCCCCCAAATGTCTCACTTGCCATCCAGTCCGTACCGCCTCTTCATTAAACAGCCGTACGATGCAATCCCTCACCTCGCCTCTCTATTCATCTGCCTCCACTCTCTTTGGCTGAGACTGCCATCTCCATCTCTGTATGGATTGCCTCTTCCCTAGAAGATTTAGAAGCTCTTTTAAGTGCTAATCAGGTTGTCATCCGTGTGGCCAAAATGAGAAGCCTTATAAATAAAGGCTTGCTTCTGTTGGCCAACGGCTCACTATGTTTAAACAGGTGACACAGGAGTGCATTTTGAACACATCGGATCGATGTCGGGCCCCCCTGGGGTCCACTGAAACAGTGAAAAGAGACATTGCTTGGCAATAACACGGCAAAAAATAAATCCAGAATTTTCCCCCCTCTTCTCAACGCAACAGGCCATTTCAACTGGACAGTTGGTGGAATGGCATAAAGGCAGAAAGCCAAGGCCGTTATATCCCTACAGTACACAAAACGTTAAGCTGAAGGAAGAGCTTTAAAAAGTACCGGCAGCTGCAACAATCCCTCATATCTCCAAACCCTGACCAGTAGTCTCCCTGCCTTCCAACCAACCCATCATATATCCTGGTATGACCAATTTCCCATTATTCCCAATCTCTCCTCCACAGGCAAACTGCTCACCGATAGTCACAATAGCATATCACAGAGACGCGCTGTCCCCCTCTATGCCATATCACCAAACCCTAGCCCTCATGCAGCATGCCACTCGTAATACCTCGCAAGGCTTACCCGCCATGTTGCTGGCATGCAGGATGCTAACCCCTGCATCAGCATGGCCTGGCCTCTTTAAACTCCCCTCAACTCCACTTGTGGTCGAGGTTGTGATATCTCCATGTCCTACAGCAGGAAAATATAGTCCCACCCCTCCTGCTGTGGGCTTTGATTTGTTTATTTATTTATTTCCCCGTCAAAGAAGGGCGTGGATTAGCATGCTCTTGTTTATCTGCCCGTCAGTTTTATCTGTCTATCACTAAGCCATCCACTGGGCTGCAACAGCCCCAGCACTGCATTAATCCCCTATCAGCCAGCCGGCCATCCATCACCCCTGCTGTCTATCACGTCAGATCCATCATCCGCCCATCTGTCTCTCTCGCGCTGCCCATACCCAGAGATGATCTCCTCCAGAGAGAGCACCACCGCAGAGGTGGCAAGGGTTTGGCTTGAAGGGATAGGCGGACACACATGCACACACAGAGAGAGAGAGAGAGAGAGAGAGAGAGAGAGAGAGAGAGAGAGAGGACAGGAGAGATGGAGCGAGGATTACACCCTGCTCCTCTTCACAGCTGCCCTCCGCCTCCCCCTCCTCGACAGTCTCCCGCTGAAAGCGCTTTCTTCGTGTCACTACATGCTTATTAGCTGTTGTGTTTGTTTGCCTGTAATTTGTTTGTTTTCTTCGCCCGCTAATTCTCGCCAGTGGGAGCAGTGCCAGTGAATGGAGAGATAGATGCTGAGGAGGAGTGAGTGTTGGTGCTGGTGGAGGTGATGGGGATGGGTCATGAATCCCACAAAGCCGAGGCGTAGCCCCCCGAGACCCTCCCCCCCCCGCAGAACAGAGCGGTGGAGGGATATTGTCTAAAGCCCCGTGCTTTGAAACAGCTCAATATCTGGGTTCATCAGGGGTTGTTTATATTTCCATCCATATATCTGCTAACATGGGAGGGCGAGGTGCAGGAGGAGAGGTGGGTGTTCGGGCCAAATGTTAGCACACATAACAGGAGGAGGCGCACAGAGGCATGGAGGAGAGTGTCGGAGCGGTGAATGCAGAGCATAGGCTGACTGTCAAGTCCAAGTCATGACCAAGAACCAGAACAGACACAAGTCCAATTCAAGACCAATACTGTCATGCACAGTACGCACTGTATATGTTGGTGATGGTTGGGGTGTGCTCTTGGAATCGCAGTTGGCTATATAGGCAAAAATAATCATATTTTCCCCAATTTGAAATAAAATCCTGAACCCATGAAAGAGTAATCCACCTACGACCTTATATGAAATAAACTGCACAGGGTAAATCGTTAGCCGTGGTTTCCGCATTGGACGCCAACACTGCAATTATATAGGTTATTCTCTCCTCAACAAATTGTGTAGAGGGTAACATCGCCAGCGCACCGGCAAAGACGTTAATATGGATATTTTTAGCCTGTGTGCGCGAAGAGGAATCATGCAGGTTAGCACAGAAAGAGGACGCTAAATGCACAGACAAGCAGTTTTGAAGAAAACCCACATCAGAAGCTTTGTGTTACAAAGTAGTGTGGTGAGTGCAAGCGAGGCAGTCTGAGGTGACTCTGCAGTACAAACCCATGGTGTGGGAATGCTGGCGTGCAGTACTGAAGGTTAGTCAACACGCAGCCTCCCTTTTACTGTGCTTCAGGCAGCGGGCGCGCACGTGAAAGCACGCTCACAAGGAACGGTGCAAGCCTGCAGTTCCCCCCTAAAAGCTGTGACGTATTGTATATACAGCACGGGCATGCATTTATGAATGACATACCTATCTGTCAAATTGTGAATGCATGGTTTAATGTAATACTGTTGGCCTGACATAATGGGAATATGCATGAGCTAGCATAAGCTTTAAGGATCAAGCATGAGTTTTCCCACACTACGCTGCACCAGTATCTTATATTTAATTTTTTTATGTTTGAATTTATTTTGATTCTGTGTGTCATATTAGACCCATTGTGGCATACACTGGCTGATTGAAAACAGAATACATATAGGAATTAGCATTTCATTACATGGATGAGGTCTCCCCACAATAGCCTGTCTCCTCTTCAATGAACTTTACTCAGGAATGTACACGGAATTAGAAATCGCATTCACAAGCAGCTACTGCTATCAATGGATACTGGTGGATGTACGTATGACATACAGTAATAGATGTTAAGCAGATATTCAGATCCTCAGAAATGTATCTGAGGCTTTGCCGATGATCTGTCAAACCCAGTCAATTGTTGACACTCCAAGCATAGGATTATGAATAAAACGTTCCAATGTCTTGTGCATAACTAGCTCAGATGCGCAAGGCACAAACAATGACAGTTCATTTCCACTCGTGTAATATACCCATTGGCAAGCCTCCATTTAAACAGGGACTAGGCTGAAAAAACTAAACTTTCATCCATAATTAGAGTAAACAAGCATCTCCAAAACAAACATTCCTCTTCCAGTGGAGGCCGTTTCAGATTAGACAGCTGTCAGAGATCCTCAGTATCCATCCTGCATTAGCTCTAATTAGCCAGAAAAACACTCTCCTCTCTGACCCTTTATGAAGAATACTGCTCAATCAAAAACAGACGGTACTGAAGACTGTAATCTGCTCGCGCAATTACAGTCCATACTGTTGTGTTATACAGTGACCTCTGAGAGAGTAAGCATGCCGACAATGTGTGCATGTGACCATGTGTGTGTGTGTGTGTGTGTGTGTGTGTTGTCTGTTCAACAGCATGCACCCTCCAATAGATGTGATTTTTCTAAAGGGGTGAAACCTGCAGCCCATAACAGATTCAATTACCACTTGCACAAATACAGAGAGAATAAGGAAACACAAAAACAAACAGATCAACCAAAAGGTGCACACCACACTTGTAGCCACTGAATTAATCAGCCCGTAGACAAATAGCTGAATAAATACTGTGGATAACCAGATCAATACCGTATACGCAATTCATTTGAGTTCACAGAGATGTCAAACTCTGCATAGTTCCATAACACACTGATTAAACTGGCACCACATTAATTCAGTGAATCAATAAAACCAATCTTTCAAATAAACCAAGTCTCATGTAAGGCCGGAGCCAATTGCTAGGGCAAAAGCACATTAAAATTCCCTTGTTCCAATTGCATATCTATGTCAGGCAGCCACCACATGGAGCCAGTGTGGATTCCACAGTTTGAGGAATGGAAATGATTAATCAGTAAAACAATAACCAGGGTGCAATTAAAGGCACAATTCTATAATGATCAAAGCCTCAATCAAATCCATATCCTGTTCTGTTCTCGCCATGTGCCATGTCTTTGGATGGGGGATACAGGGGTGCGTGTGTGTGTGTACTCGCATTGCATGTTGTGTTTGTGTGTGTGTGTGTGTGTGTGTCTGTGTAATCTTCCGTATTTCGGCTGTGAGGAGAGCAAAGGTTAATACTGTGTCTTTGTGGTGAAATGGCATATGACCTGAGACACCATAGCATTGTGCCAAGGGACTAGCATCGGTCTAATAGTTGTGCTTATTATGTTTGTATCCTGATATTTATCATACTGTATATCACATCCCCACTGTCCATTATTAAACATCATGTTGGCCAACTTGGCCATAGAAGGAAACACTAACTTTTACAGAGAAGGTTCCTTGTTTGTATCCTTAATTAATATGCAAGCAAAGTACCCATTTAGGAGAGAATGTGCAGCATTACACTGTAATGTGTACATCGCCCTTTTCCAAATAGGCTTTGCTGAGCTTGCATGCTTGTCTTCAGCAGCAGCACCTTGCTTCACATTAATATAGTTACACAGCTTCACACCTGGCTCTTTCCCGGCACAATACACTGTTCTACTGTTGGCTCCAGAGCAGCGCTGCCGGCTGGCTTGAGAATGGCTCCACTGAGGCAGAGCTGCCTATTTTCTTTTTTTATTCGGGGTTGGGGGTGGGGGGAGGCGGGCTGGGCATTTAGCTCACAGCCTCCAAAGTACTGCGAGAGTTAAGCCGTGCTTTATTGAAAGTAATAGCAGCTAAGGTATGGATCTCACACTGTTTTGTGGTCATTTGGCGGGGTGCCAGGAGAGAGGATCTATCTACGATGCGGTGTGAGAGAAGTATTTTCCTGGTGGAGGTGGTTGGTGTCCATATATGTGGTGAGGTTCAAGAGCTTCAAGGGGGCCAGGAGGACAGAAAAGATGAGAGATGCACAAAGCAATCTCAGGTGAGACGTGCAGAGTCCCAACATAATTATAACCCTTAATTAATCCACTCTGGATGCTCTCTCTCTCTCTCTATCTCTCTCTCTCGCTCTCTCTCTCTCTCTCTCTCTCTCTCTCTCTCTCTGGCATGTGCCCAGTATTTTGCTCTTGGTATATTTATTTTCTGCCATTTATGTCGCTTATGAATATCTGAGCCCTTTCTCTGGGAGTTTCCCTCCAAGACCCCCTCCTCCTCCTCTTCAACACGCACACACACACACACACACACACACACACACATACACACTTCATCCTTCCACACCACCCTCCCCACCTCACTCCTCTCTTCTCCCTGTATTCTCCTCTCCCACTGCCGGCCAGCTCTCCTCCCTGGCAGACGAGCAAACAAACAACTGCCTTTGGTTCCATGTTCTTTTTTTTCTTCTTCTTCTTCTTATGGTACCTCTTTTCACAGCTCCCCTCGAGACACACACACACACACACGCACACACACACAAACATGCACACACACAGGCAAGAGCCCAAACACATGCTTACACCAGTCCAACACCAAATACTCCGAAGGGAATCTTGCTGACACAAATAACAGGTCCCTTCACACAGCACAGCCCGCTAGAACGCTCCTCTGTGGAGTGAGTCAGGTGAGTCTCAGGTGAGCATCAAGCAGACAGCATAATCCTCACACGCACGCACGCACACATTCGCATACGCACACAAACGCCCGCACTAACGCTCATTCACAACACTCACAGACCCACAAGACACAAGCTCGTGTTTATAAACGTGTCTCTCTCTGTTATCTAATGCCTGGCAAGGTGCATTGATCGCTATGGTAACAGTGTGTGACCCCCGCGGTGGGCGGCAAATGTAAATGTGGTAGCAGACAGGAAGTGGAGCGTGCAGGCGCAGGCGTAACGGAGGCCCTCGCCACGCGACGGTAAGATGTTGGTAATGAGGACAGAGGTGTCGAGTATCGACGGTGGCTCCAGCACAAGTCCCAGGTGTGGCGAGGAGCGACGAAGGCTTCGCCCATTACCACTGCCAGTCCGCGCTGCCACTCTGAGCGAGGCAATTAGAGGGATCTCCGGCACTGCGAGACCGATCCCCGCTTTGTCACGTTATCAGAAAAAATAAATAAATAAATAAAGATTGATTGGTCGAGCTATTAGGTGAATTGATCCGTGTTCCTTTTCATCTCGTGCGTGCAGTTTTCTCACATGGACATGTTGAATAGAGAGCTTTGCTAATAGGAAACGTGGCCATCTTGGCCAAATGGTCCTCCTGTTAATCTTTCTTCTTCGACTTGGGAGGCCGTCCTTATCGCCATATCTCTCCTTCAGTGACAGCTCCCTGTGCTCAGCTTTCATGAGATAGAGGTGGGTCTATATGTTTTGACAACCCATACATATAACAAATACAAACATAGCAACAGTCAAAGAGGAGAAGAAATCAAGGCGCCTGTGTTTTGCTTATATAATGTCTTCTCTTTGTTTTGTTTATTTACCCCTTCCGTTATGTTTGTGGTGATAATTATGTCACTGGCAGATCAGCATGGGAACTAGCATGTCGACCAAATGGCAACTGGCAGTGAACTGCATCACTGCCAGTTGTATTTACAGTAATCTAGGCTCCTTTGCTAAAGGTGGTATAATATTGACGTGTGAAGAT
This sequence comes from Typhlichthys subterraneus, assembly GCA_027564835.1. Classification (NCBI taxonomy): domain Eukaryota; kingdom Metazoa; phylum Chordata; class Actinopteri; order Percopsiformes; family Amblyopsidae; genus Typhlichthys; species Typhlichthys subterraneus. The sequence continues at coordinate 1,541,708 of JAODUH010000023.1, read as the reverse complement.
GTGTGTTTTCATCGTCAAAAGCTATATCTTCAGCCGGAGCCTTGGATATACATAAAATACATATTAGCAAACAAGAGCTGGTAATGTTATGTGTGCTAATGGCGGCCGGGTACTGAATGTTGCCTTTTTCCTCATGAATAGGAAAAATCAGACAGGCTGAAAAGGGCAATCAGAGCTGGCCGTTCTTGGCTAACTTAGTCGTACTGTATTTGCTGGCTCCGAATGCAGCAAATTATTTCTCAACACCCAATTGAAGAAGCGCCCCCACCCTTCCAAATGAATGCAACCCCAAACAAATTGACGGCAAGGCTGATTGGTCACATTGATTGAGCATCATTGAGTCTTTTCACTGCTGTAAACCAAGTCGTCTCCAGTCGATAGACACAGCCCAAATGCACCAGGCTCTCAATCCAATGTGCTGCTACATGGGCCCATCCAGCTAATTTAACACCCACTCCATTTATGAAAAAGAGTCCTCATCGATTTCTCTCTGTTCATGTGCTCTTGTTGCTGCTGCTCATTCTCACCACGCTGGCGCCTACGGTGCACGTTCTCCAGGCTGGCGGCCTTTGAATTAGATTAGTGCGTGCGGTGGGGTTACGGTAAAATTGGATCCACAAACCCCCCAGACCCAGAGTGAAGTGCTTGCTCCAGATGTAGTGACGTGCAGCCAGACAGCAGACACTGGGAGCCTGCGGTTCCAGACTGCAGTGTTCAGCGAGGCCTCGGCTGAGGTTGAGCCCAGAAAAGGGACAGTTCTCCTTTGTGCTGCATCTGAACAACAACTAAGACAGTTTCTGCCTGTTGCTTGGTACGTACACACCACTCTCCTCTGTTCTATCTGCCCCCTCCTTTCTCCACTTTAATCCGTCACTGCTTATGCTCCCAAAATGTAACATTACAAACATAGAACCGATCAACACATTACAAAAAGCCTTATACTGAACGAGATAATAGAGTGTGGGAAGGGAATAATTAATTCCATTGACGGCTGTTTAAACCCATTCTCTGCATGTGTTTTGTTAAGGGTGGTACACCATAAAAACTTGCCAATCAGCTCCATCTCTACCACAATAACCGGCATTATAATCACAATGGCGGCTATCAGGCTGGCGACAACCACAATACTGCCGACGGCATGGGAACCCACTCGACTGGGGCTGGGCACGCCATGCAAGACATCGCCAGCCGTGTCTATGTTACACCAGCGGAAAGCTCGGGCCCACACAAACACCGTACTGCCCCTGAAACGCTAGCAGAGAACACACTGCGTCTGAAGTGCACGTGGCGATGCTCACAACGCACACTGGGATATACGTGTTGCCCTTCCCAGCCAACCGCCATCAGCGGACACATCCTCTGTAACGTGACTAGAACAGAGGACACAGTTCAGCCATAGCAGCACCACAACAGTACACATTTAAAGTCTTCATTTAGCGCAATTCACACCTCATTTTGGATAATGGCTTTCCTCCCATTCTACCGTTTAGCAATTTTGTTGCTAATGTTCTTTCATTTTAGCAATGTACAATAATGGGATGCCAGAATCTACTCACCAAAAAACACCACGGGGAAGACGCATCCAAATCTGACATTTTGAGGGTCAAATTGACGTCTAAGAACACTTTTGTATGAGGCTGTTGGATTACAACAACTGTCAATCTAAATATATATTTTTTTTATTGAGTAGTCTGGGCACCGGAGGCCGTCAAAATATATTGTCATCTGTTATCGCTGACAGAATGCTATTCTTTAATTCAATACATATTACATCAATAGTGAGAATGTATAAACATAATAAATATACCAAATACCAAAAAAGAATATTGTTACAGCATGAATAAATATGTAGTTTCAAATTAGCATTAGCAGCATGAAGCATTGCCTATAGCAACAGCAAAGCAAAGAGCAGGCAATACAATAAGAATTTGTGAAAGGCTGTACAGTATGTGTATTTAACTGGATAGAAGAAAATGTACCCAATATAAGCATCTGCTAGTGTTTTCCCATTTTTCTCGGCAAGTCCAGGGTGTCACTATACCTCACATAGTAACGATTTAGAATATTTTATTGTTCCACGCCATAATTAGGTACAGTAAATATGTAAGCTTGTGAAAGGTCATTTAACAATATGGTACCTCAGGCAATTTTCAGCATCTGGGTTTTTTTTTACAATTTGGTGGACATTCTTTGGACAGTGTATTCAGCAGTCCTAAGGGTGTTGTGAAACATCATAGGTTATTTTCATATAACTGGTCTATCTTCCAACTTATTTTTAATTAACATATCCATTTAGTCAGCCATCTCAAAGAGCTTGAGGGAGTTCCAGATTTACAGGGAGTTACACATTTTGCATGTTGAACAGATGATAAAGGGAATGGTTGTCGATTTGCGGAAAAAGTTAATCTTGTTCACATAGGCTGTGTGTGTGTTTGCAGTGCAAAACGTATTTCTGTTATGTTGTAATAGGCTCGGGGAACTGGGCTACAGTTGTGTGTACAACGGCTCTGTCATTGTACTAACTGACATCGGCAAATATACAGTTCTGTCTTTGACTTGTATACCGGTGCCTGACTTGAGCACTTGAGCCAATATCAGCAGCAGAACAAAAAGGCTGTATCACCACTGATACAGAAATACATCTAATTCTTATTAGTGGCATATTAAAATGGTGACGATCATTAATACAATGCTAATGCATGACGATTATTCAACCATTGAAAGCCAAGAGTAATTTTTCTGATAGTGATGTGACACACTGACAGGGGAATATAAATCCCTCTGCTTTCCCGGGGAGCGTGTTTGGCAGTAAACCAATTCCAAGTCTGGCTTCTTGAATGCTCAGATAACACAATCAGACAGTTGCAATATTGCTGTTTTACCACCTGAAGAATTTGAATTTAATTCAGCCCCTTCCGAATAGACATCCAAATTGTTACCATAGACTGGGCAGGACAAAGACAATGCAATCATGTGAAATGATGGAAAAAATAACAATTACTTTCAATATCTTCCTTCAACTTGTATGGCCATAATATGCAATAGCGGTGTCTGGACCAAGATGCATAATTTATTCAAGTGTTTCGTAGGTGTGAAGTTGTAGGCTAGTGTATTTGTATTTAAGTTAGGTGCTAGTGTTTCATTTAGCCTTTTAGGTCAGCAAGCAGTACAGTATACAGTAGGCCTACTGTACATTCTCTTCATATTCTCCTGACTGGCTCAATGGGTTTCCAAATAAAAAGATGTATCTCCTTAATGTACACCGGTTATTAAATATGAGGATTAGAAAAAGTGGGGTTAGATGTATTTACCATAGCATACAGGCAACCAATATACAGGATTGTATTCATGGGCTTATAGCATAAATACTCTAAAAGCATGACAAGTCGTCCAGACATATGTTATTTCACCAGAGCCTCACTCACACACTCACTACAACATTTAGAAGTACTGTTGCCTAAATATCCTAAACTGCGTTGAACTAAATATAGCCTAGCATTGCACATTTCCTTCAGGATTTGACCTGACACACAAAAATGAGACGAATATAGAATGACACTGAATTTACGTTATTAATGTCAGTGTCTTCAGAACGCCAATAGGACAATTCATATGCCAAATACAATACACTCACTGTAGGTCATACTGGAAAGGCAATGTATACTGTAGGCCCTTGTACATGAATAGCCATAACATTCTCGAGTTAAAGCCACGATATTTATTACAAACGTGAATTAACTGGTTTTGGCGGGCACGCACGATCTGTCAAAGCATAAAATATCAATATATAAATCGGCTTTCACGCCCTCCATGCGCGAAACCAGGGTGGTGCATAGCCTATTACATGGATACATGGTCGCACTTTAGGCGATATTAATTCCTACCTTGAATCCTCCTAGCTCCTTTCTTCCCTCCTCAGAATATTTCATTCATTCTTGCTTCTCGCATCACCTGTCTCCTTCGCCCCTTCTGGTTATCACTTGCTTTCTCCGTTCTTGTCCCGTCTTCGTGCGGATGCATAAGAATTAAAACGAATAACCTGCTGCTTTAATGAAGGAAAATCACGAACCAGTCCCTAAGAAATAAAAAAATCCTCCGGACTAAAAAAAAGGTTAGCGGCAGTGGGAAAATCCTCACAGTACAGCCGATTCCTACGTAGATGCGCCCCTCTGGGCTTAAACAAAACGACCAGCGTTAACGGTATACCTATCAAACACAAATAAGGTGTCAACGGAACTGTATTGTAGCTAAATATTTGCGGATATCATTTATCAGCTTGGAGGCAGCTCGAGTTGTCCGTCAATGGCTCACTGGTGTCGATGGCGAGTAATGTGCCACCGCAGACGTCTCTGTAGCCTATAAGGCAAATCCCAGTCCTGGATGTTACTGAAGTCAGCACGGGACGTTTTTTACACTATACAGCCCAATTTCCTGCAGTGTCCTGGACCAAATGCTTCAAGATTGTTCACCCGTAAAGGGCATCCGGTCGAAACAGGCAATCTGCGGTTCTCCTGCGCGTCCTTACGCATTGAGCGGATCGCTGGCGCTGACTCTGGCAGAAGGCATGACGACCGTCTCCCGGCTGCGCACTCTCATCAGCACCATTCACAAGGTATTTGTGACCTTTGCAGTCGTGTCTACTATAGGCCTGTAACAGCATAGCACATGCATAAGTCCCCTTCATAGATGGCTCTGTGCCCCATTTGTATATTAGACTTATGATAGCCAATTTTGAAGCTCCCTTAACTGAAAAAAAAAACACTGCCCGCCCACTACGTGTCCCATATGACACTAAAACAGTTTTCAGTGGCTCAATAGGTTGCTTGACCAACTAAGGGATGAACCGATAGGCACGATGCACATCCGTGTGGTTTCAGATGACTACCTGCACTCTCCGTATTTACTTTAAGGGGGGGGCGTCGCTAAGAAAATAAAAATATATTCCCTATATTTGGGTCTATACACATAATAACTACTTCTCACATCTAATGTTGTGTTAACACAATTTTGTTTCTTTCATAATTGGTTTGTTGAAAGTTGTGTCACAGATGTTACATTTAAATGTTGTAAATTTAAACATCTGTTACAGTAGTCTACGTATGTCATGTAATAAATTAATGCAAAACCTTTGTCATTTAGACAACCTAAAATGTGCAAAAATATTTAATATTTTATAACACTATCATAATCCTTTATGAATTGCCTTACATCATGTACTGTACCAAATCATGCAAAGAAAATATGTATGTGTGTTTGTGTGTGCCTTTAAAACCTAGATAACAGGAAAAGCAGAGGAGGTTATGAGAAAAATATGCATAGAAAAATATATTATAATATTATGCCCGGGGAAAGAAAATGCTACACATTATTTCTATAATTCCGCTGCTTGATAGAACAACACCAAGTCCCATGAACACCCCCTTCCTCTTTCCCTCTTGCCATACTGTAGGCTACTGTAGGCTGTTCATACCTTCAACTGAGGGAAATTCCTAGACCCATCTGGTAGCTTAGGCCAAGGTCTGCTGTTATAGCTTTTAGATCGAGCTTTACTGTTGTTTCCCATTGCTTGTTTGTTATGTTCTTTTCATTTTCCTAGAATTTGGCATATAGGTTTATTTGTATAGTTGTTAATTGTAAGTTGTGCTTTGTCATTTATACATACAGTCAAACAAATTACAGCTAGAGTTGATGTAATAAAAATATAAATGCTTTGGCAGTCCACATGCATCACAACATGCAGGGGACGTCTTTGTTTGAACACCTGATGCAGTTTTAGTCCAAACTGGGAAATAAAAAGGCCATGACATTGAAAGCAATTTTCTACTCTGCTAATCTGTCTAGAAACTCAGGTGAAAGTCTTTGGATACAGAAGCACAGTTATCAATCAAATAATTAGCATGCAATTGAAATACCTTTAGCCAATCAAGATCAGCGTGGGCGTGATGTTCCTAACACAGGCACTTTGTTCGGTCCTCAAATGGTTCTGAATTGAGCTTTACCCGACTAATCATGGCGGAGCTAGCAAAATCAGCATGGGGTTAACTGGCTGAAAAAAGAACATTATTTTGAAATACAATGGCTGCTTTGAGCTTAGAATCAAATCGTACCATACTGCACACACACACACACACACACACACACGCACACACACACACACACACACACACACACACACACACATTCATAGAACGTCATCTCATGCTGTTTTATCTTTTTGTCAAACTTTTGCAATAATCTAACTAATATTGTGTTGTTTTCAAAAGCTGAATTTAGCATTCTAGTGCTCTTTTACAGCCATAGTAACTACAGGCAGTGATTGAACCAGTATGAGCACAATGTAGTTGCATTTTGACAGTATCACCCTACACTCAACAGAAAACCTGTTACATGGCATACCTTCCTAATGCTCTCAGATCCGTTCAATTGACCTTCATGTGCCTTCTGACTCATCAATCTGATAAATAGCCAGCTCAGTTTGTGCTGCTTGCTGTAGGGTGCATGCACCAACAGGATTTTTATTTTTATTTTTTATACAAAAGATCAGATATCATTAATTCAAAAACACAAGGCACTCAGAGGGGATTGTAGGCCATCTACAGTTTTGGCCTTTAATGCAAATGAGTGATGGATCTGTGAAGATTCACAGAATCAAGTAATTGTTGGTGCAGTCTGAGCAGTCATGTAGCCCATTTCAGTCTCTTAGCAACTACAATAGTGGCAGATGATTAGTTGCTGATTGGCCTGTGCTACAGCAATTCTGTTAGCAGAGATCATAACTATCACAATATGCATGAACAGGCAAAAGGATACTGTACAATTAAAAGTCTAAAATAGAGAAATATGTATTTGGTTTTACTTTCTACCTAATATGCTAAGTTACTATTGCACATTGCAAGAGAGAGGAGTTAAGCATTGTGGTCAAGGTAGGTAAGATACACAGGACCTTTTCAATTTGGAGATGATTACCACTTTATTCTTTGTGCCAGTAAATCATGAATAACATGCCTAGAAATACAGCAGTCTACTTGTAAACAGGATATTAATAAAAAGGGCATTTAAGTATCCACCGAAAGCCCATTGTAAAGATATAATTCATTCAAACACAGTGAATTACAAAGTTGATTTATTAAAATGACGTAACACAAAGTTCAGCACCCTGCACAGAACCTCTGATGATTACTATGTTGGTTATTATTCTCATTGTCTGTTTGCACGTCTGCCCAAATGGATTTCTACATTCACTGTGAATTATGTTGTTGAGGTGTGTAGGGTACTTCAAAAAGGTTGGCACATCTAAAACGCTCTATCTATTAAACAAGCTCCATTTCAGTCAATTTGTTTTCCTTCATCGTCCTGGCTTTCAGGTGCTGTTGATTATTGTTGATTAAGTCCCGGTAAAATTTCAGGTGTGTGTTTTTTTAAATACTTCCTTAATTTACAAGCATACAAATCCATCCACATGGAATTAATATGCATATATTACATACATGTTATATATTAATATGTCCTCTGTAGTTTTGAGGTTTATATGAGAAACGGAATATAGGTACAGTGTAGACTCAAAGATTATACAATGATAGAAAGATAGAGTATTGTCATGATTTCAATGGAAGGAAAAATGGAATGGTCTTTTAAGTGGGTGTGTCACTAACGGCATTTTTCTTTGAAGGCCATGGTGCCTGCTGACGTAAGCAGCACCCAGACAGCTAAATCTACCCTGCATGGCCTGAAACATTTACCTCAAAACGGTTTGCTGCAGAAAAACCGTTGTGGCCATTCTTGTGGCGTTCTAGGCCAATGCAGACATATAATCTCGCCACCTAGTCCTGGATCTTCCCCAAGGCCTCCTCCCAGCTGGACGTGCCTGGAACACCTCCCTAGGGAGGCGCCCAGGGGGCATCCTTACCAGATGCCCGTACCACCTCAACTGGCTCCTTTCTACGCAAAGGAGCAGCGGTTCTACTCCGAGTTCCTCACGGATAGCAGAGATTCTCACCATATCTCTAAGGGAGACACCTGCCACCCTCCTAAGAAATCCCATTTCGGCCACTTGTACGTGTAATCTAGTTCTTTCAGTCATGACCCACCCTTCATCAGAGGTAGAAAGAGTACAAAAAAATTATACTCAAGTAAAAGTACCATTACTTTGATAACATTTTACTTATGTAAAAGTCAAATTACTGGTATGAAAAATCTCCTCAAGTTAAAGTGCCTAATTTGAAATGTAAACTTTACTTACTGTAGTTACTTTTTCTTAACAGTGGCAGGGTGTTTTGTGTAGGGCTCTACGCTTACTTTTTTCCCTAAGGAGCACATGCACCTATATTTAAAAAATTGGGAGTGCAGTTGAAATTGTTTATTTTTATTTATTTAATTTATTGTTTAACATGTTACTCTCTTTTGTGATTACAGTGTATGTATGTATTATTGTATGTATTATTGTGATTACAGTGTATGATCAAGTTTGACCATAAAATAATATCTGTAATGAGGTTTGCTCAAAACTGTGACATGGTCACATTGGCTACTGTATAGGTTTATTTACACATCATTAATATTAGATAGGCTATTCTACAGTAGGCTACTATGTCTCCACATTAATGTGGATATTTAAGGTATAGACTAGAGGATTGTACAGTAGCTTCCACAGGTGGGAACAAGTCAATGTTTTTCAAGTCAAGTCAACACAAGAAAGAACAACACAGATAATATTTCAGTGTGTTTCTTGCCAAATGCGTCTACCTTGTCAAACAGATCTACAGTGTGGCATCAATTTTTTTAATCAAAGATACACAGTATTCATACATGAATTAGATCCAACACCGGTGTTACATTTCCTCCTGAAAATACCTACCATACCAGTGGTTCTTAACCTGGGTTCGATCGAACCCCAGGGGTTCGTTGAGTCGCTCTCGGGTTCGGCAGGGGTCAAGACACACACAGTATAGCCCGGTTCACACTAGCAATGTCGGGCCGTTTTTGTCGACGTCAAAAATTGATAAGAAAGCCTTTGAGATACCGTTTGTTACAACGTATCTTCAATCCTTTTCAAAGATGGTAGACATGAAAAGTAAGAAAAGGAACAGACATTGTTGCAAAAATGATATGAGATATGAATGTTATGAACTTGTATCTAAAAGGCAACAGCAAAAGTCACATTGATTTGCAGTAAATAATTCATTGAGTTATGTTTTTGTGTGAAATTCATGTTTTGTTGGTTTTGTTCTTTGAACATAGTGATTTTGTGTGCAACTGATGCATGGTTCATTTTGTGCACAAATACAATATATACCTATGTTTTGAAGAAATCATATTTTATTTTTCCAATTACGAAGGGTTCGGTGAATGCACTGATGAAGCTTGCAGGGTTCAGTACCTCCAATAAGGTTAAGAACCACTCTACCATACAGTAGTGTAGTGCAGTGCATAACTTATGTACACGTTATACAACTATAGGCTGTAATCTGTTAGTGGCTGTTATGGTCTCTACTGTACAGGTAGGCTGGCTATTTGACAAACTACTGTGTAGACACTTTTACATACAAAATAAGCATAACAACACTACTGTACTGTAGGCGAATTCATATTTAGTTACACATTAGATTATTGTACCTTTGAAGTTTGAACATACTTTTTGTTTTTTGTTTTTGTTTGTTGTACTTTAGGCTCAGTTCAGCTGCCTCCAACAATAATCCACCGTAAACACTTTATATATATGCATATATTATATATATACATATATATAATATACTTGAACTCATTCACTTGGGATAAGGACTCATTCCCTACCTAGAGTAGGCACTCCATCGGTTTCCGGCTGAGAACCATGACCTCAGATTTAGCGGTGCTAAACCTCATCCCAGCCGCTTCACACTCGGCTGCAAACTGATCCAGTGAGTGCTGGAGGTCATGGGCCGATGATGTCATCAGGACCACATCATCTGCAAAAAGCAGCGATAAGATCCCCAAACCATCGAACCCCAGGCCACCGACCAGCTCTTGACCCAGGACAAGTAAAGAGCTGGTCCGTTGTTCCACGACCAGGACAGAAACCACATTGTTCTTCTTCAATCTGAGGGTGGACTATTGGTCGAACCCTCCTTTTCAGCATAAACGCCACCAAAGAAAAATTATGGGCAATAGCGTGCTGAAATCCATGGACCTCCCCATTGACTTCCATGGAATGCTGTGTCATTCTGGTCTGCATAAAAGGCGAAAAATCGCACCCCTCCTTTGTAAAATCGTATGCGGAAGTGCCGTCCATTGGAACGTCTCTGCTAAATTATATTCTCTCTGGTGGAAAAGTTGCTCAGCCATGTGGGTTTCATCAAGATAACATGAGACTATGAGGGGTCAGCATGCCAATTGTGTCATTGGACACACCACAACCTTGGGTACCGGACTGAACAGGACGAAAACAAGCAGAACATGAATGCTTTATTTTAGCTTGCTGAGAACATGCCTAGTACAAGGCTAATGGTAGTATTACAGTAAGACTATATCCTGCACAAAGTGCAAATACTCTTGAATCTTGTCATTTCACTGCATGAATAACAATGACAGTTGAGGTGAATTTATCTGATTGCTATAACAATTAGCTCTCTTCATCCAGCCACCCTGGTTGTGTCCCACATTCCTGCCCTACACCCTTAGTAAACTGAGACAGAATCTACCACCCCCACACCCAATGACCCCGATCAGGAAATCTCCATGGTGTATCATGCCAAGCTGGAGACTTGGCAAACTATAGGTATTTGTTATTATCTTAAATGCATTCTTGAAAAAATGAGATCAGCACGCATGTTTGCTCAAGAGTCTTCTTTTTAATTTGTTCAAGCTCACGGTTGATTAATAACACTTTTCAAAGCTAATTTACATTCAGTCTATATACAGAAAAAATCTGCCAGAGCATTGTGCAATGATACAGCTTGCTCCAGCTGCAGTGACTGACATGTTCGCAAGCAAGACAGCACCATCCTTGTCACATTATTTATGATGGAAACTAGGATATTTTACAGTGTTCACAATGAAATGACAAGTATACAGTACGATAATGTAAGGGACCTTTCCAGATGAACATTATGTTTTCTGTGAAGAATGAATGTTTATAGCCTATAGGGTATTTGTTTGTTAAAAGTGTGTTACGGGTAACGTAAAACACAAGTACAGTACCTGCTTCACATCGTGCTTTGTGTGTATCTTCATTGTAAAACATCACCCCTAATCCCTCAGTAAAGCTTGTGTTGTCAGAAAGGTGATAACATGTTGTTATTACTCAGATAAATAAAGTGAGAAAAGCTAATGAAAACATTCCCCCGTTAGTGATGACTAAAGTACAGTACACCTGTACCCTAAGGTTTAGCAGACTACTGTAGGTTTAGATGAAACTAGTGGTTAGAGAAAATAGCGCTTGGCAGTTGGAGAAGTAAATGCAAAAAGGGAAGGAGGGCAGGACAGAGAGAGAGAGAGAGAGATAGTGAGAAAGAGAGAGTGAGAGAGTGAGAGAGAGAGAGAGAGAGAGAGAGTTTAACAAAAGCCAAGCAGACACCAGGGCTTCATGGCAGGCAAAGCGTTGTTGTAACACCTCAGCTTTTATATAGCCACCCCAATGACCGCAAATGCTCTTTTCCCATCACACACAGTCCACTCTGGAGGGGTGTTCAAACAATACACAGTATTTTAACATTTTCGGAGGCCACAATACAGAGACACTCCATCGCCTCTCTCTCTCTCTCTCTCTCTCTCTCTCTCTCTATCTCTCTCTCTCTCTCCCAGTCGTCCTCACTGTCTGTGTCTCTTTCTCTTTTGCAATATGAAATAGTCCATTATCTGCTTTCAGGGCTAATTGGTGTATTAACGCCATGCTGTGGGTGACTGGAGGATAGAGAAACAGAGAAGGGGGGTGGGGGCTTGCGCCGAATTAATATGGATGAGGCGAAAGCGGAGGGAGGTGGAGTGAGCGAGGATTCGGAGGAGGTGAGCGCGCGTGAGTGATTCCGAGGGAGTGAAAGAGAACGGGAGGCCAAGGTAAATCTTTTCAGCTGCATAAGTGGTTTAGAGCAGAGCGGCACCAGGACGAGCGGATGGGGAGGGGGGGGAGAAAACATCCTGTAATGGCTTGTTGTTGTTGGTTTGTCTTTTTTTTTTGCTCTCTCTCACTCTCTCTCTCTCTCTCTCTCTCTCTCTCTCTCTCTCTCTCTCTCTCTCTTCTGCGCTCGCCGTCACCACATTCAACCCAATTATCCACTCTGCCTGGCGCCACTGGCAGCATATGGAAATGTATATTGCAGTGAGCTGGTGTTTTTTTTTCTTTTTCCAACGCTGCGGAAGGTAAGCAGCTCTTGAGGATGCAGAGACGGATTGAAGGAAAAGAGAGACAAACGCGTTTGACCGACTGCTTTCGGCTGGTCCACTCAATGCCGTACAAACACACAGAGCACAATTTTGGCCACTGGGGGGCAGAGGACTGCAGATACGCGGTCCCCCAGCCCAACCACGTGTGTATTGGGGCTCTTGGGAGGAAAGTGTCACATGCATGTCTCGTCCGACCACAAAGGTGCATTTGCTTCATCCAATCCTATGCTTTCAGTTTAAATACAAGCCGTGTTTACAGCTCTACAACCTTTTACAGTAATAGGGATATTATGACAATTACTGAAGATATTACGTAACATATTCATTCTACTTTGGTATTATCCATACAGTATGGAATTACACCTGCTCAAATAGCATCTCACATTCTCACTAGATTTACAGTAAATTTATTCCATTAAGATCCCACTATTTATGAGCCTGACTTAATTTATGCCTGTGAACAACGCCTACTAACTCTCTATGTTAATCAATGTTTGTAAATTATCTATTATTTATTAATCACGTATTGTAAAGTGCATCTATCTGTAGTGTGTGAAATACAGTTCTCTGTGTCGGTATTTCCATGCAGTTGTTACAGCCACACACACAAAGGCATAGTCTAATCCCTGGAAATGCAACTGTACCTAAAGCTGCATTACTGTAATTACCCATACAGTTCTACCCAAAGGAACCCTTCCTCTGTTAGTCAGGAGTCTCTCGGAGCGGGGTTACGCCACTAAGCCCTCCAGACAGCTAGCCAATGGTAGCCCAGGGTATTGAGACCAATGAGCATGCAGATTGTGCTACGAGAATAGGCCAATATAATTCAGATAAGAGAAAGCTCTGTCCTCAGGATAGGAGGTGAAATGGAGGCCAGTGTTTTGCTCATTACCATTAAGATCTGCCTTATCCTCCACATACGCATGCTGATCAAGCCAACTTCTCAAATCTGCAATTTGCTCAATTACTTTCAATTACCTCACTGACCTCACTTGTATGAAACACCCTTAGTTCAAATGCGAACACAAATGACATGCTGATTGACAGCCAGGCCCAATTAGAGGCAGAAGCAAAACTCCAGCCCCTATGATAATTACTGCAGAATGGTGTCACACACAGTTTGTGTGACAGGACAGTTCCTATTGAATCATCACGTTGTTCTTTAAACTGGGCAGGTGCTCCAAGTTTGGCATCAAAATCATGGCATTTTTCAATACTAAACCTGTAAACAAATGGTGCAAGGTTGTCTAAGGACATTGATGCACTATCCGAGCATTCAAAATTTACATATATTGTAGACTGAGATAGTAATTTACCAAGAGTGTTGTATTTAGGATGTGTTTGTGAGATTAGTCTCACAGTGCAGGTACTGTGAGACTACAGGCAGTTGTGCTGATTTTGTTGTGCTGATTTTGAGCAGCTCACTTGAATGGACAGCTCCACAAATCTGTACACTGTATGTATCTTAGTTCAAACATTATCTCAGTATTGATTATGTAATATCCAGTTAAATCGTACAATTCTTATTATTTACTTGACACAATTTAATTGACACATCCACTGCTACTGGTTATTTAGCTAAACATGGTGTGCAAGGGATTAAAATAATGTTTTCTATGCTTTCAACAGTGTTACTGTACACATAGATAGATAGATAGATAGATAGATAGATAGATAGATAGATATATAATGTAATGTTATTTCCTGAAGGAGGATGCCATTCAAGTTTATAGAATAGCAGTAGATTATGAAAGGATACCAAAGATTAATATCAGTGGCATTATACACCACTCTTGTTAAAATGCCACACAGCAACAAAGGCCATCTTGTCTAAGTAACAACCACTTTAACATTAAGCCAAAAATACCAAATCTAACAAAACAAAAAACACATTGTGTAATTATAATATTGTAATATAATGTGGTGATATTCATTACAGAGGCAATACAGTATCATCATTTCAATAATTATGGTCATGTGAATTGAGGGAAATTCAAGAAACTGACAAATAATTTAGAACCTAAGCAGTACACTGAAAAAGATTTCTTGCTGAACTTACCTTTGTTGTCTGAGTTGACATCAAATGTCATATTTCCAAAGTAATTTGGAGTTGAATAAATTAGCCATTTTACTTTATCTGAACATAAGTGAGTTATGAGAAAGCCCTCACGTGTGTGTCAGAGCTTGTGACTTAGACTGCTTCTGGTGACAAGCAGGCTTATGCTGTACCAGTGATGTGGGTAGCCAGCACTCCTAATTATATTATGGCCCTAATGAGTTTTAATTGGGAGGAGATCTTAACTTGCAATCCTAATTGCATCTGATTAAAGACAATATTAGTTTTACTGCTGGCAAATTGGCCAGGGATGTTGGGTAAGGGGGTTTTAGAGGGATCGATGGTGTCCTTGTGGAAATATCCTCACGTCCTTCAAACGGAGATGAAGAGATAAAGCAATAACAAAAGCGAAGGCCGGGCTCGGCAAAAGAAAGTGCCCGCTACCTGCTGGTGGTTACTGTGAAGCAGAGGGGATTGTCGTGGAGCTAATCGCCACACACTGTATTGCCACACAGCCCATTGTCGCACCCCTCCACCACACACAAACACACACACACTGTGTGATAGTGCAGACTACACTGTGGATCTTAGACAGAGAAGATGCCTTGCACTCCTCTAAACTGTGTTTTTAAATATATCCCTAAAAAGGTTGATTGTTTTGGATTGCCTATACAGATTCTCAGTCAATATACGAACAACTCTAAATTCTCAAAGATAGAAAACCATTTTACCAGTTGCAATATCAAAAACAGTGCCAGGCTTGAGCTGCAGTATGTTCAAAATATCTTACTAACCCTAACCTCTGTTCTCTCTCCAGCCATAAATACCTGGCCTGGATTGTTGGTGAGAGTCAGACGCTAGAGAGTACGGTAAATTATGAGTGTGTTTCCTTGTAATTTTGATGGCATTTAGCAGGACATTTTTTAAAGTGTATGCTTAAAATACTATGAGTGTTATGATGTGCAGGTTTATCTGAGCTTACACAACTCTATAGCGCATTCTAAAAATAATGGTTAAAGTAGAACAGTATTATTGTCATAGCACAAGTACAGCTAAATTAATTTGAAATAATCCTGTACTGTACATTCACCCATCACATACAACAAGTAAAAATAGGAAAATATTAAAGATAGGGTCAGTCATTCTCAAAAACGCTTGATAACTTCAAGCTCAAATAAAACAATATCCCTCCGCAGCCTTTTGCGGCGCCGCCCCACGCATTGAAATGCATTGTGAAGCAAAGCGTAGTACTACGGCTTTGTTGTTGTGAGCGGTGTTCCCCACATTGTTTATGGTCCTATTGACGGTGCTTTGTAGAAGTAGACTACCGGATAATTTCTTCAGCACACACAGAGAACGGTAAGATAGGTGAAAAGCAAGGGAGATATTTAGTGAATTTGACAAAAAGTGTATTATTTTACAATTAGCTTTCAATAGACCTAGTCCTAGACTAAGACCTTTATTCAATGGTCAATCATTTTTGTTTTAGTCTTGGACTAGCCTTAATTCATGTTTGTGAAACCAGCCATATAAGCACCACAGCCAGAATCTCCAACATACAGGTTAACAGAATGCAGTATACACGTAAACACACAGTGAATGCAATGATTCACCTGCCTGCAAAAGCATACACAGCCCTGATTTTCCCTCTCTGTTCTCTCTCCAGCCATTAATACCTGGCCTGGATTGTTGGTGAGTTAAGGCCAGACACCAGAGAGTACAGTAAATTATGAGTGTATGAGGCTTCATTCTCCCCTCTTCTTAAGTGCTAGCTTAATTGCCATTCTCACCTGAGCAATTGTATAATTTCCGTTATTTTTCTCCTCCTCTGCCCAGAATATGAGGCTATAATGAGCTGTGGGTGTCCCCCAAAGCTAAGCTCGGCGCTTTGAAATAGGTTTCACTAATTTACCAATTAGTCATAAGATACAATTAGTGTGCGAGTTCCCCCAGTCCGCGAGCTGCCACGCTACCGCCCTGCTCACTTTGATTGTTCAATCTCTGCAGTGATCATCACTCCATTACTGCTTCCAGCACGGATTTGTTCGGCCTTGGAGAGTCGGGTCCCACCTGCACTTTGGATATTACCCCCCCCATTTCCAGCCGAGCCCCTCCACCATCCATAGGCCTCAGAGGGTTTAGAGGGAAAGGTTGTGGGAGGAGTGTTGAATGTGTCTACGTCCGCAGCCCTGGGATTGTGTTTTAAGTGCAGCTGGGACCGAGTCTTCGCTGACCAGGGGACGGGAGTCGGGGCTGGGTGGGGTGCGAGGAGGTGGAGGAGGAGGTGGAGGAGGTGGGGAGGGAGGAGTGGGGGAGCATCTGGAGACTGGAGGGAAAAAAACTTATGAGAAGTTAGTGGCAAAGCGAAAGTTTGCTGGAGGTGCAAATCTAATTTATGGTTGGAGTCTACAGTGTTGTGTTTCTGCGTGATTCGCCCAGCCATTAAAACTAAACCTGAGGACAAATAGGAAATATAAGGGGGTGGTGGGGGAGGAAGGGGGGGTGAAACAAACAAATATCAACGCCGCTGCGTGCGCGCTCACTCTCGGTTGTTATTATGCCGTGCGTGAGGAGGCTGTGGGTGAACACCAATCAATATGTGAGAGGTCATTTGTCAATGTCTTTTTCCTGTGGAGGAGATTTCATATATTTTCCTGTGGGAACACAACCCTATATGTGAGCTCTTGGAATTATTATGGTTAAAGCCCTCGCTCGCTGTTGGGTTGTATAGCACACTGTTACTCTATCTGCATGCCTGTGTGTCTGCCGGTCTTTGTAATACAAGGTAAGACATGACAAGGCAAGCAGTAACAAAAAATACATATTTACTAGAAAGTGTAGAAGACAGGGCCATGTTTGATACACATTGAGGGGGGACTTGTCTCATCAATACGTATTAAAATGCATATAGATTAGGCAATGTTGCGCTCAATTTTATGTATGCCCACACTTACATAAAGAATACTACTAGACTTATACTGTCCACAATGTTCAGTAGAGTACAAACACTGTCTTTTTACATCTGCATACCAATAATAACATCACAAGCCTTTTCTATCTTAAGGCCGGCATCATTATTGCATAGTATTGTATGTATTGTGACCAAATGTAAAGAGATACTGTATTGCAGTTTTACCTGTCTGCAGTTTGACCTGTCTGCATTGTATTGTCGGTCAGGATTGCGTTCAACACAACAGAGTGCTTGAAACACACCTCAGAGAGATGTTTCCGGTGATAAGGTGTACAGCCTCTGTCCAAGATAGAATTGACTTTGGACTTCCGCTCTCTCCAGGGTATAGGCTCAGCCTTCAGTGTTGTTGTGCTTACCACACGTTATCCCAAAGTAGTAACAAAATAAATGCAATACAGTGACCAGTAGGAATTGTTATTGTGTAGACTACACCAGCCCATCTGTAACATGGTTGAATAACTCTATTCCTTTTATAACAACAGTGTATGAGACCATTCCAGTTTGTTGTCGATTTAGAGGCCAAAAGTGCCACTACCACAACAACTCTCTGCGTGCGAGAAAAGTCAAAACAATCATGAAACAAAATGTTTTTTAAATGTACTGTACATATTTCAACTGAGTGATTTTGTAGAGGTTTACCATGCACAATATGTATGTTTCTACTGCCCTGCTTTAAACGGGAGGTTGCAAAATTCTTCCCAGATCTGTACTTCACACAATACCACTTTAATTACCCAGAAACAACAAGATGATTGGTTGTCAGAGTATGTGAGCAATTCAGATTGGTTCAGTGAAATTGAATGGTGAGACATCACGTACAGTAGTGCAGGAGAGCACAGATGTGATGTGAAGTAGCCCTCCTGACTGCAGTTTCGCTATAGCTTCATAAGATGCTGCCATGGACGTTTATTAGTAGATCCTTCAAAGAAATGACATTCAGCTGCAGGTCGTTCTCCCTGACCCACGTTCATCTGCTACTATTTCTACTTCTGCATTTGAAGAGTCAGCAGACACCTGAAAACAGCCCAGTCCAGACTTAAATATGAAGTCATAGGTGGACGAAAGTGAACTTGAAATGTACAAGCCCTTGAGGTAACCCTGCATTGTTCTGTATACTGTGGATAATTGGATGTTTAACAATGCAATTGTGATGCGCTTGGTTTTGCTTAACAGTCCTCAGTTTTTTATAGATTTACCTTTGTGGTTGAAACCAGTATTAAAAAATGTTTTGTTTGGATAAAAAATGCAGAGAGCTTCCTCTTTGCACTACACTACATCAAATTGTCTTCCTGTTCGCACATCTGAATCTGAATTATCTTTATCAACTTCTCTTTCATAACCATCGAAGATGTTTTGCTTTTGGTATCCTTGTAAAAAAAAAATGTTTTATGTCTAACTTATTTTTTTAAAGGAAACTGGCATTAGTTCAATATCACAATTATTTTTACCCCTAAATATTGAGTTAGTTTGTATCAGATTCAAAAAGAAAGCGACTAGAGAAGGCTCTATATAGGCACTCACTGCTCCTTGGTGAATTGAGGCTCAATTACCAAAGGATTATGAGCTGTGTAGTGTTGTAGCACACTGAACATATAACACTAATCTTTTCTGAGAGTGACCTATGACTCCTAAGTGAGTGTGGAGAGTTGTTAACTTAAAATAGGCAGACTACAACAGTGATCAACACCTACCTGAAGATGAGATGATGAGGGAACTGGCAAAGCCTCCACATAAATAATATAAAACCTGTTTAATTGTTTGGGTTGCATCAGGATGGTAAAAATGTGATATAAAAAAATTGTGCAAGTAACCACACAAGTTGTCTGTTGGCTGTTGATTTGTGGTTTGTGGTTTTTATTTACGAGCAATGGCGTGCACATATTTTCCACAGACATCTAAAGATACAGTCTTGAAGCAGGTGCATTACTCTAAGTTTACCCTCAAGCACAACATTCTGTCAGAGTCAACCCGTGATCCTCAGCTTGGTTTTAGTGGTGTTTTGAGCCCCGGCTGGTGTTGTGTGCGAATATACTCCCTGTCAAGATCTGAATATGTTCCTCCGCTATCAGTGCATGACATAAACGTTCCATTAATAGTGAGTAATTAATCCAAATAATTTAGCCAATTAGACTGCAAAGCAGTTTGAATGAAAAAATGACTCTGCCCATCCCACTGGTGCGTATCAAATATGCATTACCACTTGTTTCCTTGTCGTTCACTTTACAGTGTATTTGGCTATTCATCTTCTCTCTCTCTCTCTCTCTCTCATTTGTCTCTCTCCATCACTGCACCTTTCTCACTCACTCATTCGCTTCCTCTTAGATGCTCATTCCCCCCATGCTAATGGACCACCCCCTCCCATGTCTATCTAATCAAAAATCAATTAAAAACACCTCGCCGCCAAGTCTCTAGAGTGGGGCCTTGGTTCATGGTGGAACAAAGACACTTCCCGCTTTTTCTCTCTCTCTCTCTCTCTTGCTCTCCCTATCTCTCCGTCTCTCTCTCTCGTTTTCGTTCTCTCTCTCTCTCGAGCCTCTCTGCCTTGCTCTCCCGTGGTCTCCCTGTCTCTACTAAGCTCCGCCCTCCTGTCTACTGGAAGTTGGCAACATGATTTACGAGAACGGAGAACTTAATTTATATATTTTTTTTCCTCCTGCATCCTCTCATTTATTTATTAGATTTTTTTTTTTTTCTCCCAGCCGCCTCTTCCTGTCTCTAGCGTGTAGGGGAGACTGAGCAGAGAGGGAGAGAGAGTATAGGATTAGATGGAGAGTGGTCTCGGGGCAGACTGGTAGACTGGCAGGCCTGCAGACATGGAACAGATCTGTCCCACAGTTAATGGCATTAGTGCCGTCCCTAAAAGGAGGAGAGGAAGCCATCGGAGAGACGGGCTAACATATTAAAACTGCTTCAATAGCAGCCGCGTGTCAAGCTTCACTCCAACTCCAACTTTCACTCTAACTCCATGAGACTTTGCCATTGTCGTGTCTGTGAGAATGTGCTGCTGAAGTATAGGTCCCCTATTGTATCATGTTCTAGTTGTGTAGTCAGTCAGTCAGGGATGTAATAGTACTTTGAAATATGTCTAAAATGTCAATTCAGCTATGAAATTAGTCATTGTGAAAGACTTGGGAACCTGGTCTGTCTTCTGGATTATAACCAATCATCTCTGATGTACCCACTCACAGTCAGATAGCCAATCAAGCTAGTGAGTGTTAAAGTGCAACAGGAACTCAAACATAATGTTCATGCTGTAGAGAAACGGTCTGTCACAAAGGACAATTGGAATACTATTAAGCGTGCGTTGTTTCATCCCGTGTACAGCAGCTTGGTCTACATGCTCTTTGACAGCCGCTGCTAAAACGCTATAGAGCAGTGAAACCCTTTTTACCATCTTGCAGCATGCAGCTCAATAACACATACCTCAAGAAGCATGTGTGGGATTCAGGCACATATTTCTCCCAACTGTGTCAGGTGCAAATGGAGTGAAGAGCACAACAAAAGCATATAAGCGTTCTGCGCAAAGTGACATCTACGTCAGCGCTGTCCACGCGGATACAGTTACCATCACTCTGTTGCCCTTGCTGTCTGTAACTCATTTACACATGTGCGACTGTACGTAACTAACAGTAGGACCACAGTACTGGCCCTTCAGCAAATAAAAACCAACACAGCCATGCCTCTATAGTATTCCACCTGTGTTTCTGGACATCCGTCCATTCTGGGGAGTCACAATATTTTGTAAGCATGTAAACATATTGTTTTCTACACTACTTTTTAATCTTGTTTACATATCCACACATTTCCATTGTGTTAATGGTTGTCCATACTGTGTTAGCTATGTAGAAGTTGGTAGCAGTGGTACATTTAGATCATAAACATGTGGACCTCTTATTTTCTGTGAGTCAGACAGTTTACTCGGAGTTCCACGGTACCCTCAAAGTCTAAACTGTACTTCCCAATATCCCAGAATAGCGCCTGAGAACACAACTGACAAAAAAACATCCACGTCTAGAGTGGAGGGTGATAGAAGCCAAAGGAGAAGACGGCAGCACAGAGAGAGGATTTGCCCGTTTACCCGGCACATACAGTACATGTGGCGGACAGCGGAGCAAAGAGGAAGTGGCCGAGGAATGAGACAGAGCACTGACAGACAGGAGGAGCCAACGCACTCTGCCTGGTGATGGATGGAGAGAGGAGTTAGTAAATATACATGGATCCCGCCCTCCGGCTCGTTTTCAGCCGATTCAGCATGGCGCGGTGTGGCTAGATGGGAGGATTTTCCCTTCCCGTCAAGAAAAGGTTAAGTCAGAACAATATTGCCTCGCATCGCGGAGATATTAGCAATCCGTCTGTTTCTGCCGGTCTGTGGATCTATCTATCTTTCCTTTGCCAGGGGTGAAGAAAGGGAGACGAGATGGCCAGACACTAACAGCCCAGGGAGTGGTTTCTCTTCACATAGGCCATCATGGACACTGCAGGTGTGCCTGGGATCAGCTTTAGAGAGAACTACAGTATTGATCGCACACTGCTCCTACTGTATTTAGTCGAGCTCCGACCGTGTCCTGGAGACCTGGGGATAGCTATACAGGTGCCTGCCGTGCTAAAGGTCGCAAGCTAATGGGGCCAAAAGGCTATAGTATGGCTGTCTGTGTGTATAGCTGTTTGGCTTCAGGAACAGGAAGCACAGTTGGAACTGATTGGGAAGCCTGATTAGAGAGCACATTCACGTCCTAGCGCCGCAGCTTCGCTTTAGCACGACGGCAGCAAACTTGCTTGTATTTTCACATCGTGGTTAAATGCGGCACTAACTAGAGGTTTAGAATGACCATTGCACATTTTTCTTGTCTCTCAGTATTGCTTTTTTGAGTGTATTTATTTAAATTATTTATTTATTTCAAAATCAGTTTATCTTCATCTGTATGCGTTTAGCCTGCAGATAATGCTGTATGGGAGTGAATGTCCATTAAATGTAATCTCATTCTACAGTCCAATGCTCAAACCACAGCTCCACAGAATTGGCCACCAATGTAGACATCATCAATCACCCCTCTGACTCTCTGCCAAAACAATGGGAGATGAGCAGCACGGCCTCTCAAGCTCTACCTGTCTTTGAAATAATAGGCTAACGCAAACGCACCAACACGGACTCATCATTACCATCCATTTCTGCAAATCAAATGCATATAATCTCCCTGGGCTGTCTATTTATCAGCCACCCCAGCCCACCACTCTGCCAGTGGTGCGTACTTCATTTTTTATCTTGCGTCATTATTTCACCTTCTGACGCCTGTAGGGTTGGGAGATATCTGCAGGTTCATCATTGTCATGTCCAAACTACTCATTGTCATGTACAAACTTTTACTACATGAAAATTTAAAATGACTTGTCTTGTAAAATGTCTTGTATGCAGCTTCATGAAGTGACATGCTCTTGCAACATATATCAAACAATAGACAGAAATACTGTAAGTGTGGCTAAATAGGCTGCCTGTGATCGCTATCTTCATTATGATCACTGCATATAGGAAGACATTGTATAAGAATACATTTGTGAGAATATAATATTTAAAATATGAATAATGAGACAGCACACAGATAGGCTGTTTAAATTAAACACTCCATCCATCCATCTTCTCCCGCATATCTGGAGTCGGGTCGCGGGGGCAGCAGCTTCAGCAAGGTACCCCAAACTTCCCTTTCCCGAGCCATATTAGACATTAAATACTGAATTTTCCTTTTTTATGTTGACCACCAAAGTAAATAAAATGAAAAGACGGAAAATATTTATACCTCGCCAACATCAAACATCTGTTAAATCTGCCAACACAAGTAATAAACATTTCTGCAAGGACATTTCATT
This sequence comes from Typhlichthys subterraneus, assembly GCA_027564835.1. Taxonomy (NCBI): domain Eukaryota; kingdom Metazoa; phylum Chordata; class Actinopteri; order Percopsiformes; family Amblyopsidae; genus Typhlichthys; species Typhlichthys subterraneus. Next base: position 1,518,465 of record JAODUH010000023.1, on the reverse strand, counting down.
ACATGTATACAAATTGTCACAACATGATAATACTTACATAATCTCTATAAACAGGTTTCTGCAGCTCTGGTCTGACGACGATTTTGATTTTTGTTTGCATTTATATTTGAATATCTCTTTATAAAAATGTGGCGAACCAAATTCCATTCTTGTGTCTCAAGTAGAAAATGGGACTGTAAACAATGACCACCATACAAATAAGAAATTCTCAATCAGGATCCACTGGCCACACTATATCCCTCAAAAATGTGATCTTTTCCCCAGAGGCTAAATCGACACTATAAAAATGTAACCAATGGGTTTCGAGAGTTAGACATACACATAGGTTACTCTTCTAATCGGACGATATACATCCATCTGCATATTGAAGGAACTGCATCTTTATTGAGGTGGAGGGTGGAACTGAAGCCAAATGCATATTTTGAAACAATACACTTGGTGAGCAGCACATATGACCTTGAATAAGTCAGATTAATCCAGAAGCACAAACTCCAGGTATCTACGATGAACAACATTTGTCAAGCTAGCTGTCGACAGCCTGCTATTTCCACGTGAAGATGGTTCATCCATCGTGCGACTGTCCCCACCCCACAATGCAGAAACATAAAACAGCACCGTCACGCACGATTCATTATAACCCACAAATGATCACCTGGGCCTAAATCTGACTGCACTGTTTTACATATGATTCTTTTAAAGAGGAAATGTTTCAAAATGAGCCCATTCAGATAACACAACCAACCACACAAGTGGAAAATTGGAGACCTTTAATGTTCATAAATGGATTGCAGCCTATATACTGCCTCTTGCACACTGACTGCACTGATTCAAGCAGCTCATTATGTGCTCCATTGCACACCGCGTCACATACAGCAGGCCAGACATCACCGGTGATATCAAAACAATCACTTCAACGCGTACGGTACGGTGTCCACGCGTACGGTGCACGCGTGGACACGCAGACACGGGGACACGGGGACACATCGCTCATCTCCCTCTCTTTGCTAGTCAACCTCCAATCACCTCCTGAAAAAAATCTGAAGAAACACAAAATGATCCACTCCGAAATGCGAGTTCTTGCACCAATGAAATCGAGCTTTTAGCAAGAGCCTGAGTGGCGCTCTAGAGCTATTATCTGATCATCAACATTGACGGTGAAAGAGGGCTGCTCTAATCGGATTGCTGAAGCTCTAAAAGGTTTTCTGCACATGGTGTCCTCGCAGGCCACCGGGAGGGCAGAGACTAGCTGCGCTCTGAGCCATGTCTGTAGAAGTGATTCCTGACTCATTATGCAAGTGCGTTAGTTAGCCGCCGTGATCCAGCGAGAAAGTGGATACCAATTAGAGGCTTTGTGTGATTTACCCAGTGTATTTACACCCACACTCACTCTCTTTCAGAAAGAGGGGCTCATACATATACAATAGCCACAGCTACCCGAAGATGGAAAGCGTGCACCCATAAATGCGTTTCCATGGACCGCGTGTCGTGTGCAAATGCACGCACGCACACGCTGGCACGAAAACCTATGTACTGTAGCAATGCTGTGCACGTGAGCACACATGTAGACACACACACGCACGCACGCACACGCACACGCACAGCAGACAGCAGTAGACACATCTGCTTTTGTTCTTTCCTCCTCATTGCACACCTACACATTGGTCCACACAGAGGATTTGATCTATCGGCAGTTGAGCCTGAAGCTAGTAGAGATGCGGTAGACATTGATCAAACTGACTTCTAACATGAAGAAGTTCAAAATCGTACTCTTCAGCTGCCTTCCCTTCACCCCTCTGCACCGCATACTGCTTAAATAAAGCCTGTGCACAGATACTGTAAGCTATATTGACTGCATTACCACAAATAATAATTCACAACTAATGGCAAACTATGAGTCACGTTGACCATCTTGACCTTATTCATGAACATATCGAGCATGCACACGCACGCACAAGGACACATACAGCTGCATAAATCTTTGAGACATTCCAATCTACATTGAAGTCATTCCTCGTCTGTCTATCATAGATTCAGTAGAACTCAAAATAATAGATCCGGTTTATACAGCATCCAAAGTGTATATTAAGATTAACATTACATTATGATAGTGAAACCATACAGTCACAGAAGTTCAATTTAATGGCTGAAGGAGTGGAATGTATTTTATTCCTTTGATCAGGAGGCCTTGATCTTATCAGATGCAGGCTTGTGAGGTAAGGCAACGTCATATTACGCAGACTACAGGTGCTACAAAACAGGCTGCTCTGAGAAGGGAGAAAATAAATGTTGCATTGTCTAATGGAAATGGCTGCATTGCACCTTGCAAGAGCGCACAGACCAGGACATGTTTCTATTACTACATCTCGCAATTACCCAATTACCTCGGAAGACAAACAGAGGAACTAGTGTTACTGGCTAGTCCTGCACCCCTGATGAACAACTCATTCAGCACATTAAACTGCTCCCATGATATTTGCTGATATATATATATATATACAGAGACTCACAATCACCAGAGCTACATCGTGTACTAAGGCGAGAACAAGTGCAATGCTCTGCAGAGGTGCCGACGTACAGTATACAGTACAGTTAATATCGACAGCATGTCATTCTACTCCTCCCCCACAGGGCTCTGAAAAGGTTTTGGTGAGGTTAAAGGGAAGAAATGGAAAGCTGTGGAGGCTAAGTAGTTTTGGATTCGGCCCTGTCAGTTTGCCAGTGAGATGGCGAAACCACTCTCAGTGGTTTAGACAAGCCAGCTCAAGCGCTCTGAGCGATAAAAAAAAACCTGTGTTCGCCCTCCAAGCTATACAAGCTATGCAGATGCCTGTTCGGCTTTCTACAGGAGTCAAGGAAAGGTAGTCTCTTTCGCTTGGTGGCTGCTTGGAGTTATTAGCTTTTGTTCCAACTGTTTTGCATATTCAGCCTCTCTTCCAGCCCACATAGATGTTAATGCACTCCCACACAAACAGATCGGCATGAACAGGGCAAACATATTTCCATTTTGTTCGCTCTATTTCCCTTTCGCCCTCTCTCTCTCTCTCTCTCTCTCTCTCTCTGATTTGTCTTCACTGGTCTCTCTGTCATCTGTAATCAACCGGCTGTCTTTGTCTAAAACACACACGTATCATGCACGTGCAGGCACGTGCACACACACACATACACACACACGCACATGCACGCACACACACACACACACAACCTTGTGGGGTTCAACGCATCCAGGTCTTGGTGTATGCTGGATCAGCGGAAATAAGATCCATCTCTCAGATCCCTCTGTCCTCTCATACATACTGATGTAGCCTGATCTCCCGTCAGTAGAGGGAGTCTACAGGGAGTGAGTCAGGGGGGCTTAGTGCTCGGCCCCGGGAGAGCATCTCCGGCAGATGCTCAAAAGAGCTTGGGCCTAATAGCCAACAAAGACATCCTGGGGTGTTATAGGAGATTCCTTTAAAAGCAACCTTGGGTAAGAGGTTTCTGTGAGTGTGGGTATTTCTCTTTACAGACAACATTGCAATCAGTCCGTTTGTAAAGAAGTGTCCCTTTATGAGCCGGGTGAATAAAGTGGGGTGTAGTGAATAGTGATTTTTTTTTTTTATTGAGTATTGTCAACTTTAAACATGTGCTGTCTCAAATCTGGCATTCCTATTGGTCAAGAAAAGTCATGTGCGTGCCTGATCCAATCAGTACGAGTGCTTAGTTGCGCGCACAACAGACAGCGTGGAGTCAGAGGCAGGACGGTGCATCGGTGAAGACCACAACAGTGTTTCTGTATCCCTGTAAATGCATTATACAGCACAAGTGTAGGATACAATACCGTAGCAGGGCATAAAGAACCACAAATCTAATCGAATTGAAGGCAAAATCATGCAGAATCGTGAATCCAAACAACTATGAATGTCATCACATGCCATGTGGGTTGAGATGTTGACATTGGGCTATTGTTTATTTTATAATCTTTCACTTTCTTTCTTTATACCCTTTATACCTTTGACCGGCAATGACTGCTACTCAGTCTTTTGCAACCGTGCATACTGTAATCAGAGCCAACATCCAAGCTCAGTAGGGGGGCATTCATTTTCAATGGGAGAGCAGTGCACATAAGCTTTATAAGCTTCTGTGCTGCATATATGAATTTGAAATACACATATTTGATTTATACAAGGCAGATAAAGTTAGAGTATACATACTCAGCCCTGCATCATTATAAAAAGTTATCTTATACATAATCAGCTCTGCGTCATTATAAACAAATATGAGTAGACTAATAATAGGATCTCAGGTGAGAGAAGAAAACAATGTGATGTGTCTCACACATTTCAATATTCTGGCTTGCTATACCTTAAGAGGAGCCCAAGCGTATCTCATCATTCAGTTTTTCAAATAAACACATAAATTATACAACAATCGACACCACCAAGTACTGTGCTTTAAAAAAAATATACGAACCCACATTGGCTTGGTATTACCTAGCCAAGCTTCAGTTTGACTTTGCCATGATAATCAGTCTGGAAAGCTTGGAAATCAATGTGTTTCAGGCTGGTAAACCTAATGTGTTGCCAGTCAGCGTCGTACTGTTACGGGCGCGGTTTATGTGTAACTAAGGCGACTTGAAAACAACTCGAGTCGAAAACAACAATAGCTGGTCCTACAGAGGTTAATAGTAACCTAGATTATACATATAGCTTCAGTTTGATTAGAATTATTTAGAAGAGCAAAGGATTTTCTTAATAGGAAATATGTTTTCACTCTTCTCCCGACTTTCCTACTGCAAGAGTGGATAACAACAGACTACTGGTTCACATGTTCATTCAATCACAGTATTTATTTATTTTTTTTACTTGCCTGCCCTTTTAAAAGTTTCAATGGATGGCTCCCCAGTTGGATGTTTCTTAACGGACACAGATATCTGCTGTGTCAGGTTAGGTATTACCAGACCCAAAGTTCCCTTTGTGAATATGGTTTGGAAACACTCCATTGTTTACATTAACTGCATCCTACAGTATGTAGACCTCAGGTTCATTTTGAAACTACTGGAGTACATTTTAATATGAATACAACAATACGTTGTTTTTTGCTGATACAGATTGTTAATCTTCAATCCGGAAAATTGAACAATACAGATTTCATACTATTTATATATTTTTTTTGTGATGAATTTAATATCCACATTTAATCCAGATAAACACATGAAATCAAGAAAAGGCTAATTTAATGGTGAATTGATAGCCATTCAATTTACAAAAATTGACAATAACAATTGACATTAACTGCCACAATCTCATATTTTGTGTGGAAATCGGCCAATTCTGATCTCCTGCCAATAGATCAGCGCATCCCTAGCCAACCAATTGGTGTTGCTACAACTGTTCGTATTGCTTCATAAAGCATGCTACAGACCCTTTGAAATAATCAATTGACTTCAACGTCATCACAGTTAACCACTCCCGCAGGTTTGTCCTCCTTTCAAAGTGAGAGAACATTCATGCTAACAGGATTTACGGACTATAATCTCAGTCTGAGGTGAAAGCAACTGTTGGGGAGAGTCAGGCTGCCCACATACAGTATGACGGTAAACTAGAACATGTTAGAGAAACCATCTGCTTTGTTGTTGATAAGAGGATGTGGTCATAATAATGTGGTTGTTGTGGTGATCCCAAAGGCTAGGTTCCCATGGAGCCGCTGGGGTTTAAAACCATTTTCTAATATCCAGGAAAAACCTTGACAGCTTTTGCCATGTTTCTAGTATCTGTAACGTTTGAGAACTTGCTGGCGGAACGTACTATATGTTGTTTTTATTTTATTTTACCAGTTGTTTATATCATTTTGTTTTCTCCAAGGAATATTTCTCTGTGTGCATATTAAAAATAAACATGGCAAACTTAGAGAATAAACACAGGTGTACAGTAAATTCTGGGTTGTATTGAGTCATCCATGAATATTCATTTAGCTGAAGCCCCATGTTTCATGCAACAGCACCGCTCCACATAAAAAGCGCGTCATTAATATAAACACGTTAGGGTTTTTTTTATACCCCAACACGTTTCTTCTCTCTTAGGAGATACAAATACATGCCTCTCTGCAGTAGAGCGCAGTATTAATTACCAGTTACTGCCGCTGCTTGGCTCTCCCCCACTAAACCCCCCACCCATTGCTTCTCACCGCTTTTTATGAGAATGTGTAAATATGGAATTATTGAGGAATTGATCTCTCCTCTCCTCTGTCCAGTGTGGCCTTCCTCCCATTAATCTCTAATGATGGCAGAAGACGCTGAAAATCTATCAGAGGCCCTCGGTGCAGACAATTGTCTGAAGGACCCGTTCCATCCAAATTCAATTACAACCAGCGGGGAACATACACAAATAAGAGCATTGTTAAGTAAAGACACACTGTGTTACAGTGTCTCTGGGAGATCAGTGGGACAGATTCTTTTTTTTACTCTTTGTTACGAGCATTTATCGATTTTCTCTTTTTTTTTATTTTTGCTTTCTTCTTTACATGCTAACAGGTACACACAGTAAATAAATACACGTCCAGTATGCCAGGTTCAGGGGCTGAGACAAGCAAGGAATAAGCCCAAATATACTGAATCCTGCTCCCAAAACACATTTCATTGAAGAAAGTGTTTCAGTCGTCACAAGTCTTCAACCTGATGAAAATCCATTTGAGGATCGAAAAGGTGTTTTTTTCAAGAGACACTGTGCAGGGGCTACTATTTGTTTCCCGCGCGCGCGCGCGCGCAAGCACGCCTACACACAATGCCGTTTTGTGCTAACCATTGAGACACTGTTGAGTCTGGGCCGCGTCTGTCGGTAAGTGACACTTTCTCTCTGCAGTGGATAGGTAGGGGGGAGGGGGAATAAGAAACCATAGTGAGTCACGAGCAAGGAGGAGAAAATACAGGTGATTGTGTAGTCGTGCAGGAGGGAGCGAGTGAGAGAAACTAGCTAGCTAGCCGGCTGGACAGAAACAGGAGAGATGCTGTGAGGTTTACCGGTGTGTCAGATTATACAAAGGTGGGAGAATAAGGTTAAGAAAGGCACTTACTAAGTGTACGTCTGTGAGGCCGCGCTACGAAAGAAGAGCGAGACGAGATGGCGGAATAGAGAACAAGGCTAAAAAAGAGGCCAATATACTGTATGTATTTCTGAAATAGGACACAGTTTGTGGGCAGTGGTGTTGTGTGGAACGGGGGATGCTACAAGGAGATAAAAGATAACAGCTTGAAAGAGAATGATACCGTGAAATAGAGATATGGGTGTTGGGGTGTGTGTGTGTGTGTGTGTGTGTGTGTGTATTTGGTGCATGCTACAGAGATAGAGTTAGATAGAGATTGATAGGCCAGCCTGGAGTGAGACAGAATTATCGGGCGTGATCGATCTGGCCGGCTGATGCCAAATGGGGGGTGTAATGATGGGTAATGATATGAGCTCGGAGATGTGTGTGTAAGCGCGCGTTTGTGTTTTGTGCGCGCGTGTGCGTCCACGCAGGCAGCCCGCACTTTCATTAATAGAGGCGATTCATCGCACCTCATACGCGCCCGCCCCCATAACAGCCTCTCAATCTCTCCATCTCGCTATTTATACGCACAAATGCACATATATCATAAGTCACATACATGCTGTGTACATTATATAATGTTTATACATGCACCACAACCCCTCTCATGGCCTGTTATCACCTACCTCACCCCTGTCTGTGTGTCTGTCTCTCCTATGACCTACCTGTTCCGTTTTCTGTCGGAATTGTTCTTTCTCATCTGCAGTGAGTCTCTCAAAATCTGCCCCCCCCCCCCCAAAATTAACCTGCCAAGCTCATATACTGTAGCTCCAGGCAAGTGTAACGTTTAGATGTATAAGCACACAAACGTACGTAAATATATGCCTGCACACACGCATGTCACATGTGTGCACGCACGCACACCCATAACACATTTTTATCTGCACACCCTCGGCAGACCTACTGACTCTTAAACAGTTTCCACAGCAACATGAAGTGGCTAAGAATAATGTATTCTGAAATGGCTCTGCATGATTTGCATCGCCCCGTCTTTTTCTCCTTTCCCAACATCGGTGATGGAGTCCTCAGCCTATACCCTGCTATTTTCTCTGAAGCGCAGCAACATGTTAACTGGCTGGGTAAAACACTGCCTGCGCAGTATTGGGTAACTGCTGTCGTTCATGTGTTTCCATAGTGCAGTGAGTGAGGGTGTGGAGCAATGCTACTGTGTAGACCTGGGGTTTGAACTGAATTACTGTATTATACAAATGCACATCTTATACGCAACACTCACATACTGAGCTCTACCTGTTACTATGGAAACCACTTTCAAATAAATAACATTATGTGCTTTATGAATGTCATTTGCTTTTGAACAGCTTTTCAGGAAATTGAAAAGTTTTATTTACCTAGCGCCAAATATTGTTGTTTTATCATATAACATGTAGCAAACCTACTTTGTAGCATTGTTGCAATTATTATTGTATTACCTTATTTTTGCGTGTGTTCACATGCTGCCATCTGGGACAAACATAAACGCACACACGTCATATTGTCCCGCGAGGTGCGTAATTTATGATTTATTCATTTGGATGGATCAGCATGGATAAAAAACAATGGATACAATGATGTTTTAATTATTGGGTTACTACATTATATTGTTACTGTTGAAATGATATGAAATTACTTTATTATGCTGTCTAATGTTTCTATCAGCAAAATGTGTGTAAGCTTGGGGCAATTTTCACTGAGTTATTGTTAGTACTAATGCCTCTTTAGAAAACCACAACCTTCTAATTACACTGGTAGAAAGTAACGGAAATTAAAATAAAAATCAGCTAACGCAATTGTGTTTTTCTTAAAAGACTATGGATTTTTGTCAACTAGGTGAAATAAATGTGTCTGTCTTTTGAGTTTATCACAATGGAGAAATACATTTCTTTATGATGTACGAATGAAAGTAATCTTATTCCATTTTACCATTGGCGTTTTCTCACTGCTTTTAAAACACTTATGTTGTAAAATTCGAATTTGTGAGTTCAAATTGATTCTTTTAAGCACATTATGTAGATTGCTTCGGCAAACCTTTTTACAGTTGAAGGAAGCCTGGGCATCTATAATGATAAAATCTCCATTCATCACCAAAGCCTGTTGAGGACGAGCCATACGAACACATCAGCCCATTATCTTTCTCCCACCGACTCACCCTCACAACTTCACAAGCAGTGTCTGCAAAAACACACTCGTGGACAAACTCACAAGTGAAAATAAATGAGAGGGAAAGGCTGGTTAATGAGAAACACTATTTTTACTGCTTTGATGTCCCCCGTCCGCATAAGCGCAGAGCTTAGACAAAAACAAATTAAGAGATGTCGACTGCATCCCAAAGACATTAAAAACATATTAGCGCAACATCTACTGGAGACTGCGTCCAGAAACATGCACATAACGCCACGAGTGTGTGCGTATGCCCATGCGCTCGTGCACGTATGAGTGTGTGTTTCACTGCCACAGTGAGAAAGTGTCCACAGCATATTTTTCAGCATTTGTCCATGAAGGCTGACATTATGCATAATGCCAAGAGCGCTGCTTCCTTACGGCTTATGCTAGAGAAATATATGAACAGAATAACAATAGAGGCAGCACAGTAGCAACACTGCACCGCCACAGTAAAGAACATCCACTCCATTCCACACAGAAGCATGGAGTGAATACAAAGCACAACATCAAGACCGTGAACACATACAGTACACAACGAACTAAACACATTATCAACCCTTTGAAACACCAGCTGAAACCACACCCGTTGCAATATTCCAAACACAAACAACAGGGGTACGCTCAAACAAGGGCATAAACGGGATGGATAAAGACCACTCTGGGTATGGCTGCCAAGCACAGAGGCAGCTAAATATTGAAAAACAAAAGAGTGTAAGAGTTTCATACAGTGTGTGTCATTTGAATATCATCAGTGAGATCACAAACTTGATTAACAGACTGACATGACGACACTTAAAAGTGGACAAAAACCATAACAGCAAGGCAATGAGGGGCAACAACCTTATTGTTTAAGGTAAGTTATGGTAATGACAGCCGGGTTGTCACACCGGCACAGAGAAATCAGCAGCAGTGGAGGGGGTGGGGTTGGTATAGGGGGTGGCAGAAATGGAAACCGAAATGGCGGCAATAACTGACCAGTGACTCTGGAGCACAGTCAATACATTTAAGTGGATTTAAGCCGCGACAGGAGCACCTAACACACACACGCGCACACACACACACACGCACGCACACAATACAAACTCAAAATTGGTTTAATTCCACCGGCTGGCTTTGGATGTGAAAATGGAAAGTGACATTACATACAGCACCGTGGCTTCCTGCCTCTGCCTCGCAGCTTCATTGGGTAGGTGGGGCCAGTAAGGTTGCAGGCAGCAATATTAAACCATCAATCACCCCCCAAATTAGGCATTTCGCATCACACAAGCACTTACACCCCCACTCTGTTCTCTCCCACAGGTGGGGTCTAAGCCCAGGGAGCAAGAGCTTACGTCACCGATGCAATGACGGCAGAACAAGGCCTGTGGATACGTTATGCGGCCCCAGGAACGTAACAAGAAAATAATGATTCATAATGAATGAAAGAAAAAAGGGAACGTATGCATTTGAATGACTTAAATATCGCTGCAAAGTATATGAAGTGTACACTGACGCGGGCGTAGCCGTTATGCCTTCATTACATGGCGTCTCTTGGCAAAACATGCTAATAAAATCTAGAAGAGGAGCGCGGCACGATGCTTTGCTGTAGTGCGTACGCCGCGCCATATTTCTTGCACCACAGCCGGTTGTTAAACACAACAGACAGCTCACTATACTGTCATCCACGGCACACGAGATGACACTGTGTCCACTTTGCCATTTCTCATGTTTTCATTACAAATAACATCTGGGCTATCAATGAGCCGAGAAGCCATTAACTAGCATGGCGAGGAGGGAACGGGGGAAAGGAAGATGCCGAGAGAGAGAGAGAGAAAGAGAGAGAGAGAGAGAGAGAGAGAGATGGAGAAACCTAAGAACAGGAGGCAGAGAAGGGGGAAGGGAGGATGTAGATGGGAAGGGAGAGAGGGAGAGAGGGAGAGGTTAAATGAAGCATGGACTTTAATTCATCCCAATTAGCCACTGCAGGGGTTCAGGTTGAGAATAGAGAGAGAGGCCCACCCCCATTAACGGTGTTTACTGACATGCTTACTGATTGTGGACTGAGGGAAATGGAAGGAATAGCATTCCGGTCTTTTGACAAATGTACACACACACACACACACACACACACACACACACTGGGCACATATACTGTATCAACACAAACAAACTAACTTTATTGTGACGTAGGTTTTACGCAGTGCGCTTTAAAATAACTGTCGGTATATTAAGTGGAAATCGATAGAGAAATAGAATCAAAAAGGGAACAAAAGGAAATCAACACACAATCCACACACAATGACTATGCTTCCACTCGTTTCTTCTACAAGCTCTCCTTCAGTACTTGTAGGAAGCAGCCTCTTTCTGTCAGAAGTTTCTTATGCTGTTGGCACAGTGCATGTGGTGGAGGAGAAAAAGCCAGGTATCACGTTGTATCTCCCGCTGTGCGCCCTTCCCTCTCAGCAGCCCTGTATCCATTGCTGTGCATTGTCTCGCGGTGGTAATGACAGCAATGACGCTCTGTCCGTGGCTGCAGCGGTGTCAGAACCCACAGTGCCGCTTCCCACGGACCTAGCTGCCACCCTAGCACAGTCCGACGCCGCGACTACATCTCCGGGTGTGTTGCAGTTCCTTCCCCCCTGCCGAAAACTGGTGCCACAGTTATTTTCATTAGCAGTAAGATCTGCATTAGGTAGGCCTGTAAGTGCAATGCCCCCTGTGGAAATGGCATCATTGATACAACGGCCATAAAAGCAAGGAATTGAGCCATTAAGCTTTAATGCTGACATCCAAATCTGATTTGAATGTTCCAACTACAGCGCTGAACACAGGGAAACATTTGGATAGGCACCCGAAAAACATCGAACACTAATGCAAAGTGAAAGGTGGGCTCGGCTCGGCATGGCTCAAATAAGTGCTTTTACAAACACAAAATTGCGTAACATAGAAATTGAACTCTCTTACTCTGGGAGGTCCAGCATGTTGTCACGTGAAGATACACCAGGAAACTTTGTTTTACCTTGAACTGCTAAAATAAAAAACAATATAATGGAAAGAAGGATGATTTACTGTAGTTTCTACTGGCATGTGATTCACAGAGGTTTAATGTGTTTGTGTTGGTTTCACAGGGATTTGTCAGAATATAGTCTGCCCGTGGGCGAGCTAGCTGCTGCACTCTTGACCTTCCAATACAAAGAGATAGACCCTCTGTATCACAGCATCACATTTTGATTATAAAGAAACAGAATAATAAATGGAGGGAAACTGGGAGCCTGTGGTGAACAGGCAGCAGGCAAACAAAGACAGCAATCAAATGAAATCTCAACCATGAAAAGATACAGTAGGCTACTGCATATTGTAGAAGAACATACAAACACACAAAGCTGAAACAGCAAGGATGTTTAGAGAAAGACCTAATATACGCACAATGGATATACTGTACGTGGCAATAACTATAAGAATTTCTATAGGCACAATTGCCTATAAAGATATACCACAAAACAATATATAGGCCAATGTGTACATCTATTACATTTATTGTGTAATGAACATATACTGTATAAACTAGCCAAGGCACAATCCTCCCCTCTGTTTCAACCCCTCCCCTCTGACCTCTCAGCCCAGGCCGACTGCCCGCTAGCAGCCTGATTGAAGTGATTCTAGCCTGTCTGAAGAGAGACATCTAGTGGCGTCTAGCACCACTAGATGTGGACAGCACTCTCACCATCCCAAGTGACTGGGAGAAGCATATCGCCATCATCACATGCTTTACTCTCTTAAAGGGCCCTTAATGAAGCCACATTAATCAAATTGAACTGCTAACTACAGCAATTATTGGTGTGATTCGCACATCTCTTGCTATCAGCCACAAACGACTTCCTAGAGAATGAGATCTTTTGGGTGGATGTGAGGGTGGGTTTGTTCGGTAGGGGGAGAACAAAATGGAGAACAGTGGGTTATAGATGAGGTGCCAGAATCTCTGTATGTGGCTGATCAGCTAATGCATGGCATATAGGAGATTCATATTACATGATTAAAAATCATCCTTCAGGTAGTTGACCTAATGAGAAATCAATTACATTTGGAATGAATAAATGATTGCTTTTGGAGTACCAGTATGAAAGCAGTTGAGTTTAAAAGTAATACAAGCGAAGCTGCATGATCCTGAAATTTAACTGTTAATGGATATTTTTGAGCGTTTCTGTTTAATTTTAAATGTTATTTTTTTATAACGGTGCATTGACTGTTAGGTGATATATCTAATATTAAAGGGATATTATGTAAGATCTGGTACAGTGTCATTATCTAATTCAATTTTCATTTTAACACCGTTTTGAGCAGGGTACAATATGTACAGTAGTATTGTAATGGGTCGAGGTAGACTGTGAACAGGTCCAGATGGACGAGAACGAAACACTGAATGATGTAAGACGAGTGCGCACAGAGAAGATTAAACAAATACTTTAATATAATCTCTCTACGATGTCAGCAACAAACAACATTACTCAAACAAACCCAAGCACACATACCCCCACAACACAACAGGTGAAATGTTTGAATGAGTGATTGCTGAATAGAAGTGCGGTGTGTAGCTGGGGTGCATTGAAAATATGAATGGCTGCAGGCCAGTGTTTATTACACCGGCAAGGTAGAACATAGAGGAGGAGCAGTGCCCATGGGTTTGACGTCTGTACATTACTACATTGCAAATTGTGTTTGTGTGTGAGTGTGTGTGTTAAGGGGACCCAATTTTTCTCAACGTACTGTATCTCCTTCGGCCTTGATGCAACAATTAAGATAGCTTTTAAGGTCCTCTATACCAAGAGGTTTTTCCAGTTTTCTGAAGGGACTAAAAAAGCCTGGAATAATTTCAAATCTGTCTGATATGTAATTCGACCAAAATTCCTCTCAAAGTCAGTCAGAGTTGTCCCCAGCTGTGACATAATTTCCGGCTTGAAACCAGTCATCTCTTACCTTTCATCCCACTTCAAGTACGATCAACTTACACCAACTTCAACATTCAGCTTGAAGGGGGTAAAGTCTGTACAAAATGAATGAATGTTATGGCCCCTTTAATGTTGAAGGGTACCTTTACTCTCCCCATGGGCCAGAGATGTCTGATGGGGCAAGACCTTTAAAACATCAATCTCACCTAACACACCTGACACTTTGAACACAAATCAACTCCTACTTCAGCCCAAAACCAGTGGAGTCGTTCAGCTTCTGAGAAGCAGATCTGATGTTGCGTGCACGGCGGGCTGCTTGATAAAAGGCGTACAAGGTGGTACAACATTGGCCAGCCCTAATCAGAGCGACTGCGGCCCATCTATCACTGCGCTATCTGAGTTAGCGCAATATTACCGGGGGGGCCGCGGGTATGCGTGGATGCAGCGCGGCCGATAGCATGGCTGGCTGTCATTCCTCTGGGCTGATTAATGAGGGACGCCCGGCTGCTGTTTAATGTGTTTAATATGGGCTTCTGACGAGGCCGTCACACCGACGGAACCCACGCGTCTCTCTGACTGATGAATTCACCTGCGGCTCTCCGTCGCGCACTACACACACACACACACACAAGCACACGCATGCACGCACACACACACACAAATGTATGCATGCATAAGTAAAAACATAGTACAGCACATATATGTACACACACACACCCACACATACTGAAAAAGTCTTTCTTTCAATATTACCCGTTACGTGCACCTTGTTATGTTCTGCAGTACTTATTGTATTACTTGAGTTTATTCGTTTATCTGTGAGCACAGAGGTGCACCCGCACGAGACCACTCACTGTTGACTGTGAACCAGCATGGGTGTCATTGTGAAGAAGAGGCACAATAAGGGGCAAACCCAGCACTCTTTGGATGGGGTTTCAGTATAGGTGTACGTTGGGAGCCAAAGTGCTGTAATGGAAGACACTTACACCTTTCCACCTAGAAGGATTCACTCCAGGCCATGCAGGCTCAGCTCTGTGTAACAAGTGTGCCAAGTGCCTCCAGAGATCTGACTATTCTCTCCCTTTGCCTCCATCTCCCACCATGCTTCTGTCTATCACTTCAACCAGCCTCCTTCTCTTTCTTCCGCTCCGCTCTCCCACTCGCACCTGCTAATTTTCACTTCTCCCTCCCTCTCCCTTTCCTTTCCCCTTCCCTCCCCCCCCCCCCTCTTCACAGCCATCTCACTCCCTCCACATTCTATCTTTTTCATCTATCACCTCCTCTGCAACGTTCTCATTTAATCATCCCCTCAAGAAATACTGTAGCCCACCCCCCCCCTTCCAAACAATGGGCACCTATTAGATCACAGACTGCTGTTTCTACACTCAATACGGTGGCTGTGCCAAGGTGCTTTCACCCAGCGGTCCAATAACTTGCAGCGGGCTCACAGAGGAATACATCCTCGCATGCATGCTGAAGCTGAAGCAGAAAACAAGCATGTCAGAGCGCCGGTGGCCCGCGTCACAGTGGCACGCATGTCAGCGCCGTTGGCACAGATGTTGCAACGTCTCTGTACTGCAGCCGATGTGCTTTACGCTCCCTGTTGCTTCGTGCGTACGCCACTATGCCAGTGTTCACACCTTTAACAACTAGCCGAGCTAGTCTCTCACCTGTGAGCGTGACAGCTGCAATTAATTCAAGGAGCCTTAGTCTGCTAGAGCCCTTAACAACCATCTATTTTGTGTTTATTCATTTAAATTAGAGAGTAAGCTCAAGATACCTTGCTCCAGGAAATGACATCAACCCCTGTGGTGTCGGGTGTGAAGTGCCATTTGAGTCACCCTTATATGTGTGGGATGGACTGAAAATGTCATTTTACAGCTGGAGTCCAACGCGAGATGGCACAGTATGAGTTCGGCTCCCACGGGTGGCCTTCAACACGCCACAAGCCAGGTACGTATAACTCCAGGGAGACATGGGAGAGGCGAGAGGAAGGGGCCATGGTACTACGGTTCTCAGCCCCCACTAGTCCGCTAATGAAATATTAGTTCTGTAAGAGTCGCTTTCTGCCTTCAGGGTGGCTAGCTGGGGCCTGGGCTACATTTACATTATGGACAGAATCCTAATGATAGCCAGCCCGGTCCCCCCCACATTGGGCTTTTATATTATATATGGATCTGCTTTTTTAATTAACTTCTTGTCATGTTACACTTCCTCTGCACCGCCTGGGAGAGGATAGAGAGGCAGCGCGTGGATACTATACTCCCACTGTTGGCTTTCCCTGATCCAGCCACCCAAATCCCATCTGTGCATTTACACACACACACACACACACACACACACACACACACACACACACACACACACACACACACACACACACACACAC
>JAODUH010000023.1:1477153-1495131 GCA_027564835.1 Typhlichthys subterraneus | reverse complement strand
GTTGACACCTTTGAGACTGACTATGGACTGGAGCAAAGACGATGCGTTGACACCTTTGAGACTGACTATGGACTGCAGCAAAGACGATGCGTTGACACCTGTGCTGCATGCTGTGCCTCAGATGAAGAAGATCGCCCGGCGACAGCAGCAGCAGCAGCAACAACAGCAGGAGCAGGAACAGCTGGGCGGAACCAGGAGGGGGCCCAGCAGGGGGGGCCGACAGAGCAACGACGACAGCGAGGGTAGGGGACAGAGAAACACACACTACAGTAACTTGTCTCCAAGCTGGCCATTAGTGAAAGACGTGACCAAATGCTGAACTGATCGTGTAGAGACAGCACCATCTACAGGTTGAGAACCTGACGGAGTCACAGTAAGTGATGTGACATGAATTTGAGACCATCGGATGAAGACATTGTAACAACCCATGTCTAACCTGGTGCTGTTCCAACTGATTGGTTTAAGTATTTCCTTGTCTTATAAGCTTCACTGGTGGTTCTCAAAAGTATGGGTTAGGGACGAAGGTGCAAGATTACATTCTTATTTGGCTTGGTGTAGGTGACAAATAACGCAGAATTCTTTAGGGTTATTAAGAGAAATGCTTCACAGCCTGCAGTGACCTTAAGTGACCTTAAGGTTTTTTTTTTTTTTTTTTCGATCCCCCCGCAGACGGCTCCAGCACCCATGGGATGGATGGGATACTGGGCTACCCCTCACTGCCACGTCAGCAGCTGTTGGCCTTGGACCCCAACATCTACGGAGGAGAACCGTTCAGACATGGGCTCACACCACCGCAGCTGACAAGTGAGCAGCTACATGCATACGGTAAGACATGGGACCAGGTCAAGCTGCTTATGTCAGGGAGGGATGGCTATCGGAATACCTGCAACACAGCTTATTTCCATGGCAATTCCTGTTGTTTACTAGAGCATGTACGTATGGATGTATAGAAATGTATAACAGTAATATTGACAATGCCATATATCTGATCAGTTCGCCTTCCACTTCACTGTATCCTCCCAGACACAGATACAGTTTTCCACGATCTAGACAGCGACGGAAGCCTCGGCCACCTAGGCGACTGTCTCTTGGCAACAGGGGAGGGTGGACTCCTGACAGGACGGGTGGGAAACCCCATCGACCGTCTCTACTCCATGCAAAACTCCTACTTCACCTCCTGACCCCTATAAACTCTAACCCTTTTCCCCACTCCTGCACCCTTCACCTCTCAGAGATGCAGCTAATGGAGTATGTCCATCATACACGTGTCGGACCCCTCTCCATGACACAGCCTACACCCAAACGCAGTTCTGAGCTTTTAACACAAGCCAAAATAATTGAGTCATGCATAGTCACTATACCAGTTTGTTGCTTTTCAAATACACATTAGAATAGCCTAGTGTCCCTATAGTCTTCGGTACGAATCACATGCTGGATATATAGACACTGAACATGTATAATGAAATGTAAAATGACCTCACTTTCTTCTGTCTTCATGCCAGTACACGTATTAAACATAGGGAGTTACTGCACTTTCCAAAAAAAAAAAAAGTTCAACTAGAAACTAGAACAGATTCTAGTCAAATTTGGCCACAAGTTAAATACGTGTGTATGCTTTAATGTCAAGTACTGAGTTTAATAGCTTACTGACTGTTATGCTATGAATTAATACATTAGGTTACGCTTATCTTTGGGGAGTTTGGCAGCAAGCCAACTTCTTTCATTTACCAACTGGCAGTTAGTTATTGTGTGATGAGCTAACCCAGTTTGTGGATTGGAGCATGAACTCAGGTTGGTAGATATTATGTAACCTGGGCTTCAAATCAAAATAGTGTGCTAAACCAGATTGTTATCAATTATTTTCCCTAAATTATTTCATGAATGTCAGCAGCTTTAAAATAACTCCCTGATTGAGATTATTAAGAACCACATCCTCCTCATAGTATGTAATAATACTGAAAACAGCAAAAAAAAAAAAAAAAAAAAAAAATTGTTTGGAATTACAGGGTCATTTGAAGAGCCTTACGGAAACAGGGTCGTGCTAGGGATTGATGCTTAAGACTGCCCTTAAAGTTCTTACCATTTCAACATCAACTAGACAGTGGTGATTTAGTTGAAAATGTATGTATCCATAGGTAAGGATACTGGGTAGACGATGACGTGCTCCAATGTAAAATGAATGTGAATACGAATATGACTGTGTGGTTGCAATTATTACAGGTGTCGTAGTCACTTTACCTTATTATTTACACTATTTTCAGAACACCACCTGATTATAGATGTTAGATATTTTGTACATTCCTTTATAATTGACACATATTTAAATTGCAGCATGATTGTGTCACATAAAATGAATACAAATCAACATAGACTCAATTTGGAAGGCTACAGCTTGTGACATTTTATTTTGGTTCTGACCACTGACTTATGGCATTTTTACAGTGATATTTTGTGAATGTAACTTATTTGTGGTATTAGATAGGCTCCTGCTATCTGACCTATTTTTTTTGTTTGGTGACTACCAGGTGATGTGCTTTGAATGTAATGTTGCCATATCCTCAATACAAACTGCAGTTTGAAGTATGCTGGCCTCATTTGTTCTGAATGCATGATTGACAATACATTAATTTGACACACTTTCAAACTCGTTCACACCAGGCGAAACATAGGTATTACACTACCATAGAAAAATCTTTTGCGCTTGATTGCCCTCACACAGCCTTTAATTAGTGAACCTAAAATAATCGTTCTGCTTAGTAGTCAAAGCGCTCATAACTCAACATCCTCCCTCTGTCTCTCTTGGCAGTCTCGCTGATTAAAGGTAGACAGCACCCCCCCTTCCTTCACAGACTCCTTTTACTACAGTCACTGGTAAGAGATGTGTGGGGGAGAGGTTCCAGTTTAATATTTTACTCTTTACTCTGACCAGGCTAAACGGAGAATGTATGTGTGTGCGTGTATAGAGGCACGCATGAATAACAGAAAGCATCAGATTACCACACACGAGCAAAACAATTTACGTCCATTTTTTAGCGAAAGCGAAATGTGTCCACAACAAATTGAAGATACATTATAAATATGCATATATATAATTTGTAAATGAATCAACACAGTCACAATATATTTACATTACGGTCTAGCCATCATCTGCTGTAGATGTCTTCCCTGTCACAAGGAGGTAGGTACAATACTGTACGTATGATGAATAAATTAGAATGAATGGCTTAAAGTTACTGTTGTGTCCAGGCTTAAAGAAATTAACAGCTAGGATGTCGAAAACGTCACTCATAGATCTGAAGTAGAAACCTATGTCTTGACACTGGTGGATGTTTGTTGGATTCTACGAGGGCTGAGGGATAGGATTTGCAGCTGGAAACAAAAACAAAAAAACATAATTTAAGATACAAGAACACAATATTGGTGTATTATCCCAAACAACAGTAATGCAGATAATGCAACACAAAATGATAGGAGTCGGTTTATTAAGGTAGCTGGTATAGTTTTGCACAACTATTGTATTAATGGGGAAATTATTTACTACTTAAAATAAGTTTATTAATCCAATAAATTCCTTACTGTACAACATTGAACTACTTCGAATGGTTTTATGATCTTGAGATTTCGTTGGACATATATGGCTGAAACTTACCCACACTGCTGACATCCACTGTTTCGGCACAACCAAGAAAGCGAGCTACATGTGGAGAACAAGTGGTAGGAGTGGCCTGGTTTTCTCGGAGACAGCGCTCAAAATCACTAAACTCCCTGCTGCAGCCCACCCTAATCTTCTGGATCACTGGGCTGAAATGTGCAGTCAAATTCAGGAGAGCAATATACAAATTGCTTTGCTACAATAAATAAGCATGCATCACAGTAGATGTCAAATATGTAATTGTCTTACTGTGAAGATGTGCACTGTGCGACCTTGATCTTTAGTTCATGACACTGTTGCTGCCATGTTGATGGATTCGAGGCGACACATGACCCATATTCCTCCATTTCTTTATGGCAATATTTTGCCGTGATTTCCATAGCAGCCTGCCTGAAATTGTAAATTTGTGGATAAATTATATTGGTAGCAATTATTTATAATAATTAATACAATTAGTTATAGGCTACTACCGCAGTAGGCATACTCCACAATCATATAAGAAAAAACACGTGATAGCACATTTGTATTTGTATAGGCATAGATTTATATATAGGTCTGAACATGGCGACACTGCATCAAGCTTTAATTCTATCTACAGGCATACTAGGAAAAAATACAATGTAGTCATGCTATTTTTTTGAATTCATGCAAATAAAAGTATTAATTTCTTACATTTTGCTCTGGAAATAAATGTGACTGGAGAAGACATAAACACCAGAGTCCCAAAATAAAGGTCAAAAGAAAGAAATGTTCACATGCGGAGCCATGTCTGTGTAGCCTGGCGTACTACCGTGTACGCCCTATTACCATTTCATTGGAGGAAAATGTTAGCTCGTACAATGTTTTTCTATCCTATTGGTTCAGGCAACGTCAATCTAGAATTATTGACACCCCATTTATGTTTAAGTTTATATTTCTATAAAAAAACAGAAACCACAGAACCTTTTTATTTAAGCTAATTAGTTACGCATTATTGGATAGATGTAGTTAATATTTTATTTTAGTAATCCATATAAATAAAAAATATATCAGGAAGTCAACGAGATCCTTGCGTATGATTGCGTGCTTTCGTACGCGGAAGCAGCCACAAGAGAAACCGAACGATTCAGAAAACGATATAGTGAGGCTGGACCTGACACTGAACTGTAATCGGCGGTATTTTAACCAAACACAGGGTCAAGGGGGCGGTGGAGGATAGAGGGGGGGGGTGTCAGAAAGTGGAGAAAGTAAAATGAATGACTGTATGAAAGAAGGTAATATGTCTGGAGATGGGATCCATTCGTCGAGAAAGCTGCAAATGGCCCCCTCTATGAACCACCACCAGCATGACAACGGGACTGTCGATGAGCTGGTAAGCTCCGTGACGCTCTATAGGCGAAGACCGCGACTATTTCATGGCACCGTTCTCCCGTTTTTAGCAGTTCTCTACCCTGGCTGGCTGTATGTGTGGTTAGGTGTATATGGTGCTTCTCAGTATCCGGAGGCAGGACTATTGGCACTAGCGGCAATCTGCATTGCTCACGTCCTCACAGCGTTGTCTGGCTATTGGTCCGTGCATGCGCACTGTTGGCTCACCTGCTCTAAGGTAAATTCACAAATGACCAAAGCGTTTGCATGTAAAACATGTAAAAACACGACAGTTGATCATATGATATAGTTATAATGACATGATTTTGCCATTTGCCAAAGTGGACAGCCTTTGAAGTCTGCTGATGATGTCTGGTTACCAGGTTATTGAATAGGCCTAATAGAAGAAACAAGATACATCATACAGTGTTGTACTAATTGCCTTCTTTCTTGACTATACTGTATGGTACTATGTTAACTAGATAAACACTATATGCAAAGAGCTGCTGATAGGCATAGTCCTATCAAAAACTGTAGACTGTCATCTTCCAAATGGTGTGAATTTCCATATGGTTATGTTTGTAAACAGGAACCGGACCCACATAAAGCTACATTGGCAAAGGTCATACCCACCCCGAACAACGGTTCTGCTGAGCTAGTAGCTCTTCAGAGGGACAAGGTCAGTTCACCTTTACATTTGTACTCTTTTCAAAGTTGTAGGCTTTAATTAATCAAGATCATCATATTTAACAGCTGTCGATTTTAATGCATGTATTTGCCTATTATGTCAGTCAATCAACCACTACATCTGCAGTGTATTGTCAGTTTGTCCTTATGGTTTTACCGCTAAATGCATACTTATATACTGCAGGGTACAAATATGCTGCTGATCATTGTTTCTCATTGATTTTTCCTCCCTCAAAACCCCAGGATGAAAACTGTGAGGAGATTCTCTTATTTGAATTCCAGAAGATCCGTTATGTCTTCGACAGCCAGGAGAAGAAATGTTTCCTCCCGGTGGCCTTCCCCATCAATCAGCCAATGGGATATTTTCAGAACTGGCGTGGCTACCAGGAGGAGGCCGACTTACGTGTCGCAGAGAAACGCTACAGCACCAATCGTGCTGAAATGGTGGTGCCGGATTTCCTAGAGCTCTTCCTAGAGAGAGCCACCGCCCCTTTCTTTGTCTTCCAGGTGTGTGTCGGGATATGTATGTTTTATGTATGTATGTATATGTATTATTGTCATGATGGAGCTAGTTTTAACTTAGATGCAGCCAGACATTAGTATTATTTTTAGATTTGTTTGGGAATATCTGTTGTTCCCTGTGAAGTTAAAGGTTGCCTGCCTGTGTGTCTCAGGTCTTCTGTGTGGGCCTGTGGTGTCTGGATGAGTACTGGTACTATAGCGTGTTTACACTCTTCATGCTGGTGGCTTTTGAGGCCTCCTTGGTCCAGCAGCAGATGAGGAATATGTCAGAGATCCGCCGAATGGGGAACAAGCCCTATATGATTCAGGTAGGCCCCATGTCAAGTTTATGTATATAGCCTTTAACCACATTACAGTCTCTAAGGGCTTTACCAGCCTAAATTTCACATGGAAATAAACGATACCCTCTAACTCTGCTCCTACCCCGGGAAATTAAAAACCTCCATTCAAACCCCCAGGGGTACAAAAAGGGAAGAAACCTTGTCAAGGGATCACAGGGAGGAATGCACCCTTCCAAGATGGTTCAGATGCAATAGGTGTCAATAGGGCAACAAGAATGGGCAATTATACATTGAATAAAATGTATCACTTATGTGCAGTAAATATGAACTAACACATTGTATAAATGAAATGTAGTTTTATTATTATTTATTATTATTTAAATGTATCCAGGTCCTAGTTATGAAGTTTAGAGTATGTTAGATTTCGAACTTATGGAGAGATATTTTGATGTGCGTGTGTGTGCTTGTTTTGCTGCAGGTATATCGCAACAGGAAGTGGAGACCTGTCTCCAGTGATGAGCTGGTCCCAGGAGACATAGTTTCAATTGGTGAGGTTCCTGTCATTTCAGAAGTTGTTTAATTCTTCTTCTCCTTCGTGAGGCTAACTGCGCGCGTGCGTGCGTGCGTGTGTTTGTGTGTGTCAGGGCGCTCGCCCCAGGACAACTTGGTACCATGTGATGTGCTGCTACTGAGGGGTCGCTGCATCGTGGATGAAGCCATGCTGACTGGAGAGTCAGTTCCCCAGATGAAGGTTGGAGCTAGTATTTATCACAGCGCAGAGTTAGACGTCACAGTGCGGAGCTGCCGTGTGTAAAGTGGTATTACAGCCAGGCTCTCTTTAACATTTGATCATGTGTCTCTCCAGGAGCCAGTGGAGGACCTGGACCCAGAGCGAGTCCTGGACCTACAGACCGACTCCCGTCTCCACATCATCTCTGGCGGGACCAAGGTGGTCCAGCATAGCCCCCCTCTGAAGGCCAGCACCGGACTCAAACGTAAATCCACTTCCCTTTGTATTAACTGTGTAATAAACATGGCCTTCTTCACGACGTTATTGAGTCTTTTGGCCAGAGTATTGGCAACTGTCCTGCACCCGTACTGTAAATCCTCTCCTTTCTGTGCAGCGGTGGACAATGGCTGTGTGGCCTACGTACTGAGGACTGGGTTCTACACCTCTCAGGTGAGTCAGTAAACAGTGGATGAGAGAGATGGCTTTCTCCGTGTGACACTGTGAGCAGACTAATGTGATGTGTGTCTATCCCAGGGCAAACTGCTGCGCACCATCCTCTTTGGCGTGAAGAGGGTGACGGCAAACAATTTGGAAACCTTCATCTTCATCCTCTTCCTCTTGGTGTTTGCCATCGCTGCTGCAGGCTATGTGTGGGTGGAAGGTCAGTCGCACACAGCTAAACTGGCGAGAATGCACCACGGCAACTGTAGTCATGTCTATTTATATCACAAGCCTGGTCTTCAAGGGCTTCACGTACACCGTTATTATAGTGAGGGTGATACTTGGGGGGGGGTGGGGGGGGGTCATGGGCAAGGGTGGAGGAAAGTTGGTGGTTGTTGTTGTTGTTGTTGTTGTTTATATCTGTCTGCTTTGCCTTTTCTGCTGTCAGGGACCAAGGATCTGAGCAGGAACCGCTATAAGCTGTTTCTGGAGTGTACCCTAATCCTCACCTCTGTCGTCCCCCCCGAACTCCCGATCGAGCTGTCGCTCGCAGTGAACACCTCTCTCATCGCCCTGGCTAAACTTTGTGAGTCTGTCAATAAGTTTGTGTTTGAATGCCAAACAGCTAGTTAGTAGTAATCAACTAGTAAACTATGCTAATTTGCTGCCATCTTCTATTTCTATTGCTCTTCGCAGATGTATTCTGTACAGAGCCTTTCCGGATCCCGTTTGCAGGGAAAGTGGAAGTTTGCTGCTTCGACAAGACGGGAACCCTGACCAGTGACAGCCTGGTGGTACGGGGGGTGGCAGGCCTACGGTACGGTTTACCCGACAAGCTCGCTTGTTTACAGTGCGGCTGATGCTAACTGCAACGCTAACTCATTTCCGATGCATGGTATTGCTAGCCTTGTTAGCACTGAGGGAACCCGATTAGCTTCACTTTATATTAATTGTCGTACCTGTGGCTGTGTGTCGGGGAGGCAGCAGCAAGGCTTTTAACATATAATGTGAATGCATTTGCCAACAGTAGTGTTCTGTATGGAGCTATATGTGTACTGATGTGTGTTTGTGACAGAGAAGGGAAGGAGGTGATGCCGGTTTCTGAGATCCCAGTGGGGACTCATCGGGTGGTGGCTACCTGCCACTCGTTGGTCACACTGGATGACGGACAGCTGGTAGGAGATCCACTGGAGAAGGCCATGCTGACAGCTGCTGATTGGACCCTTACTAAAGGTATACTGCAAGTAGACTCCTGCAGTATAAGGGGCAATACAGAAACTTGAAAACTGGAAAATTGAAACATGTGGAAGCACGAACCATGTCATTTTTTGATTATTTTTAATGTACAGTTAGTCTTGGTTACCGGTAATGGTAGTGGACATTTGAGAAATCACTTAGTGCATGAATGAAATACATGATGGCTGCTACTTTCTAGACTTTATTCCACCTCTGCATGCTAGTAGTCAGCTAGTCACATCAACACTAAATGAACCACCACTAACTGAAGCTGTTTCTTTTACCAGATGAGAAGGTGTTTTCACGCAGCTTCAAAACCCAGGGACTGAAGATCCACCAGCGGTTCCATTTTGCCAGCGCCCTGAAGAGAATGTCAGTCCTGGCCTCCTATGAGAAACTGGGTTCAACCGAGCTCTGCTACATCTCCACTGTCAAAGGAGCCCCGGAGACACTGAGAGCAATGGTGCAGTACATACTCTACAGAGACACATCAGCCTTAACACATATCCAGTAGTGCCACTGGGATGGCATTATACTCTTCTGTTTGTGTCAAGTGAATTGCTCTTTGTAGTTGAATGAATTCAAATGGAATTAGGTTCAACTCTCTGACAGCACCTTGTCCTCTCTACCCTTTCCCCTGTAGCAATACACTCTTTCATAGATAGCTGCATGTACAAAATATGATTTGATAGAAATGTATTGTTAGCCTGATGTAATCAGACCCACAACTCACTTTGTAAATAGCGTCTGGCCACGCTCAATTGGGAAGTGTTAAGAGTTGTTTCCTCTTACTGGGCGTAGACCACTGGTTACGTTTGAAACTATTGGACAGCCTTAAACCAATTAACGTCACTACAACTGTTTTGATCGATTTATCTAGCTCTGCCACCGTTGATTTATCTAGCTCTACCACGCTTGACTTCAACGTCATCCAACTAACCCACCCTGATTGGTCTGCCAGCTAAAGCTAACAGGGTTTCCAGACACAAATCTCAGCAAACGTTCATTTGGGCGGAGCCAGGCTAGTTGTGTTCTGTACCTTTTTTTTTAAAAGTAAACTAAATATGTTGGTGTCCAACTCTTCTGTGAATGCAGTTCTCAGAGTGTCCGGCAAGCTACGATGAGGTCCACAAGGAGATGTCCCGGGAAGGAGCCAGAGTGCTGGCATTGGGTTACAAAGAGGTTGGACACCTCAGCCATCAGCAGGTCTCTACATTGTTCTAATGTTTAATGATACGTATTGGCCTCTAGAATAAATCGCTCATTAGTTCTCACAATCAGCAATGTATTGCAACATATAGACAATGTGTGCGTCACACTGCAGGTGCGGGACATGAGTCGGGACGCGCTGGAGTGTGACCTGCATTTTGCTGGGTTCGTGGTTGTCTCCTGTCCGCTTAAGAACGACAGCAAGGCTGTCATCAAGGAGATCCAGGAAGCATCACATCATGTAAGAATGGGCAACACAAGTGTCTCGACACAGTCATAGCCTCTTAAATTTAACTAAGGGTTATTTACAATAGGCCTAGTTGATAATAGAGAACCTGCTCCCCAAACCTAGCATAAGCTTCATAGACACCCTACTGGATGCAATTTATTGTTACCTCTGAGAATTACCATGTGATGTGCCTACACTGTGTTCCAAATAATTATGCAAATTATATTTTACACTGATTTTCCTAAATAGTCGATGCAAATGACAGTCAGTATAATTTTCAAGTCATCAAGTGTTAGGGTATAAGTCGTATTTCATTGAACAAACCACCCGATGAAAAAAGCATTTGTTTTATGTTCCAAATTATTATAACAGCGTTGCAAAACATTTTATAGGTGGTAAAGAACTGAAAATGTTAATTTGTTTAACTTAAGCATTAGGAGGTCATATATACTGAAATCAAAAGCTATTGTTGGTTGAGGTCAGGGAAGGATGGGGGTCACACCATGAGTTTCTCTCCTTTTATGCCCATAGCAGCCAATGACAGAGGTATTCTTTTAGATGGTGCATTGTCATGCATGAAGATGATTTTGCTACAGAAGGCACAGCTCTTCTTTTTGTACCATGGAAGAAAGTGGTCAGTCAGAAACTCGATATTTTGCAGAGGTCATTTTCATACCTTCAGGGACCCTAAAGGGGCCTACCAGTTATCCCCATGATTCCGGACCACCATCTCCTTGCTGACGTCGCAGCCTTATTGGGACATGATGAGCATCCGCTACTCCATCTATCTGGACCATCCAAGGTTGCACGGCACTCATCAGTAAACAAGACTGTTTGAAAAACTGCAACCATTTCTGCTTGTGAACATTGGTTAATGGTGGCCAAATATTAGGTTTATGCAAAACTGCAAGCCTCTGGAGGATCCTGCACCTTGAGGTTCGCAGGACTCCAGAGGCACCAGCAGCTTTAAATACCTGTTTGCTGCTTTGTAATGGCAGTTAGCAGCTGCTCTCTTAATCCGAGGAATTTGTCTGACAGTAACCTTCCTCATTATGCCTTTATCTGCAAGAACCCATCTGTGCTCTGAATCAGCCGCAATCTCTTTACAGTACGATGATCACGCTTACGTTTTCATGAAATATCGAACGTTTTCATACCTTGTCCAATCTTTCCCATATTGCTTGAAACCTGTGGCCAACTTAATAATGTGGAACATCCTTCTTAAGTAGTTTTCCTTTAATTGGGCTCACCTGGCAAACTAATTATCACGTGTCTGAGATTGATTACAGTGATCCAAAGAGCCCGGAGGCACAATAACATCCACGAGTTTG
Organism: Typhlichthys subterraneus; assembly: GCA_027564835.1. Taxonomy (NCBI): domain Eukaryota; kingdom Metazoa; phylum Chordata; class Actinopteri; order Percopsiformes; family Amblyopsidae; genus Typhlichthys; species Typhlichthys subterraneus. The sequence continues at coordinate 1,483,466 of JAODUH010000023.1, read as the reverse complement.
ATTGAAAAACTAAATATTTAATGTTTATGACACTTAATTCCAATTTGCATAATAATTTTTAACGTGGTGTATAGCCTGTTTTAGTAAAGCTGCAATAGTAAGGGTCTGCTGATGATCAACAAACGTTTTTTTCTTTTATTTTTTATACCACTGTAAATAAACAGTAGATAATAGTAGAAATAGTAGAAATAATTTAAAAGAACATGTATTTCTTGTTTACCTATGCCACATTTCATTGATCTGACTATTTTAGTCATAACTTTGTTGCTTGCCTGAATTGCTGATAGATATGTCATAGCTACTGTCCTGCCCTTTTCCTGTGGGAAACACTGAAATTAGTAAATAAAGAAGTGCACTAGTGTAGCACTGGAAATTGTGTATACATACTTGTGAGTGACAATGCTGACAGCCAATGGAAATCGACAGTATTAACATCAAAAGTTTTAGAGTCCCGTGTCGAGTTTACAGGGGTAAGCTTGCACAGAGTTGCTTATGTGACGTAGTGCTAATGAACGGAAGAGGCTGAGACTAGCCTTGACACAGCCATTTCTCTCAGTGTATAACTGTACACTCCTGTCCTGTTAGGTGGTGATGATCACAGGCGATAACCCGTTGACGGCGTGCCACGTCGCCAGAGAGCTGCACTTCATACAGAAGGAGCACACACTTGTATTGCAGCCAGGAGCCAAACAGGGTCAGTTGAGCTGAAACGCCTCAGAATTACATCAGCTTTATGCTAGTAGACCTTAAAGGTTAACTCTGGCCATTTGCTGCCTTGACCTAATCTTTTCAATCAGACAGATTGTCAGAGAAGTAAAAGCATTGACTTAGTTAATGGTTGATCACTGTGGTTGGGTTGAAAAGATTTGGGATGTCCTGATTTAAATGTAATTCAACCTAGTTAGCTTACTAACTTGTTTATTTTTTCACTATTTTAAAATGTTATGTTATGGGAAGAATGCGTCCATATTTAGTGTAAACATCCATAATAACTGGGTTTGGTCCCTGAAATAGGTAAGAACTTGTACATTATTTCTATGTGGAGTTGTTCAGCATTGTGTTTGGAATTTAATGCCCACATTTGGACCCAACCCCCAATGAATTCCACACTATTTGATGATATATATATATATATATATATATATATATGATGCTGTAATTATTCTAATATATTGTTTGCTTACAATTGCTGGTGTACGTACTACATGTAAGTCACTTTGGTTAAAAAGCGTCTGAATGACGTAAATGTAAGGTTGTGTGATAGGGCCAGCTGTTGTGCCATGCGCCGTATCACATGTGTTCTGCCAAAGCAATCCGCTGACTGAAGTGTTGTGTTCCAGGGGAGTGGCAGTGGGAGTCCATAGACGGCAGCGTGTGCATGCCGCTGCCGCCGCCGTCCGTCCCGTCGTTTGTGCGTCAGTTCGACCTGTGTGTGACAGGCGAGGGCCTTAGCAGACTGAGCTGTGACACCCGGCTGCTTCACGCCCTCCTGCCCCACGTCAGAGTGTTTGCACGCGTCAGCCCCAAACAGAAGGTGGGGCCTAACGAATCTCATTCATGTTGGTGTTGGTGGATGTGTTAGTGCCTGTGTTCACCAAACGCAATGTTAGCGCAGAGAGTGCCTATTTTCAATACAAACAATATGTAGGTCATGATCGCCCTCGGCGCAGAAACGCTGAGCGCTGAGTTTTTTTTTTTAGCGCTGCACTCCCGGTGCTTTTGGAACAGCGCTGGAATAGTCAATGTGGGTCTTGTTTTGTAGCCTAGCAACAAGCGATGGAGAGAAGGGCTCTGGTAGCGCTCTCAAAATGATGTCACGGGCACTCTCGGCGCTAAAAGCGCATTTGGTGGACACGGGCCCTTAACGAAGATTGAGATCAGTGGTGCTCAACCCTGGTCCTGGGGATCTAGATGTCTCCCATGTTGTAGCTGCACCCCTGCTCCAACACACCTGATTTACATGAAGGGGTCCTCCTTATCAATCTCTACAGAAGGTTGAGGACCACTGATACGGAGGAAGTATTCACTTGACAGGCGGTCGTGGTGTTGTGTTTCAGGAGTTCGTCATCACTAGCCTTAAGAGCTTGGGCTACGTGACTTTGATGTGCGGCGACGGCACGAATGACGTGGGAGCCCTCAAACACGCACACATAGGTAGGACTGGCCAGCGGAGCGACAGCTCCATCTGTGCTTCTAACACCGGAGTTCACTCACGCCCAATCTCTTTCAGGCGTCGCTCTGCTGGCCAACGCACCGGAGCGCCTGCCCGAGAAAAGGAAAAGGGGAAAGGAGAAGGAACTTTCCGTTGAAACCAGACCACAGCCCCCAGCTCCCACGTCAGGAGGTAAAGCCACCTCCAGGGCGGCTAGACAGAGGGTGATGGCCCAGAGAGAGGAGCAGCTAGCTGCACAAAAGGTGTGTGTGTGTGTGTGTGTGTGTGTGTGTGTGCGTGCGCTTGACACACTGAGGATCTGGTCACATGAGTTCTGTTTATATTTTGATATGTATTAGGCATGTAATGTGACGTATGAATATAATCTATCTACCGTAAAACTTTATTTAAAAGCACAGTCCCAAATAGATGCTGGGTCTGGTTTAAATAGTTTTTATTTTCTAACTACTTAGGATTTATTTAAACCATGTCTGATTGGGCTAGTCTGAAAATGCTTAGATTGTCCATGTAAATATCGAATGTTTCAACTTTTGTCAGTGTAGACACGCTACACTTTAGATCGGTTGGATTTTTCAAATTTTACAAAACCAATCAAAAGAATATATATTCTTTCTTAGTTTTTGTTGTGAATATTGTAATGTGAAGTCCATTGCTCACTGTTGAAGCAAATAAAAGCCGAAGCTATTCATTGACGTTTTACGGTTGATACACAATGCGCTGTTAGACAGGTGCAAAGGGAGACAGATTGTGTGCATGGAGGCTGGATGGAGCTGAATACAGTGGTGTGTTTTAGTTACTCTGCGTTGTCACACAGCTAAATGTCAGGCTACATTCCCTCGCAGGAGAGGATAAGCCAAGTGTTGCGAGAGCTGGAGGAGGATCAAATACAAGTGGTCAAACTGGGAGATGCCTCCATCGCTGCTCCGTTCACCTCCAAGCTGTCTTCCATACAGTGCAGTGAGTGACACGCATTCATTGCATCACTGTGTGCATTGTGTATTCATTGTGTATTTCTCACTCCTGTCTGTCTGTCTGTCTCTCTGTCTGTCTGTCTGTCTGTCTGTCTGTCTGTCTGTCTGTCTGTCTCTCCCCAGTCTGTCATGTGATCAAGCAGGGCCGCTGCACTCTGGTGACAACGCTACAGATGTTTAAGATCCTGGCTCTCAACGCCCTGGTGCTGGCCTACAGCCAGTCAGTGCTCTACCTCGAGGGAGTGAAGTTTAGTGATTTCCAGGCTACGCTGCAGGGTCTGCTGTTGGCCGGCTGCTTTCTCTTCATCTCCAGATCTAAAGTGAGAAGAAGGCATTGGGCTTGTACACAGCAACACATGTGTCTTCATTATTGTTATTATGAGGATGCGGAGATTATTTTATGCTAGCAATGTAAACATACTAACTGCAATATGAACATTCTAACGGCAATGTCTTATGACCATGTTTACTGTGCGTCACTCACTAAAGTATAGTCTGTTTTTGATCAGTGGTGATAAACAGGACTAACACACCTAGGTTTCCGACCAAACTATAACGTTCTATGCTGTCATCATTATTACTAAATGTAATGTTTTGTCCTTTCCCCGTGTTTACGCAGCCACTCAAAACCCTGTCTCGAGAGCGCCCCCTACCGAACATCTTCAATCTGTACACGGTGCTGACTGTGCTGCTGCAGTTTGCCGTTCACTTCTGCAGTCTGGTGTACCTTTACAAAGGAGCACAGAGCAGAAGTCCTCCCAGGCAAGACACGCACGCACACACGCACACACACACACATGTTTGGCAGGTTTATTGTAGATTTCACTTTGATGTGTTCAATCTCTTGCAGAGCGGATCAGTTTGCAGATCTGTATAAAGAGTTTGAGCCCAGCCTCATCAACAGCACCGTGTACATTATGTCCATGGCCATGCAGATGGCCACCTTTGCCATTAACTACAAGGTAGCCTCTGCTTATGCCACATGAACGCAAATGCTCCCTGCACCGGTGGGCTGTAATCGGGGGGCTTTTTGTAGTGGGATGGTGCAGTGAATGATTCCATCTTGTCTTACAGGGTCATCCTTTCATGGAGTCTCTTGTTGAAAATCGACCACTACTGTGGAGTATTGGCCTGTCGGGTTTAGCCATCGTGGGACTACTGACTGGTTCCTCGCCAGAGTTCAATGAGCAGTTTGCACTTGTAGATATTCCAACCGAGGTGAGACAAATATCGTCATGTTGTATTCTAGTGTGCTAATGGGCTATCTTAATATTGGAGTGTGCGAGCTAACCTTCTACCTGGCTTACACTTTGCAGTTCAAACTAATCATCGCCCAGGTCCTCGTGGTGGACTTTGTCGCTGCTCTACTGGTGGACCGTGTCCTGCAGTTCTTGCTAGGCAAGGGAACTCTTCGGCTGCCTTCTTGAGCCGATTGCCAAGAGCAACTGCTGCTCATAGCAAGCAAACTGTAAAAGGGAGCTGAGAGGACTTTTGGGTAGGAAAAGCAGTGACTTGTGGCCATGGTGAAAACTTGCACAAGACAGCTGAGATGGGTGTGGCATCCAGTACTGCACGCTGAGTGTACCCCACTCCCAAACCATTTGCCCCCCTTCCCCACTAACTCAATTTTCATGGGATCTGTGTTTCTACTTATTTCTCTCTGCTTATCTTTCTTAATTCATCTAACCCCTCCCCAACTCAAGGCCAAGAAGACAGCAGTATTGTGTGACGTGCAAGACTGTGCCAGCCAAAGTGAAACGTACTGACACACAATAGGGGAATTCTCCAAGAGAATTGCAAAGTGTTTCACTGTTTTTGATTTCTCTCCTTGATTTTGTAAAAAGATATTAAAGACTTATAAAAACAAAATGAACGATTTGCAGATGTTGTCAATGTTTTACTTTCTTTAATATATGTCCTGATTTCACCACTATGCACGAAAAGGCTAGCTCTGCAAGTCTACCGGTTGTAATGTAACACAGTCCTTTGTCTCCCTCTGGTGGTATTTGTTTCTGTTTGGGGCATACGTGTAATTTGCCTGTGGCAACCTTTTATTATAGAAATTGGTAACATTATGTATACACCTTCCAAATATTGAAGCGTGTTTTGTAAAGAACCACTAGGCATGCGTCCAGTTAGGTTAATTTAGGTAGAATAAATATAAAATGTATTTATACACTAGGCCTACAATTTGTCCAGGAAGACCGTAAATATATATTTCTATGGGAAGACCGCATGCTCATTATGACTGAATTGCCTTAATTAGTTAAAACAAATGTTTTTCATAAAAGGTCTATGAAAATTATTTTATTTTTAAAACATTAATATAACAGCAGCAAAACAATCCCGAAACAGGCGGCCTATGCTTGAAATGTATTTGCATTTTGGAATTTTCTAATTTAGCATTTAATTTACCGCCACCTTCCATTGAAAATGTACTTTAATTTGAAATCGAATCTGTCTTCGATTGTGACAGATAGATCCGGTTACATGGGCCATCATATTTTCATATGTTCCAGTGTCCACAACATGAGTCAAACAAAATCATAGTCATTAAACTACTTTTCCCATATTGCAATGCGCGGAGATATGTGGAGGTGGATGGTGGGGTACAATCTGCGCGCGCTACAAGGCATACTTTGAAATGGAAAAATGGCGGATTCGCAGAAAACAAAACAAGACAGGTCAGTTACTTGCAGATGCGATTGAACAGTAAATTATGTGCCCTTTACCTATGAAATGTAGCATAGGAGTTTGTGAAACAGTTGTCAAATCTAGAACCACTACTTGTAAAGCAATATGTTACATGGTTCCCTAGCTGTCTGGCTGTCTCTGACCTACGTCACTTTGAACACTACATTACTAAAACGGTACCGTACCGTACCGAACAGGTGTTGTGCCAAAAAGTGATTTCCTGACAGAAATTATTTTGCGCTCTCCCGCGGAAGGCTGAAATCACTTTTTGGCAAGCTGAAATGCGCATTATGGCTCGTATTGGATATAGTCAACAGGTATAAAGGCCTGATTGATCTATAAACTGCCTAATATAACCACCATGCATAAAAGCAAGTAATTTTGAGGCAGAAACAGACTGTCACAAGTTAGAGGCTGACATCACTTTTTGGCAAGCAGAAATGTGCATTATGGCTCGTATTGGCTCTTCAAAGGA
>JAODUH010000023.1:1463143-1477053 GCA_027564835.1 Typhlichthys subterraneus | reverse complement strand
ACTCAGATTAATTCGCACGTTTTGATTTACTGATCAAGAAAACAGCAGCTTTAGACTATAGCGATTCAGCTTTAACAAAAGCAAAATCACTTTATGGCACAACACCTGTACCTAACATCATCAGTACGGTACGGTAGTAGCCATAGGATTTGTTAAACGAACTACTGGTGTCATTTATAATGTTGTACATTTGTCTAAAATAAACGTTTTGTCATTAACAGTTGCGAGTTGCCAGAGGCGAGGACGCTGTTTCGGCGCTGTAAAAACAAAGAATGTAACTAATATATACTCATACAATTTATTGATGATTGATATCTTTCTATTGTTATATCAAGGGAGAAACTGACTAAGAGACCAAGAGACTCAATCAGTCCTGTCCCATGTCCCCAAAATAAATCACCTCGCACCGAATCTACATTATCCCCCACCGAGTTACCAGATGCAGGACAGACGGACACTGTCACCAGAGAGATGCAGAATGAACATTCAGAAGGACTTTGCGATGGTCGGCCTCTCAGCCCTTGTGCACGGAGGAAGTCATGGAGGAGGGCCACCATAGGACTGCGATCTCTCCCAGCTCTCCCCAACCCTTTGCGGAGTAAGTAATCACCCATTCTGATTCATGGTTGGTAAATAATGCATTGCCTAGTAAACCGTAACATAGGAGTTGTTTTACCTAGACATATGCAGGAGTATTGACCCATCCCTACCGCAGCAGGAGAGGTTGGAGCAGCTGATGGAGGCTTCAATGAGGGTGAGTTTGTTTGATTCATGTTCTGGATTCATGGTTTGAAAGGTCCAAACTTCAATTAGCTATATTTGTGGAATATCTAGTCAGCTGGTATTCTGTCTATAATTAGCTAGCACAGTCAACTGAACTCAACTGATCTACTGAGCTGTTGTGGGAGCAGCTTAAAATGAAGTGCCCATCAAACCAATCTAACTTGTTGGAGTAGCTTCAGGATTGTGGTGAAATCTCTTCAGAGTACCTCAACAAACTATGAACTAGAATGCCAATGGTCTTTAGTTTCTGAAAATGGAGTATTATTTGATGATGGAAAATGTGACATAAGTAGATCGATTTTTAATTGTCCTTCACAAGGAGATTAAATACGTGAAATGCATCCACGTCTATAGTATGTCTATACACAAACAGTGTAGGTTGAGTTTGCTGTCCAATTGTCATTTGTGACGTGAACAAAATGTGCCTGATTGTGGTAGAAATGTTGATGATGGCTTCTTTTTTATAATGTGTTATGGTTTATATGTGCTCTCTAGAATATTTTAAACATATAGCAAGCAGCAAATAACAATGTTCTATGTAAAGATAGGCCTAGTGGAGTCATTGTGTCCTGAGCAGAGACACAGAGCATATTTCCTCTGTTTGTTGTAATTCAGCTCCTCATATCTGATCCAGCTGCAAGTTCATGTAATTTGTGTGTGTTTGTGTGTAGTCCAGAAAAATGTTTAATAGAATAGAGAATTGAATAGAATATAGACATTTTAACAAATTATTCTTATTATTCTTAATATACATTTTCAGTTGGCAGTGCAGAGAACTCAAGACTTGCTGCGCTCAACACCAAATGCATCACTGGAGTCCTATGAAAAACAAGGTTAGTTTTGTAGGAATAACTTTATGACATTGTTTGTATGGCATACCTGACGTATAATCTGAATCTTCTTTTGGGTCTTAGTTGAACACATGCAGAATGAATGGTGTTGTGTGGCCAAAACTATACGCAGTCAACTCCAATGTCAAGAGAAAAGTCCTGCTAGCACAGCTAGGTAATGCAGTTGATTAATGCCCATGCTAGTACTTTCTGCCTTATAAATGGTTACATTGGTTAGTTTTGTTATGCTACAGTGACCCCGCAGTGCTGAAAGTTATGGAGCAGAACCAGAAGGCAATCCAGAGGTACAATTCTGCTAATTGTTAATAATATTTATTGTTAATATGCACTTCAGAGTGACTATAATTATTGGATTAACTGTGTTAATATGCATTTTCTTTTTGTCTTTAGTCTGCAGGTTGAGCGTGCTTCTTGGGAAACACTGTTAAACAAACATCGGAGTAAAGCAGAGGCATTGGCAAGGTTTGCATGTGCTGTGTCAGTAATAAATAAATACTTGTGACACATTTTGATATCTTGGCATCTGGTCTTTTATTATACAGTATATTATACTTTCAGAAGATATTCATATTGTATCTTTGTGGTCTGACTTGTTTGTACAGGAAAGTGGAGGAGGGTCAGGAGAGAGGTGTAACGTTGGACCCAACCTGTCTGGACCATTCTTCACAATCCCAATTCATACAGGACAAACCAAACTACCACAACCTGCTCTCTAGACAACAGTCCATTCTGCACACAATGGAGTTGGTGGTACATTGAAATAATATTGTATCGGTATCGGTAGTGTAAGGATTGTGTATATTATTTTTGTGTGTTTTTTGCAGGTTATTGTCTGTAGTGATTGTACTGCACAATTCCTGAGACATAATACCTCCATTTGTGTCTATAAATATTTTGTTCTTGTTCGTGTGTAGATGTGCCTGTGCTCTCTACTATGCAGCTAGATAATATGCAGTTAGATAATACAGTGCTCTTGTACCATGTGTGGTCTTTCATTTATTTTGTTTTATACTTTCCAATCGATTGTCTGGTTAAAGGATATGTTGTGTTTTTCAAGCCAGACATTACTAAAGTTTACTCTTTATAAAGTTTACAGCTTTATAGATTGATGAAACTAGCTTTTTATTAAGAAAGAGTGAATCTATGTTTTAATTTTTGACTTTGTAGATGGATGTTCAGTGTCAGATGGTTGGAGAGCTTTTTTCCATTCAGGAACAGTCACGTTTATTGGTGAAAGAAACCAGTGGAAGATTGGGTATGAAAACCTATTATACACTTGTAATTAAATTATTTCTGGACAATTATGTCCTAATTTAATGCAGTGTTTTTCTCCTCAGCGGCAGATGCAGGCTTCCAGGACCTTTCTTCTGACCCTATCCGGAATCTAGTGGCAGTACCTTTGTCCTCTACGTCGTAAACACAAAATTCAGTTCTGCGAGAAGCTCATTGTGGCTATACCATACTTGCAATGTTGCCTTTGGTCACCAGGTGGCAATGACACTTTTATTTTTAGAGAGGGATAGCAACTCTGTCTTAGCTTATGCTTCAATATTATGCTAATTTGCGGTGTCATGATTTCCACATATCCTGTAAAATGACCTTATATCCTGTCTGATATATTTTAAGACTTTTAATTCTATTACTAGATTAGATTGTCAGTATTGAAAAATAAAATTATTAATCAAGTCTGGCAATGTACTTTTTTCCCAAAGGAGTGAAACGTGTATGTAAAAAAAAAAAGGTTTCCAAGATTTTCTGGAATTAATTATACCAATTGATTTAAATGTTAAATCTTTACTGGGGCCGTTAAACCATTACCCTAAATTGGAACATATGTGTACTGTTTTTAAATAGGTGTAAAAGCATTTAAGGTCCTACGTCCTCATACAACCTGCTAAATGGTTTACATATGGCCAAGGAGTGTAGTTTAACCTTCTGCTCATTGTATTTCTATTGAGATTTATTCTGGTGTGGGTGGGGGCTGCATATTCCATCCCACAAATGCCACTTGACCGGTGAGGAGACCCCTCCCCCTGTGGCGACTTGCTACCATCCCTAGCGTTTGGCTTGCTCAATTATGCAAAACGTAGCTTTGACATAGTTCCTGTCAGTTAAAGCTTTATTCAGTAATTACTTCACTTTCATTCTTAAAGATATTTAATAGAAAGATATCCCGTTGAAGAGTGAACCTTTACCTTTGTCCATTCCAGGTGATGACGTATTAGTATTCCAATCCAGAGAGCATGAGGCCAGGACAAATGTGGCATGTGACCATGAATATTTAAGTGACATAGAACTGTGCACAGCAGGGTACTCTAGATCAATTCTTAAGATGAGGCTTGCTGCTTGTGAGGAGTTTGGAGGCCATCTTCAGCTTACACACAATAGATTGCTATACAGTAATGGCCTCATTTCTCCAATCAGTAATTGCCTCACACATAGGCTATATAAGAATTGTTGGCATTAATAGGCTATTCAAAACTTCCCATGCCATGTTAGATTTTTCACACTAAAGGCAACATAACAAAGTATACAAAATAGTATAGACGATCGTCCATCTAAAGCAATAACACATATGCTAATGATTGACTTTTAGTTTAAAATAATAATTTTACCAATGTGCAATAGTGGGTGGTTAGAATATGGCTTATTTCTGAGATGTCCGTTACTGTGCTGTAGACCATGACCCCCTGAAAATTAAGTTAGAGGTTGTGATAAAAAGAAGAAAAAAAGAAGAAAAAAGCAACTTGGGATCACAATTAAAGTGAACAACTGATGGCTACGATCAGTCACTTTTTATCCACTAGCCAATTAACTGATATGCCTACAGTTGTTGAGGTAATGGCTGTTTTGGTATCAACCAAGAGTGGATCCAATCGAACAGCATCACTTCCAAACAAATTAAACACCCCATCTGTCAGGATAGAAAATGTTGACAGCACAGACTGAAAACAAGTGTCACCATTTTTTATTTATTTTTGCAAACGTGGACCATTCTGTTGCAGTTTATCATTCAGATCAGAGAGACAGGTTCTCAAGACGAATGGCTAGCTGAATGGACGTGGAGAAGCTGCAGCTTGCCATACTGTACTGAGAACAGATGATGGGTGTGCGTGAGGGAGTGGGAACAAACTGGCAGCGTTTTATGCTGACTCTCCACACATCCATCTACTACAATCTGTAGCTAATCAATCTAAAGTTAGAGGCAACAAGACCAGTGAATACAGTATGCCTAAACATTGTTTTGGGCTTTGCATGTCTACTCCACACAGCAACAATTACACTTAAAAATCCACCGTGCAGCAAAGGTTAGATATATTTAGCTACATTCTGGCCTGACAGTGTATACTGAATAGTGGATTAGCTATACAATGACCATTCATGTATTCAGTCATATTGTTTAATAAACTAATTTTGTTATACTGCCACATTGTGATGGGTACGGTGAAATTGTAGGTAGGCTAATAAGCCTATTCATGCGTTTAATTAGCGAGGCACAACGCTCGCACAGCGCAGAGGAGCTATTTCACGCACACACACACTCGCGCTTGCTTGGCGAAAACAATGGCAAGCCATGGTCTGTTTTGAAAATGCAACGCCAGACTAGATAAAGGCAATCCGTGACCCTTCTTGGTATTTACACATATCCTGCTGCTGGCAACTGGAATGCGTTATTTCGAAGTGCACAAGTGAATGCACGTTTATACTATATTTTTTCTGTGCAAGGCGCTGTCTGCCAGCGCGCACATTCGGTCCATGAGTGGCTAGCTCGTCACTGCTGCTTTTTTTCCCAGTGTTGTGGGCTTCAGTGACTAGCTCCTTTTCACTCGCTAGTAAGCTAGCGCTGGCCTGGGCGATTCTATTGACTTGAGAATAAGTCAAACTGGGCGAATGTAGGGAACGGCTGTTTTTTTACTATCATTTTAGGAAAGCGGCTGGCAACGGTACTAGCTAAATTTGTCTGTCTGGTACATTATCGAGTGTTGCATGATTTGTGGTAGAAAATACTTTGCTGGCTAGCTAACTAGCTAGCTATTTGTGTGTATTATTCGACCGAGGAAAACGGCGAGTTTTTTTTTTTAAGTATGGATGACCAGACCAGAATGTTGACGGGTCTCAGCGGACTCGGTGGACTACAGCAAGCCGATGTGGTGGACCCAGACTCGGTCAGAAAACAGCAGGCACTCGGTCAGCCTCAACAAGACATAGGGGATATTCTTCAGCAAATAATGGCCATCACCGACGAAAGCCTGGACGAGGCACAGGCCAGGTAAGCGAAGAGAAGAGGTAACATCAATGTCTTTAACAGAAGAATAGGCTACGCCAACATATTGAGTTTATTTATTTATTTATTTATTTATTTAGTTTAGGAGTCCAAAAGTTTACTTGTATGATTCATTTTATGCGCATTGTCAACATTGACGTTGATAAGGGCATACATATTAAATATAAGAGTTGCGTTGTTTATGAACATGTTTAATTTTAACTGATTATACGTTTAAGATCTTTTTTATTACACATATTTTTATATCTGTGAATATTCTGGAGTTCGCACTCAAAGTAGGAACTTGGTTGTAACACACCTGGAGATAACAAAAGTTCTCCATAGAATAACTAACTTAATTCAGTCTCATTGTCTTGAAATTATGACAATGAAGCATTGTTAGGCCTATATAAGATATAGTTACAGTAGTTGACATTTTGATAGTTAAACATGCAGTTGTAACATGTTGACCGTATTTTCTTTTAACAAATATGGCCTGATGTTTGGATATTTGCACTTCTTGTTATAGCAGCTACATTATATAGAGTTTAGTTATAGGCTTTATTTCATTACATATTTTGTCACCTCGTACATATTTGTGCTGCATGGCATAGTGTTAGAAATACGTTGTTGTATAGCTCCCTGTTAAGAGGGAATTAGAGTAAACTAACTAATACAAAGGGCAGCGTTTGTTTTTCCACTCGTAGTGCCAGCCCATATAAAAAAATGGAGAGAATGAGCATGCCCATTAGCACTACCTGTGTATAGTGTTGCGGGATGATTTGTAGGCTATCTAAAATATCTTAGAACTAATGAGCGCTCACGTCGATAACGTTGGTAATTGAAATGTAAAATTAGAAAATGCAGCAAGGGTTATTAGATAGTAGTAGGTAGTATTTATTAAATACTATCAACAGAATGCTACATGATATTACTCTTGATTCTCAGCGTTAGGCTATATGTTTACATGATTGTGCATGACAATATGTGAATAACCCAGATGCATTTGCCATGTGTCTCGAGGGATCATAAGGCCAGTTTAAATTGAAGTGCTCTATATATATATATATATATATTTTTTTTTTAACAATAGACAGCGTCGACTGCAAGACTGTGACCACAGTGCGATGTGTCATTAGCTAGTGATTTTCCACCCAACATTTGACCACCTGGTTCTCTTAATTAATTCACTCCTCTTTCACTCCCACCGTCCCTGGTGTTCATCCTTTTCATTGTGTACTGGGTGCAATCAATTCTCCTATAATGTGTACCCGAGTGCAGCTGTCCGCAAATCGAGTTTCTATTAATGAGATTGGGGGGGGGGAGGCGTCTACGCCGGCAGCTTGCGAACACTGCATATTACTTTTTTATACAATTTCTATTTTTTAAGATAATTAAAGGTCTGAAAAGTTCCAATTTAAATAATCATTTATTTGAAATTATATAGTATTTTTTTTTCTCTACCTGTATTTACAAACTGATTTTGTTTATCTTTTGATCACTTGGTTTTGTATGTTAAATGATTAGTACATTTGTGTATGCTATGTAGTAAAATAGTTATATGTCATTGTCAGTAAATGTGTATCTCGGTAATTCATCTTAACTTTTTGTGTGTAATCATATTTTATGTTTGTAAACTGGGATCATATCTCCAAGGTCTCAGATGTCACTAATCAATGTCATTAATTGGCACCTAATTGCATTTTGAGCTCAAATATAGATAACTCATAAACGTTCTTAACACATTGCAAGAAAGAACATTACAAATAAAATGTATTATTATTATTATTATTATTATTATTATTAATCAGTATAATGTAGAGAGAAAGGGTTGTATGCATACACTAAGTAATGCACATTCAGAATAACATGCGAGACAGATGTGAAAATTGCAATACTTCAAATAGTACAGTTTAATGCCTGCATTATTTGATATGTCACTCTGGGAGTGTGGTCTACACAAGCAAGAAGATGAATCTGCTCACATGACATTCATAAGACATAAAGAAATCAACCTTTTGGGTGTAACACATCTGCTTTGAATATTGGTAGAACCTATTTTGCCAGATGACAGTTGCTACAGTCATGTTGTCATGTCTTTTACCAGGTCCTTTTGTTCTACAATGTATGTGGTCACGTTTGACCAGCCTCAGAACCAATTAAATTCCCCAAAAAAGACCAATCTAATCATTGTTATTGTAAATTTAATGCCTCTCTGAAGAATACGATGTTGAGACTGACAATCAGAGACAGGTTACAGACTGTTTCTAGCAATTCTTGGCATATTCTATATACATTTTATAGGCGTACATGGCTAGGCGTTGAAAAAATGTACAGACAGATGGTCTTCATTTGCTTGACAGGGCGACACATTATAAACAAAAACACAAGTGAACTTGAAGACTACCTGCAGCCTTGCTTTACTAATGTGTCTACTGATGGACATGCACAGCAGCTGCTGGCATTGCTCATGCAACCACCACCATCACCACCACCACCATCATCATCATCATCACCACCTTCCTTCTGTAGACTAATCGCATCAGCAGCTCTCTCTTCCTTAGTTACCCAATGTATGCCTGAGGTTCGCCCATGTGGGAGTGTGATGCCATGGCTGTGGCCGGGTGGCAGTGTGCCGGGATGCGCGGTGGCCTGGGCAGCACAGGACCTGACTTTGCCACGTCCTACCTGCACACTGTCCGCCCTCATCCTCTCACTCTGTCACCATATGTTCAGATGCTGGCAAGAGGAGTCGCCGGCGCACTGGGGTGGATCCGACGACCCCACAGAGGGAGGGGGAGCTAGGGGGGGCACTGCAGGGGGTGGCCTGCCACTCAACTTCCAGCACAGGTCAGTATAGGACCGCATGAGCACCCCCTTCTCCCCCTTCTGCTCACACCCTCCACGATGAAGGCCCCTTTCAAATCAAATCCACCAGTGACCAAATGATATAGGTGGATGCTGCTACACCGTCTGTAAGCCTAGCAGCTAGTCTGGGCTTTTCCACTCTGAAGCCAAAAGGTCCTGGGTTTGAGGCTTGGCATGGGCCTTACCTGTAAGCATCCTTGAGCAAGATGTTTACCTGCTCCATAACACTGTAATTGTAGGTTGCTTTGGATACTGCTGTCATGTGTGCATGTGTGACTGTAGTTGGCACTGTTTGTAGTGGGACAAAATATGTTGAAGTTGGGTATAGACTAATCACGTTCATGTGTCGGTAGTGTCTCTTTATGGAAAGCAATGGCAGTTTTGTGAGGATGTTTTCTTTTCCGTTTTATTCCATTTAAGTTCGTGGTCATCATGTTTATTAAAACAAGCCATTTTATGTAGGTCTGTACATTAATTTAGCATGTCCCTATTTTTTAACATTTTATTTCAACGATGAAATTGTAATGAACATTTTTTATTTTCTGGCACATTGTACCATTTTGTTATTTAAAGTGTGATACACATGATAGAATAACTACTACTATTTACTTGTGCACTATATTTAAGATCAGTGAATAGGTTTAATATCACTGTGATCACAATACACAGCATCTTCATTAGTTTGTCCTTATTTGTTTCTGGGTGTTAAGATACAGAATTTAGCATTGCAGACTCATGAGTCATTTCACTAAAGTACTGACCTTCCCTGTGATGCCAGAGTTCTTGTCTGTCGCCAATACATGAGTTCTTGTTATATTTTGTAGGCGCACACATATAAGCTAGGGTCACTATTGGCTTTTACTTCTCTAGTGTAATGTCATTCATCTAAAGAATGTGTCAGCACATTTGTTTGTTTGTATGCATGTTTTTATCAGTTGTCACTCTTAGGTAAGCTTAATTGACTATATTGGTGGGTAGAAAATGTGCTTATCCTTCCCATCACCATCTGACCACAGTCAGCAATAAATGTGTGTTAAATTATATGGTTAATTAATTGTATCTCAAAAGCACTGTTAGGAGTATTACAGTAGTTTTAGTTGTTTACATGAATGTCCACTGTATACAAAAGCAGTAACATTTCCCAGAGTAAAACCTTAATTACCCTATATTTCAGAGATGATTATTAAAAAAATGACACATGGGGCATATGGTGGAATACTCCTCGTAGTACCTGTTTACCTCTAATTACTTTCATGGAACTAATTTCGATCGTTGTGTAGCGTAAGCTTGCATTGCGTGCACAAATGTGCACTTAAGGTTTGGCTAAGCAACAGTGCAAAGCATCACATCAATGTCCTTACTCATTAAGAATCATTAGATAACAAGTGCTTCACCGTGATCTTGACCAGATTGAAATCATCCATCTGTACCTGCCTTAAGATCATAAAATGGTTTCCTGTGGAGAATGTTCTATCCTAATGTTGCCTTTCTCTCTCTCTTTGTCTCTTGCCTGTTCCCTTCTCTCCTATTTTTTTTTCTCTTCTACAGGAAGCATGCCCTGAACTGTCACAGAATGAAGCCAGCTCTCTTCAGCGTTCTCTGTGAGATCAAAGAGAAGACTGGTGAGTCTCTACTTCACTGTTTCTTTGTATTCTCTGTCTGCTCGGCTTACATGGTAGTTTTTGGAGTGAAAAAGTGGGTCCTTTACTGCAATTATTTGGTTTTCCTCATACCAAGTTGATCTTTTACTGGCCTTATCGATTAGATATTGATCATATATGTAGCACTGATTAACTGCAGTGATCTGAAAATGGTAAGCTGCTGTTTACAATTCCAGTTTATAGATTTGTCCAATAATAATAGAAACATATTTTCCACCTATATTGGGCCTCTGTCCAGTCTCCCACTGACTGCCAACATACATTTAGGTGGATGTCGATTTGTCACAACCAAAACAAGACAATTTAGCTTCTATTACATCAATTTTTACTTAAATCATTGTTTTTACATTGCATTTTTACTGCTTCGAATAGCAAATTAAATGGAGGGAAATGGTTGGTAAGAATTAGTGTCATGTATTATTGTTATCTTCATATTTCTACATTCTATAACAAATGTATTTGTGAGTTAACCATATAAATATGAAAAAGTGATTGTCACAATAGAATACCCAATGCTAGTTTGAGTAAAGGAATGTCAATAGAAATGTTGGCCAAATTGAATGCCCATAATTTAGAACACTGTATAACAGGCTGCTTAATATGTAACAATTGTAATTGATATATAGGAATAGTTTGGATTCAGTCTCAGCAGCCAGCAAGGCTATTTGCAGTTGTTTGCAAGTTTGACTTGGCAGAAGTACTTGTTAAAATAAGATTTTGAAGGTGAACTTTTTTTTTTTTGTCTAACAAAATAGGCACTTATTCAAAAATAACTGACTAAAGTACTTATTCCAATCCTGTTATTTATTGCAGTCAGATAGATGACAGGTCTCTGGTGTGGTTAAAAGGAAGAGGGCAGGGGGGGGTTGCAGATTGATGGTTCGGGTAGTCTAAATGGGCTGTGCTTTTCAGCTCTCTTATCCCTCTCCCCATCTCTATCCATCTCTCTCCTCTGTGTGTTTCTGTCTTTTTCCCTGTACATCTCCTTTCACAGCATTCTCACCAGCTCAAATACAATTTGAAAATACTGCGCTGCTGCCTGTTGTGGACCTCTTGTCAATAATGTATTATTGCGCTCCCCTGATTGGTGGAAAGTAAAGGGTAGGCTTGAGTGAGTGGGGTTGGATACCCTGTTTCCCAGGCAACCAGTGGTCTTATTTACGTTAATGCCATTCACTTTGATTTTTCACATTTAGTCTCCCAGCAAACCGAGCACAGGTCTGTTGGTGTATATACAGTGAGCTGAATGGATAAATGGGACATCTGCCATCATTTCCCACCAATCTTAAGTGGGGACACAATATGCTTCTTGCTTTGGCACAGAGCAAGCTGACCCTGCAGCTGCGCGTACAGGGATGTTTGCCTCTGCCCTGTGGTATGTGCCATGTGGTGCCCTTGTAACAGCACCACATACCTGCTCTGGCCTCTGTGCTCTTCCAACAAACCCCCCGGTGGCTTCCGTAATGTTCCTGTGGAATGTGAATTAACGTATCCAGTGCTGCACTTGAAGGCCCTAATCAGTAGTCCTCCAGTATCTTCTCAGGAGTTTGGCAGTCTTTTCAACAGGCAGCCGCATGCACACATGCACACTGTGCGTGTGTGTGTGTGTGTGTGTGTGTGTGTGTGTGTGTGCGCGCGCAGGCACGCACAGTAAAACAACAAGGATAAACAAAGTCGATCTTGGGCCTACTCCTGCTGCTTCGGTCGTGTCCCCTCTCTCTCTCTCTCTCTCTCTCTCTCTCTCTCTCTCGTTCTTGAAAGAGAAGACTTGCTCTGAACTCAGGGCTTTGATATGGTAATGTAATGGTGGTGGAGGAGCGGGGAGGGGAGAGAGATTGGGGGAGGGGAGTTGAAGTCCTCTGAGTGCTGCAGTTGGTTAGATTGTTTTCATTGTAAAGGAAATGTTCTGCGCAAATGCCAGCAATTCTCCCAACCCTCCACTCCTCCCCCCTAGTATGGTTCTGTTGTCCTGTGCTCTCATTATAAACATGACCTTCATCTGCGTGAAATCACCATTTTGTCAGTTGTTAAACACCAAAAATGTATTTGCGGTGCGTGGGGAGATCCAGAGAGGGGCGATAGATGGGGGAGGGGGTGGTGATCAAAGTTAAAGAGAGACTGCGTGCTGTGCTTCGACTTGGTACAGTTCCATGTCGCCTCTGCTCTCGTGGGTATTTGCTGTAAAAATAGCTTGGTGCAACGGGACAACTTATGCCAAAATCTTTCAAAAGACACTGCAGTTCGCCTCATAAGTTTGTGATGTACTTTTGAGTTTGTTTGAGATGTCGCTACTTAAGAGAAAGAAAAGAGAGTCATTGTTCTTGTGCTTGACAAGTGAAGTGCAGTTATATTCCAATTGAAACTCTAGTTAGTGTTACAAATTCCATTAAAAATGTGTTGATTGAACATGGGCCGACTAATTATTTGAACAAATTAGGTGTTGAAGTGTTGGAAAACATTGTTAAATATATTTGAATAATAAACAGGCATCATCTTATAAGAGGGCCTAGGGTGGAGTCAGCTGTCTGTTTGCTGACTTGAGTGAACTAGTACTGGTAATGGCAGTGAAAGCAGAGGTTGAGCTGTCAACTGATTGTTCAAGTCCTGCAATACACTGGTAATGGCTTTTGATGTTTTTATGATGGGGGTGCTAATTATAGCTCCACAGCCAAATGCCTTTAATTGCATGTTAATTCAATTACAGCTATTATGTCACTGTAAAAACACAAATAAACAACGTTGTTTGGAGTAACACCATCTAAATTAGCATAAACCCGGAATTCTCACATGCCTTACAAATCTCATTATAATTTCAGTAGAAACGCGTGGATTACAGCTGCAGAAATCATCTTTGTTATTCAAACGTCGTTGGAAGCTAATGCTGACAGTCACACTTTTTTTTTTTTTGACTAATCAGTTTTTCCTGGTTTCTGGCTATGACAGAGTACCTAGAGCTTGGAGTCCATTGAATCACAAGCCTTATTAATACTGTTTAATTATTATTCGTTTTCAGAGAGCCTAATTTGGATCTCTGCCTTAAAATGTTATGACTTGTTGGAAAACACAGTATTAAATATTTTATGAGGGGAAAGCCTGCAGTGCTTGTTAACTGAAAAGCCTTTCATAAGGTTTCATGGGGGGGGGGTAGTTTGACATTACCACTCTTGGCAGAGACACACACTGTACCTCCATAACTACATAAAGGGCATAAAACATGATCAACTGCCTTAGTCAGGTACATAGTCATACGAGCCTAACTTGGCCATATCCCAGAGTTTTCCAGCACATCATGGAAACCTCTACCATGTCCCGTCCTATTTGTATTCATTGCTAAGCTTTGGAGCTGGATTATTCCCATGCAAGCTTCTATGTTGTGGTTTAGTGGTGCCCTGCCACTCAATTTATTTTTCTCCTTCGCGCCTTTGCAGAAGAGAATTGGGGGGGGGGGGGAAATTGGGAGGAGGGGGGGAGGGGTGTGGTAGG
>JAODUH010000023.1:1446002-1460424 GCA_027564835.1 Typhlichthys subterraneus | reverse complement strand
CCCCCCCCCCCCCCCCCCCCCCCCCCCCCCCCCCCCCCCCCCCCCCCCCCCCCCCCCCCCCCCCCGCATCAGCGATAGAGGGAGATTGATGAGGCAGTAAGAGCAGCAGTAATTACTCGGTGTCCATTCCCCAAGCCAGATTGGCAGACGGCTAATATCACACAGACCCCTGGCCCTGACACAAACCCCTCCCTCCCCCAGCACAAGCCCTCAAACTGGGGAGGCAGGAGCACCCTGGCCCTCAGCTCAGGCCTAATGGTGTGTGTGGGCTGACTGCTTTCCCCATGTGGCGTTATTCCTGTAGGAATTGGGCTTCTGTATATAAGATGAAGATGCCTGTCTGGCTTGGGTTTTAGAATGGGGCATGGACTGACATGTTATTATCTTTAAAAACTGCAATACGTTTTCAGGCCGCTGACGGCTGTGTTTGAATCATACCCAGCCAATACTCAAGGAACCAACACAGGCAGGTATTTGTGTTTTTTTTTAAATGTGATTTACCCACATTGTTTTGGCTGATACGGATTGTTAATCTATAGTTTTGTAACCAGGTACAATTAGGTCACAGTTGAATAGTTCATCTCATAGTTCATAGTTAATCTCAGCTTCCCTCCCACTCAGCATGGTTCTGCTTTGAGGCTAGCTTTTAAGAAATGCCAGTGTATTTTATTTCAAGATATGTAAATGCAGCCCCAGCTGGACTGCATTATTTTGGTGCTGCCAATAGGGGGCGAGCATGCGGCAGGCCACCTACTAATCCTGACTAATTAAGGATTAATTACAATGGATGGAAACCTTCCACCCCTCTGGAATGTACTACATGCGGCAGTGCCAGACAGTGCGTCTTGTATGTCTCTCACTGTGCTGTAATTGCGAGGCGGCGATGGAGACATCAAGGCTGGTGGCATCGTAGGGAACACACTTGGCCATTCCCAGATTAAGAGTATGTTTTGGGCCACTGTGCACAGGTGCTTGACATTGGGCTTTACGTATTAAGGCTGTTTACTAATCTAATAAAGTGCGATAGCAGGGCTGGGCGGTATGAGGAAAAAAATTGATCATCGCGGTATTTTATAAAGACATAGGTATATTACGGTATTTATTTATTTTTACCTCTCTCTGTCTCCTCATGCCTTTATGGCTTTGTGCCTTAGACTTATTATAATTTCAGGATTTTATATCCAAACATTTTAAGTTCAACAAATGAAGGCTTTGGGTCCACACAGTATATTATAGATTCAGAATGCAGTTGCATAATGGGCATTGCAGCCAAAAGACAATACATTGCCAAGTTTGTCAAACAGTAAATGTGTTGGAATACCAATATCGTTTGCGATTAGTTGTCGAATTCAAGGCTAGTACTGAAAGAGGCATTTTCTCGAGGCACTGATGGGAAAAGCAAGCGGTGGAGCCATATTACGAACAGATGTGAAATGACAGTACAGACAGTCAAAGAGAGACGAGTACAGAGCAATTACCGTTGGATCAAGGCATGTCTTACCGTAGCGAAATTACTGTTCTCCCAATATCCTAACAACACGGAAGCACGTACAGTCGCCCGCTTTTCTACAGCGACAGACACACATTGTAGCGAGGCACTAAAGAGCCTCTCCTAGCTAATAGACTGTTATGCTAAAGGTACGCAGCCTACTTGCCTAGTTAGCAGACACGCTGGTACACACACAGTATGCCATTCGACCGTGCCATTTTATAATGTACAATTATTACATAATGTTGTGTGCCATTGTTTGCCATGTTAAAGAGAGTAAGTTATGGGTAATTAATTGTGTTTTAAAGTGAATTGTTTCTTTGTAAGGAGGGTACACTCAGTTAATGGGTCCCCACTCCATACACTTTGAATAGTGTTCCATAGCGTTTCATAACATCAAACAATATGCATTAAAGCTGTTGTTTCAGTTATGCTAGGGTATGGCCGTACAGGAAATGAAAACCGGTACACCGGATGAAACAATATACTGCCCAGCCCTATAGCACATGAAAATAACTCGTCCATGTCCACAGAGAATACATCCCTTTGCTATGGCAATGGTTTCTGTCAGTTTTGGAGTCTGTCAGGTCAGACATAACGGCACAATCCTCTATTTTTGCCACCCAGATCCCTAAATTTCCTCCCTAGCTCACTGTTTGTGTAATGTGCATATTGCTAGTTGTGTGTTCTTTGCATGTGGAGGGGTGGTGAACATCTGGAGGGGGAGTAGAGAGGAACTGGGGGGTGTGCAGTGTCTGGGTTTCATGATGCCAAAACAATGTTGTTGCTTTTCTAAATGCTGCTCTCATACACACACTGTGTGTACCTACAGTATATTGAAACTAGCATCAGTCAGAGCAGAGTGGGTTGTATTTGTACTTCTGCAGACTAAACATGTAGTCTAATCTCTCTCTGGCACCATCTGACTATGTCATAATGCTTGTTCACTTGTTATAAATGGGCACTGCTCTCCTGATCTATTGCTTAATTGCCACCTAATTTGCATAACAGTGCAAATTAACGACCTCTCAAATGAGCGTTCATTTTTCACAAAGTCTTTAGGAGCTCCTTAAGAGTCGGTGCTAATGAGCACAGGAGGCAGCTGGCCTGATGAGAGTTGACTGTGTGGGGGGGGTGGGGGGTGATATAACAAGCCTCCTGCTTCCCTCGTCTTCCTCACGTGAAGTTCAACACTGCCTCTTCATCGGTCTCTGATGCCGTGCAGGCCTGTGGTTTATTGTTGACCCAGAGGAGCTCGGCTATGCACGATATGGCCCGAGATGATGATGATGATGGTGTTTTAGGTGACACTGACAGTTGACTGTGCATACCCATACAGCCACATTCCAGGCTCTTAACCCACTGGTCTTAAATAGTTTGGTAGCTCCCTCCTGAAATTTTATCTTTCCAACCTGTGTGTGTGTGCGTGCGTGTGTGTGTGTGTGTGTGTGTGTGTGCGCGCGTGTGTGTGTGTATAAGGAGTGTGACGACATTTCTTGTTGAGGGGAAAAGATGTATCGACATATCAGGATGTGAGGGTGAAATATGCCCCCACCACTTTGAAATTGTTTGTGTGGCAGTATTTTTGGGTACCTGCGCACAAAAGGCCAGCCCTGGTGAATTTAGTTAATTCTCCTTTTACATATACAGTACATGCTGTCTACATTCATATGTCCTGAAAATCCTGTTACAATTGTGACTAATCAGATAGCATCACGGCTAATTTGTTCTTATGCTAAATAGGTTGGGATTAACCAAAGTTGTGCTTATTTACAATTATATTAGGATATTATTGTATATGTTATCATCTTACTTGTTATCTTACTTCAGCTTTGTTTAGGCTATAGCCTAATGCCATCCAACAATATAGGCTAATGGGCTGCCCTACTGTTACAATAGCTCTCTGGCTCTCTATTTTATATAGTTATATTATCTTATATTTTACTATGGTATTAACAATTCACCATACAATTAGGCCTGCTGTAGAAAAATGTAAAGGCTAGTATCGTAATCTCTTCATATTTCTCCTGTCATCCTGTATAGAACCACAGACTACACAGAGCCCATTGAATACATCTTCGTATTAAAAGACAACAAGACAAGGCTATTTTCCCATTCGTTGAAGGTTGCTTAAAAATAATGTCAAAATCTTGTGTATCTTCTTGTGATCTAAGTGTATCGTCACACCGTGTGTGTGTGTGTGTGTGTGTGTGTGTGCGTGTGTGCGTGTGTGTGCGTGTGTGTGTGTGTGTGTGTCATTGTAATTTTATTATTATATTTTGTTTTTACATTTGGCCAATTTAAATGAATCTCCACATTTCTGGACCATTGTTTTCTTATAGGGACCATGTCATTGACAAAAACAAGATTATAGAGATTATTCCATGGGTTTGTATTTTATATGAATATTATAGGTGCAGCATCGTGGGTTTACTGTAATTCACTGTGATTTACACGCGATTCACAGCACCATCATAACAAAGTGCTCCATTGCCATTTCTCTGGAGTCAAAGTCTCTTTCTCTTCAGTTAATTAGGGGCTGATTAATGATGTGTTGGATGGATGTGTTATGTTCTGCAATTCACACCTTAATCAGACCATGGCGTGTTTACTCTGGCTTCTTACCACTTGTGCGTGTGTGTGTGTGTGTCTCAATGTGTGCGTATGCACGTGTTTGATTTTGTGTGTGTGTGTGTTTGATTATGTCAATCTGTGTGCATGCAACAGGATTTTGGTAAACTAGCCAGACAGATGCTGAATATTGTGAGCTGCTTAAAGAGGGAACATATGGATTGCACTCATTAAGCTGACTGTACTCAATACAATATAACGCACTGATGATAAATCGGGTGCACAATCTTCCCATCTCCTTTATGGTACACATACACATAATACCAGATTCCATTGCTTTGTGCTGGTACCTCATTAGTGAGCATGACTCAGAAGAACCAAATGGGCATATATATGCGTTTTCTTTTTGCTAATTGCATACAGTTTCTCTCTTAAAACGCACTGCAAACCACATAACTACGAAAGTAAAAAGACAAAAATGATTGTGCCAGAATGTGTGCGATAAGAATTTAAAGGCATTCAACTTTAGACAATTGTTTATATGGCTATAGGTGTGTATGTGTGTTTCTGTAAATGTGTATTGCACCTCCTACGTCACTTCAGCTGACACATTTGATAGCCATCCTGATCAGGCAGCCTACCGGGCATACCAAAGTGTATTTTTGGCTCGGCACCAACAAGATCCACACATGGCTTGGTAATGTACCTCTGCCCTCCCCATTGTTATAGTCTGCTGTGACACTCTTTTTTTTGTGTGTGCCTTGTGCTCATTTATTTTAATAGATAGAAAGGTGCCGTGGGTGGCTTGTGTCACAGCAGCTGTCCCCTATGGACGATGGGATCTACAATTCAACCTGTAGGTTTAGCAGCCATCCTGAGCCTTCCCCCCAGGGTTCAGGAATAATTTAACACTTCCATACAGCAAAAGGCTCATTTCTGTTTTCCTTATGGTTCCTAGTTTTCCCCTAGAATTAGGCAGCAGGCCTACTGCACTGTAGTTTGTGTCCCACTGGACTGGATTTGCATTACCCTTGTTTATATCTAGCTATGGACGTAGGTCTAGTAAATGCCCAGGTTTCCCATTGTTGCTTTGGTGTGTGTGTGTGTTTCATGTGGATGTTTTTAGGGGGGTACATTTGCATATTTATGTGGCATGTTCACATTGTAAATATCATCTTTCTCTGACCCGTTCGTTTATCTAAATTTTCTGACTGTAATGAAAGGACCAAAAAAAAATGTTTCCACACATCTCTCTCGTTCTCTCTCTTTCGTTCTCTCTCTCTGTCTCTCTCTCTCTGTCTGTCTGTCTCTCTCTCTGTTGCCTGTACACCCACCCTGTGACTCCGTTTTCAATTCTCCTTCATTCTCCTTCCCCCCCCCCCCCTCTCTCTCTCTTACCTTTTTCCTTCTCTCTCCCTCTCTATTTCTCCCGCTCTCTTGCTCTCTCCCAGTGAAAGGCAGAGAATACCCAAGGGAGCTGATGCAATTAAAATGCTAATCCTGTCTGTCTACAGAGAGAGGGAGGGGTGGGGTGGGGGGGCTGACAGCATGAGGGATTGCGGCTCACATGGAGAACTCGACTGAAATGGAGAACAGAGGGGGTGGGGGGCAGCACTGGGCGAGGGGGTTGAGGGTGGGTGTGCGTGAAGAGGGGGAGGGGAGAACGGGTGCGCGCGGGCGGGGGGGGCGGGAGCTGGCAAAGTGGAAAAAGGGGATGCTAGCGAGAGACGAGACGGACAAGAATAAAGCATGCGCATTGATATACTGACTCCGTTTAGGGCTTATCTTTCCGTGTGAGAGTGTGGAAGACATTACAGTTAATGCACAGGGCTCCGCCGCTGACTGGGTTGTTCACCCGCACCACTTCATATATCGCGTATTGTGTCTGCACAGCGCGCCTGGTCGCTCCCATATTGGCTTTGCAGAAATGAGAGTGATTATGTATGCAGTGGAACCCAGCTGGATACTCTGAATATTTCATAGCACGGGTTCGTCGCTCTCTCTGTGCCACGCAGGCCAGATAGGGCGGTCGCGTACGTGCATGATGTGTCTTTTAATTTAAGAGCTGTGATGCACTTTGTGTGCCTTTTTTCTTTTTTCTTTTAGAAATGTTTTTTATTCTTTTTTTTATAAGCCTCTTTGAGTGGCAGAGAGGAAATGATGTCTTATAGCATTCCTAATAATATTCAGCATTTGGTCTTTGTATAACAGAAGCTATGATACAGGTCAGACAACAGGACAACAATCCTATTATTCTAATAATGTCTTATATGGATGCTTGATTAGTGAATGTTTTAGTACATTATTTTTACCAGCGTCGTTCCACTAGGCTGTGACTGCATGAGTGCAACTGTGGGTAATCAGGGCTTAATTGGAGTAATTAGGACAATGTTGGTGTATTTGGCCACAGCTGGGGGGCATAATGAGGAGGATCTGGGGAGGGGGGGGGGGCCTAGAGAGGGTCCTTGTTGCCCTCTTGACTGTTAGGTCAGTCAATGCTCCTCTGTGGGGGAACGCTGTGGCTAGGGCCCGTCTACCTGCCAGCGCCGCCCACCCCGACTCAACTGTTGCACCGGGAAACAAACCATCTGGAGCGTCGCGGGGCAGGACGCCTCAGACTGCCGTCTGCAAAACGTAGCCCCGCTCTCCCACCGCGGCGCTGACGATACCTTCCATCTGACGGCACTCGCTCATCAAGTGCTTAACAAAAATGTCTTTGACTTGGGTCGGTGCGCGTTTGGGATCTATATCGACGTGGTAGAGGAGTGTTTTGTGACTGAGTGAAGGCAGGGATAGGCGAATCAGGGTCATTAGTTCAGTCGGCCGGGCTCGCTGCATTCCTGAGCACTGAAGAGGGGGAGCAGCTAAACAGGAATGTGCCTTGGAGAGAGAGAGTAGGCCTGCGTTGAGGGGAAAAACAGGCAAGAAGGAACAAGGAGGGGGGGGGGGTCAACTGCCATGGGATGGGGGGTTGTGGGGAGGAGGGTAAAATGAGGCTTGCTGAGAAAGGAGGGACATTTTGAAGTATTGCTTAAATTGTAATAAACAGTTCTAAAATGGTTGACAACACAACTTTGTTTTAAAAAGGTTGCGTAAAAAATATACCAAAGTCATCATGGCACTAAAGACAGCTAAACCCAGCTAGTTCCCACGTGTAGGGATTATAGCAAACCTTTTTAAGACTCAAGTGTTGTTTCTAGGGATGTCAAGCTACCTTCAAAGTGATGTCTTCTTTGGAGGCTCTTCTGAGAAGCTTAATGCCTCCTCAGAATGTTAATGTTGTGCTAACAACACAAGATGTTAAATGAGCAGTTCAGTGAGCCAATGCAGCCCCTTACCTTTGATGATGAGCTTTGGCTAACTAGCCTAATCCGTAAAGCGGACAAGCGAGCTAACGCCACTCAGTTGCCGTAGGGATTAATCTTGTCCTTCGTATTGGCAGTGTCGGTCTCTCAAAACCCTCTAGGATTTGTATCTTCTATTGTATTTTGTTTTAACTGATTCTACACTTGCTCTCCGACAGTTGTTAGTTGTTCTTATTTTAAGAACATACAGCACTTCAAGATGTTATTTAGTTTCATTTAGTTTATTTTTCATTACAGCGTGTAGTGCAAATGTTATGCTATGCTATGCTATAAAAGCATAACATAGAATATCTCACATTTGTGTAAATAGTATTTACACAAATGTGAGATATTCAATACATTCAGTATCTTAAACTCTAGTTTCAAGTAAAAGAGCCATCTTTAGACATGGAACTGTGTGTGAGAGAGAGAGAAGGGCGGCAGAGAGAGAGCGAGGGAGGGGATAGCATGGCTGCAGGCTGACATAGGTCCTGTTTTAATACAGTGGTGGAGTGGAGCGACTGATAGCTATACTTATGGCCAGTGGAGCTCACAGTGACAGCACATGCACTCCCATTACCAGTCCCATGCTTCAAGCACCTTTTTATTTGTCACTGGCAACCTCCCAGCTGATGGACCACACTGCCCTCTGCTGTTTGATATGGGGCACTGCAAACCTATTTGCAACTCATGTTCGGCTCCCTAGGAAGCCTTACTCAGTTTTGACAGTCGAGAATCTTGACTCTCATATTATTTCTTAGCTAGCTAAGATTTAAAGATTAAAGATTCTCTAAATACCATAATTTGCCAAACCTCAATAGCTTGTTATACATTGACGTGTTACCATTGAGAATTTATCATGGCCTTAACTACAGTATCTTTCAAATAAGGGTGCATATATATCGACTAAGTATTGTTATCGCAATAACACATTGTGCAACATCATATTGAAAATGTTGCAGGAAATGCAATATTCAAGTTATTTAGTGAGAGTTGTGTCCATTGGCTGTTTGGCTTAGTTGTGTTTGATTTAGACAGAAAATTAAGATGTGTGTCCAGAGGAAGCTAATGACATCATAGAGATGGAAGAGGAAACATTAGTGGCCAGAAAGAATGCCTCCTCGGTAGATTGGAATTACTGTTGTTGTACCAGTCCACTCTGACTGTCAGTTGGAAATGTGTTGTTTTGATATGTTATGAATATATTTTGATGCATTTTCCCATAACCTTTAGTGTTTAAAATGTTTTTTTTTTTAAATGGACATTTTCATGATCAATATTGCAATATCACATTTGTCGTCCAATATCGTGCAAGCCTACTTTTAACCCAATAAACCCAAATAGGGCGGTTTATAATTAACCACCAGGCATGCTTTCATGTGACTCCCACAGTGCTGAGTATCCGCGGGGTGCAGGAGGAGGACCCCCCCGACCCCCAGATCATGCGGCTGGACAACATGCTGCTGGCCGAGGGCGTGTCGGGGCCGGAGAAGGGAGGGGGCTCGGCGGCGGCGGCTGCTGCGGCGGCGGCGGCCGGGGGCTCCCCGAACGACGGCAGCATCGAACACTCAGACTACAGAGCCAAGCTGGCCCAGATCCGACAGATCTACCACTCTGAGCTGGAGAAGTATGAGCAGGTGGGTGTCTGTACCTTTTGGCTGTGAGGCAAACTGTTTACTTGCTGCTTAGGTCTTCATATTCGTAGTTATATAGTGTAATTTGTGTTTATACTGTATAGTGTGTATTGACATCATGTTTATTTTCATTAATTTAAATGTATACATTCATTTGTCTGTCTAGTTCGAACAAAATGTTTGATTCCAAGGTCTAATTCTATTTTAAAGGTACAGTATAGTTAGTTTTTATCAAATTCAGAAAATATGTCCTTGTGGTTCTCTAGCTGCACGTTCTGCGTACGCGCTAAAAAAAATATCAAAGTGTTTCAGCACCACACAGCATCCTAGCATTCCCATTTTGTTTCCAGTGTGTGGGGCGGAGCATCTCCGGGAGCACCCTATAGCATTGAAGGGACATGTGTTTATGTTTTGATTAGGCGTTCTCCACTTTGGAGATGCTGTTAAAGGACCTTGCTGCATGCATGCATGTTGCTTACCTTAGTATGAAGATGGGTGTTCCGTCCCTTATCTTTGCAGGCGTGCAGTGAGTTCACCAACCACGTGATGAACCTGCTAAGGGAGCAGTCCCGCACGCGGCCCATCTCGCCCAAGGAGATTGAGCGCATGGTGGCGATCATCCACCGCAAGTTCAGCTCCATCCAGATGCAGCTCAAGCAGAGCACCTGCGAGGCCGTCATGATCCTGCGCTCGCGCTTCCTTGACGCCAGGTCTGGCTGTGTGTGTCTGGCCACTGCTACAGTGTTTTTCAGGCTCTAACTGTAGTGTTAGCTGCCGCAGCTAGCATGCCATCCCTGTGAATAGTGAATATAAATAGCTGAAGTGTACTGACCGTATGGTGACTTGATTTTGTTTAGGGGGAGGGGAGTTTTGTATTATTATCATCAAGACTCCTGCCCCACAATTGTGGAGGGGGCAATTTGTGTTTGGTTTTGATATTTACTAGTTTTTGTGTATTGCCTGGGATAATTTAGCTAAAGCTCTACCTAGCGTGACTTCTGCTCAATAGATGCCAATGTAATAGACCAGGGTTTTATAGGGGATCGATGCTAGCCATGTTTGTAGGCGTATACTCACAGGGCCGCTACTCACGTGCATGAGAGGTGTGAAACCCTTGCGGGCGTACGACCGCGAGTGGCCGAGCGTCATTGACCGCTGAATCTTGCCTCTGTGCGACAGACGTAAAAGACGCAACTTCAACAAGCAGGCGACGGAGGTGCTGAACGAGTACTTCTACTCCCACTTGTCTAATCCGTACCCCAGTGAGGAGGCCAAGGAGGAGCTGGCTAAAAAGTGTGGGATCACTGTCTCTCAGGTGAGCTGTGCTGTCACCGCCGGTACCCAGGAAGGGCCTGAAAGATGTCCCGTGCATCCGCTGGTTGAAGGTCTACAAACACGTCATCGAAACTCTAATCTATCTTATCAGTCGATCAGCCCACAGAGAGCCATAAGGCCTTTTTTAAATTGCTTACCGTACCATCCATGTGTTGCTAGCTTGTAGGCCAACATTTTTAAGTGTCACAGGGCAAAGTGCCAAAACCAATGCATGTATCTGTCTGTCCTGCAGGTCTCTAATTGGTTCGGCAACAAGAGAATACGCTACAAGAAGAACATTGGTAAGTTCCAGGAGGAAGCAAATCTCTACGCAGTTAAAACAGCGGTGGATGCGGCCAATGTGTCTGCGCAGGCTAGCCAGGCTAACTCTCCGGCGACACCCAACTCAGGTACCACGTGTTCCATTAGCCACTCAGCTACACACCCGCCCCCCCCCCACACCCACCCTCCCACGCCTCCATCACCAGCACAGCACTTCTTCCTCACACTCACGTTAGCTCGTACACACTGAAGGCTACTGATAACGGGCGCCAAAACTGTCCTGAGTCAAACCCCTACGCTGCACAAGAACCGCTGTCCCACAGCCAGGAAATGGCATGCTTTTTCATGTCACGTTAAACCAGTTGCCCTGGTTACGTATTTCGATATTTACCCTCTACTTAACTGAGCTCAATCCCATCTTGGACATGTGTGTTTCTGCATCATATTTTCTGTCTGTATAAAAAACTAAATGCATTCGTGTGCCACCATCATAAATCCAAAACATTAGCTGTCTTCATGTACTGGCTGCAGAATGCGGTACCTGCTCTGCCTTTGGTTAGCTAAGAAAAAGCTTGGTTCTATATATCTGGCTTATTCTGTTTATACACTGTGGCTTCAGAAGCTTTCTTTATACAGAAATAAACAACACATATTAACCATAAGCTCCAATTGGACTCCCTAAAACACTGTAAAACAAATCAAAGGCAGTTAATCAATCAATAATGAAGTTCTTCAGTCAGTTCTTCTTTTAAGTATCTTGCCAGGCTGGTAAAATGCTTTAGTCTGGCCAAGATCAGGCTAGTCCCTGAAAGCGGCTTAGTATTGTGCAGTCTGGGGGACATTCAGCCTTTGCTTGTCATTTGAGCGTCATGCTCAAACTGTTCCATGTTGGTTTTGCACTGTATGTTTGGCTCCTTTTCTGGCATATAACCTATAGACCCAGGCTGACATGAATGGATATCAGATGGAGTTTCTAGTGATGTCTGCTTGAGGCTAATGGTCTGGGCCTGAAGTGCTCTGCTTGTCTCTTTCTATGAACATTTCTGCGTTGCCTTGTGCCTTTTTTTTTCTTTTCTTATTTTCTTTTGTGCTATTGTGAGTCATTCCTGTTCATGTATGTTGTGCAGTGTCTGACCTTTGAACACGCACGCCCACACACACACACACACACGCACACACGCGTGCACACACACGCGCACACACACACAATAATATAGTAACCTCCATTTTCGGTGGCTGCAGATGAGGAGCAGGTAGGTGATCATTCAGTTATTACATGACCATGACTTGTATAGTCAGTGATGTCAGTCAGCTTCCCCTGAGCACCATTTCAGCCCATTCAATGGAGGGACACTCCCTGAGAGCTTAAGTTTGTCATCCATATTCACTACTACTAACATTTGCTAAAGGCCGAACCCATATTCCATAGAACAACGAAAGAGCAGCAATGGCACTGAAATCAAAAGCAAGCTAAAACATTTTTCACAATTTGTTTTTATGATTTTTGAAACTGCAAAATGTGTTTGCATATGCTTTCTCCTATGTTAATGACACGTTTCAAGATTGTGATATTTATGCATTTTATGATTCTGCATTCCTTTTTTGGCACAGTATTGAAATGTTTTCAGAGATATGATTCATCTAGTCAGATAAATAGATAAATAGGTCTGTCCTTGCCAATGCCACAGTGCATTCCCCACCCCTTGTAATGCATTTTAGCCACTAGCCAATCTCAGCCCATCGTGGAGGCTTGTGCAATGCGAACGTATGTTTCCAAAGTGTTGCTACCGGCCACTTGTGACCCTGAGGCATCCTGGCATGCCTCATTGGTCGTGGTCTCTCACAGGCGACGCCTACCTCGGCCTGCATTCACTCAATGGGGAGGGTCTCGGCATCGCTCCCTCTCTGCAGCCGCAGGTAGGCACTGGAGACCCCCTCCCAAAGGCCCCCCCCCCATCCCAAGCCCTCGTCTTCCCTGGCCGCCTCGCAGCCCAGAGCATCCCCTTACACTTAGAGCCTGCCCGCCCTTCCCCTTGACCCCAGCCTTCTCCCCGCACACTGGTCTCCCAGCACAGCGAGATGAGCCCTAGTGGAGCGCTCGGCTTCACCGCACCCGTCCGCACGCCTGGCGACACAAGTGTACCCCTTGTCCCGTGGGCTGGCCTGGCCCAGGTCACGGTGTTGTGTAGTGCGGAGGAGGCTCCACACACACCTCTGCTGTTAGCCGCTAGCAACCAACAACTCAATGTAGTGGAGAATAGTGGACACAGCATAAGGCAGCTCCCGCCTGTGAACCCATTGGGATCCAGAAGCTAATGGTGAACAATGCTGCTGGGCAGGGTTGAGGATCATGCGAAGATACAGGCGCTGAGACAGTCAGGTGATGCACTCTGGCATTAATGGATGCAGCAGATGTTTGTGGAGGCTGTGGCTCCTCTGCTGGACCCATGCATGTGTGTGTGTGTGTGTGTGTTTATACTGCTGTGTGTTCTCATGCAAATGAGTGTGTGCTTCTTTTCCTGTGTGTTGTGCTCCCAGGTGGATACCCTGCACCATGTTACACACCTGACGGACGGCTATGAGGAGCTGTCCACTAGCGGCCTCTACACCCCTCACCACCTGGATGTAAGTAGTACACATACACACACATACCCCTTAGCAGTAGCATGGGGCTTGATGGGCTTTAGCTCTGTTGTAGCACTGGTTGGTGAACAGTGTTTACATGGAGGGCCACTGCTCTGCATGTTGTAGGTGTCTCCCTGCTCCACCACACCTGATTCACATGAATGGGTCGTTAGCAGGCTTCTGCAGAGATTGATAACGACACATTCATGTGAATCAGATGTGTTGGAGCCCTTCTGTCCTGCATACACACCATGCAGGGCATGGGGCCTCCAGGACCTGGGTTGGTAAACGCTAGCTTAGAGCAGTGGTTTTCAATGAGAAGGTCAGCTACCCCTCCTGGAAATTGGAATGGTGATTTTTTTTTTTGTAGGGGGGTGGGTCTCAAAATATGGTAAACTATCGTTATTCTTTCTAGGGGATACAGTGAGGGGAAGAAATCTATATACAACTATATACATATTATCTCTTTGTGAGTGGGCAAATGTACAAAATGAGCAGGGGATCAAAACATTTTTTTCCTTCACTGTATATTAGTGCTTTTTTTATGGCGTTAAAAAGAAAGTAATAGAATGCTGTAGCACGACTCCACTGTGTGGAGTGTCTGCCTGAAACAACTGGACACATTTAATAAATGTGATGCTCTGGCTGCACACTGGTCATCCATCTCCTCCCCTGTTCCCAGGCTAACAGCTGGCAGGACACCACTAACCCCTCCTCCGACACATCCCCATCTGGTCCTCCCGGCAGCGTCCATTCTGACACTTCCAACTGAGACAACACATCTCCCCCCGCTCCACCCCGCTCCAGCTGTGGTCTACTGGGACCACCTCATCTCCATCTCTGGAGCGGACGGCCAACGCCAGGTTGTACACGCGCGCGCCTCCCTCTTGGACCACAGCTGCAACCCCTCCACAACCCACGATGCCATTTCAAAGGACTGGAGACGGGAAGTTGGGTGTGGAGAGACCAGTAAACGTCCCACCTACCCTCCACTCGTATGGACTTTAAACAATAAAAACAGAAGCATTGACTGTGGCTGTGCGGGCGATCGATGTCTGTACAACGCCTGTGTATATGCACGTCTTAAAATCACAGAGTATTCTCTCACACAACCTAACCCCATGCTATTGACCTCTATACTTGTCCCTGAAAGCCAGACCTAG
>JAODUH010000023.1:1407280-1444678 GCA_027564835.1 Typhlichthys subterraneus | reverse complement strand
CCCCCCCCCCCCACACACACACACACACACACACACACACACACACACACACACACACACACACACACACACACACTCCACCCCAGCACTGGAGAAACTGTGTAAGACGGGCGTGTACCTCAAAGTATTGGCAGTCACCGGCCGTGGCCGAGCCTTGCGTTGATGCAGGTAACTAGGGAGCTCAGCTCGCCTCGCTTGTACCAAAGTGCTGCCCCAGTCGCTGTCACCACTCCTGCTCCTCCCTCAGAACACAAAGATGCCCTTGTGATCCAACCTTGTGAAGCGTGACGTTTGGTCATAGAGGTGGAGACGTCCTGAACAGCCCTTCTACAGTGTTTTTTTTTTTTTTTCCTTCAACGTGAGGAGACGTGTCAAGCACAAAAGAACCCTTATTCTTTTTTTGGGGG
The DNA here is from genome assembly GCA_027564835.1 of Typhlichthys subterraneus. NCBI lineage: Eukaryota > Metazoa > Chordata > Actinopteri > Percopsiformes > Amblyopsidae > Typhlichthys > Typhlichthys subterraneus. Next base: position 1,444,271 of record JAODUH010000023.1, on the reverse strand, counting down.
GGTGGGGGCTCTACCTGATACATATACACAAGGACTGCCATAAGAGTCAGTTGATAGTGGTGGAGCAGTCTGTTTAGAGGGAGAACAGAAAGTTGTTGAGTGGATGTGACTAACAGCCCTTTTTGTTGTGAACCAGTAGAGGGCAATGTAGATGGCTTTTACACTTACTTTCTGTCAAATAGTTAATTTGATTGTAGCCTATTTTCTAATGCTTTGATTACCAAGAATGCACCAGCCACCAAATAATAAAAAAGTAGCTCAGTAAGGCTTCTAAGTGATGTTGGAAGAAGGGGGTGGAAAGGTCCTGGTGCAGTGATGTGTTATTTGGACAAATGTGACATGACTTTAGAACGTGACCGTCTTCCATGCATGTAGAACTTTTAGGTGTGACGTTACTGTTTTCATTTAATATTCAATTTTCTAGCTTCACATTTATTAACAAAAAAAAGAAAGGGTTTAATGTTCTGACAGAGACCAAAAAGAAGTGTCATGCATTGCTTTGTGTGTGTGTGTGTGCGAGCGTGAGTGTGTGCGTGCGTGCATACGTAATGCGTATACATCTACATGGGCACATGTACAGTGTTCTGTGGTTTTCTCCAATGAACTGGCTGGTGCAGTGACACATTTGTAAGCATTCTAGAGACTGGGTACTTTGGCCAGCCAATAGGTATCTCCTCACTTGAATCATGTTAGCTCACAGGCCCAAGGCAAACACTACAACCTTCTATAATACCAAAACCAAAAATACCACTACAAACAACGTAATAATGATCATGTATGTTTTGCTAATGTGGTGCACAGTCACCTTTTCAGTTTGAGGAGAAGAGGGAATTCCCTTTGTAACTGTGTCTCATGTGTGGCGGTGTCATGCCTAAACTTATTTTTTTTATTTTATTTTTTTATGAGAGGTAGGGATAGATTAAGTTCTGTCAGTCATTTGGTTCCATAATATACCGCTTTGCAACCATTCCGTGAGAAGGCATGTTCTCCCTTTTATGTTCCATTTACTCGCTTGTCTTTTGTTAACCATTGTTTGTTTTACTTCTATAATTTGGCCAATTGGCAAGGGCTTCTCTCTCCTCTGTTACCAAAAAGGCAGCGCTGGGTGAAGTAAAACTCAGAACAGGTGTATGAAACATGCATACGTTTTGGGGGATTTTCCATCCTTTAAACTGTTTTGTACATTGACTACTATGTGAATAACAAAGTGTTTTGATAGTAAGATAAAGCCTTATGATGATTGAAATGTAAATCAAGACGTTGAACCATGTTATAGAACAAAACATGATCTTATAAGGTCATCAAGTGTAATATTCAAGATTTTAAGTATGTTTACATTTTTATTTCATGTGGCTATATCTTACAACTAAAATCACAGCACCAAATTACCATACTCCTTTTCTACAAGTTGTAATGGATGTCACTGTATAGTTTGTGGAATGTTTTAGCATTTATTTCCCCCCTTTTTATAATCCTTCTTGATGTTTTGGTTGGGTGAGATTATTTGGCCTTCATTTTGGGTCACAATTACTGTTTCTATAATTTTTTAACTATTATTTGGGTCTTTTATGTAACCAGGTTGCAATGTAGGGTACTGGTGTAAAGCTCTTTGGTGCCGTGGAAGAATCGTCAGTTGCTATTTAATGAACATGAAATATTGGCTCTATTTTTACCTGTTTATTTTTTCCGTGCCACTGTATAACTTCAGTAATGATGTAATTTCCTCCCATTTAATGGATTTATACTACCTTTAGTCGCCATATTGCATTAAATTGAAAAGGGGAATTCAGCATTCTGCTGATTAGACCTATGGTGTAAAAATGGCTGAAATTACATTGAAATAAAGTCCAGCTTTTTGCAGTTTGATATGATCACCTCAAATAGTCACCCCAGCACTAGCTAAATAAAAAGCCGCGTGTGCTGTAAGATCAATCCTACACTCCCATAGGAATAGCTGTCAGGTGAAACGTGGAAAATTCATTAAAATATGGTTAGATTGTTTAAATTGGAAAAATGCACGTAATGTCCAAGTTATTGTAATGCCATTTATTCAGGATATGGTTAAACATCCTTTCAGAACAGATATTCCTCATTGATTTTAAAAGGTAGACCCCTTGCTATGACAGGAATTACCCTGAAACCACAATTACAACAATGTTTTGGTTTGTAACTCTAGACCGCATACACACCCTCTCTCACACTCGAGCGGTGCTGGGCACTCCTTATGTACTCCTCCCTGTTACAGCACGCTTAGGCTCAAACCATTCTCTCCCATTCATGACATGCACAGCGCTGTCTAATTTACATAACTAAATTTGAACTTGAAGGGTGCCATACCAAAAGCAAGGTGTACTTTTTAAATTAGGGCTTCTATTCCAGTAATTTCTCTCATTTGAATTCGGAGCCTCATTTGGGTTTGCCTATTTCACCATAATGATATTGTTCTACACTGACTTCCACAGCACCGAGTGTTTTAACAATTTTTGTTTAGTATATTGTATCCCCACTCTTCACTTTCCATTGTATTTAACCCTCTCTACCTCTGTCTTTTAATTTCTCTTGTATATAATCCCCACTTTTCAGACTTGAGTCTGAACAAACTCCTTTTATACCTCAAATTTAGAATTGTTCTAGAAAGAGTGAAACAAAAGGAATATGACAAATTGTAGTGTTCTTATTAGAAAACTAATAAAACAACTTAGTGTGATTTTCAGTATTTGGTTTGTTTGTCCAAAATGTTACTGAAAGGGAGAGGACACTTTGCTAGAACCCTCACGAGTACACAAGGCCAAGGCGTTTACCAATTTATTTTCAATCTACCTTATGCATTTCTGTCTTGAGGTTTCCCTGAATGTATTATTTATTTAAACGCATCATACTAGAACACAAAAGGCAACCCTATTGCAGTTATGGAAATTGACATCAGGCTGAAATTATGCTTAAAGACAAATGTCCATATATCAGGGTTTGAATATTTTCAAGGAATGCATTATACTTGCCAGCCAGGAATTGTGTTGGAAACCACAATGAGCAAGTCCACATTGTTCACCGCCATTGTGTAATTTTGCTGAAAGGCAGCCATTTAGGACCTAGAAGCCATCATGACATGGCCCTAGATCAGTCCAACTGGCTCAGCTGTATGATCTTGCATGCAAATGTTGTTCTCTGTCTTCTGATCACAAAACATGTTTTCCTGTAGGGACAAAGATGAAAAAGCATGAGTTACAGAACTATGTCAAATTCTAAACAGAAAATATAATTTGGGTGGTTTCATTTTGTTACAGTAGCATTCTATGTACAACTGAATATTCTCCCTTATCAAACTCTGAACCAAACTTCAGACACTTCAACAAATCAGAACAAAACAATGTGAAAACATTCATAATTTGATTAAGAGGGGGCGGGTACAAAAAATGAAAGTAAAACCTAGCATCATCTTCATTGGCAATCAAGATAAAGCATACAAGATAATGTTGTATGCTGTTTTTAAGAGATATGACTTCTCTGAAGTCATATCTCTTAAAAACAGGATTTACGCCATTCCCAAGATCACTGCTGCCCTTTCAAACTGAAAAATTGATCTCCCTCTAGCTATACTGAACTTGTGTAAATATCATGTTTCCCATGCAGTAACAGGACTTTCAATTATAGAAACCAGTTCTGCTAGGGATATATTGATTTTAATAGTGCTGTAAAAATCATGTCAAAACAATTGAAGAAAAAAAAATTATAAATATAAGTGAAAACCTGCATAAACAGGACCTTCTTTTTTTTTTGCATAAGCCGCCTGTTGAAGTTTAGCCGGCTACAAAAAACACTTAAAGCAGGTATGAACTGTACATACCTCTAGTTGTGGTGAGTTATACTGGACAGGGAAGGGCTCCCTTTCATTGTCGTCACACTGTCTTCTGCATAGGTAGCACAGAATCCATTTAAAGGTCCTGCGCATCTCTTTGTCTCGTAGGGTGTAGATGATGGGGTTGACCAAAGAGTTACATTCTGCTATCACCAAACAGTACTTCTCATAGGCAGCAGCATTGCTGTCTTTACCCAATATTCCATCTAGTAAGAGTGTCATAAGGCCTGGTGTCCAACAGATTACAAAAGCTCCTGCAAAGCAAAGTTGTTTTTTGTAAGAACGGGAGACCTAATGGCACCAATTAACTGATGAATCAGTTTACAAAATGTAATTCAATCACATTGAGAGCGAGTTGATAATTAACACTTTTATGCCTCCTTAAATAGCTTGATCTCTGCAGCATATTTTGTTCACTTTTACAATTGTGTTAATCACATACAGGTTTGGTCATATAAGTTAATGTTGCACATGTGCAGGTCGTCTTTGTCTCAAGGTTTTATTGTAAGTAAGCTACTGTAGACTACTGCCAAAACAAAAAAGGGTAGTGGCAAAACTGGTTGCGTGGGAGAAGCCAGGTGAGGTAGCCTAAAATATTTATCGGGAGCCACTTCCTGTGGTCAGAGTTACAAGTATTGCTCTGAGAAAACAGAACCGACTACTCAGAAAAGCACAGCAGGCTATACGCCCATCTCACCTAGAACGATGGATATGGTTTTCATCAGCTTAACAACTGTCTGGCTCTGCCAGAATTCCGAGGTGTGTTGCGACATGTGCTGGCTCTTGTGTCGCACGTACACAAATATGCGGGCATACACGGTCACCATGACGACGAAGGTGAACAGGTTGAGGACGGCCCAGAAGATGAGGAAGTGGCGACTGTAGAGCGGGGCGATGGTGGAGCAGTTACTCAGGTCGCACTCGCAGTTCCACAGCTCGGACGGCACCAGCCCTATTGCAATAGCCACGGCCCAAATGCAGACGATGAGGAGGACCACGCGTTTCTTGGTCATGTTGCTGTGCAGCTGCATGGTGATGATGGTTTGATGGCGCTCCACGGCCACAGCCAGGAGGTTGGCCACCGAGGCCGTCAGGCTGATGTTTATTAAGGCGCTGCGAAGAAACCACTGCTCCTTAGTTAGCGTGGCGGTCCAGGGGCCGGTGTGCAGCATCAGATAAGCATAGGCCATACCTGCAAACAGGTCTGCGGCCGCCATGTTCCCAAGGAGATAGTAGATGGAGTAGTGAAAGCGGCGGTTCATGAAGATTGCTACCATCACCATCAAGTTGGCGAGCACTACTATGACACAAACGGTCAGGCCCACGCCGATCACCATCAAGTCACGGGACATCCATTTTGGGTTGATTTTTTTACCCACCAGGTTGTAGAAGAAGGTTACATTGTGGCTGTGGTCACAGACATTCCAGACACCGCTCTCCATGGCCATAATGACTATTTAAAGAAAGTACAGGTTAGATGTATTAACCAAATTAGCAATGTCTTTGCCTTGCAATAAATGCATGTTGTCCACAATGGCTTACTGTATATGCAGATAGTCTAGATAACAGTTAAAGTCATAAAAAAATTAAGAAATTCTGCTTTCATTAAAACTTACATTTACACAAACTTGTAGCCTATATTTTTAATTAAATATTGGAAAATTGTGAGAATCTAATCACAATAGCGTAGGGTGATGTTAGGTAATTTGGGAAATGTTTTGGTTTGATACATAAAATGAAATACCAAACGTACAATTCTGAAGGCTACCTTAAGTGTTATTTTTAGAATTAGGCATCTCTGCTATATTTCCACAAACAACTGAAGTTGCCAAGTAAAATAATTTAGAAGCTTTGGACCTTCAAACACATCAAGAAACCTTTACTTCACTCTGATGACATGTTCAGGTAAAATGGGACTGTAAAATGGGACAGTGTATTTATTGAAAAGTGTATTAACTGAAAGAAATATATGATAAATCCATGTGATCAGTACATCATGATTTTGCAAAATTGTGTGCCTACATGCACAAACACTAATTGTGTGAGTTTGCATGTAACAAGGATGGCTAATGACGACTAGCCTATTATGGCAGACATACTCACTGCAATATCTTCAATGTTAGACAAATTGTAATATGCCAAAGTGGCACACAAAGACAGTTAATAGCACTAACTAAGGATGTTATGGAACCTGGTGTCCCTGAAATGTGGCTAGAACAATGTCTCAATTTATCTGATGTAAACGGCTGTCACTAAAAACCAGTTCCCATAAAAAGTATATTGTGTGTAAAGTGTATTGTTCAAATATTTTGATTATAAAGTCAAATAGTTAATAGTAATAGAAATAGTAATAGTAATAGATAAATCAACATGCCACATGCTTAACCCTGTGAGTTCTGGGACTAGTTGTTTTTTTAATCTACTGTATCTCAGCCCATCCTAGTTATCTGACTTAGACCAATAAAATTACTGATTCATGTAAAGAACATTTGAAGCTAACATTTAATAACATGTTGGGTGATTGGCTGCTAATATTTAAAGAGTCCACGATAAAAAAATTAAAAACCATTTGTCCCATTATGCCTGATGTCCCAAATTACCTGACATCACCCTATAGCATTCACCTATAACCCATTTTTAATTGGCCAAATTCATTCTTGACCTAGCAGACTGAGATTGCTATTGCCCTATTAAGTTTCTGGTCACATATTGTGACACAGAAATGCGAAACATGGAGCCGATTGTTTGTGAGAAAGTATCGTAAAAATTAATTTGATTAACGCTACAGTAGGCTATAGGCTGCTTTACTTACCGCAAAATGTTCATTATTCGTCCAGATTGATGCGATATATAGCCTACACACGAGTATGTCGTCTGATAAAACACAACGTAGTCCATTAGTCTATTAATGTCCACTACTAAGCATTTTAGATATAGTCTTCCATGTCCCTTCCACGACGCTCAAAAGAATCATTCTCACTCAGCTCAGCTGGCAATGAGATCTTGGAGACGCAAACACTAAATGGGAGGAGTTCTTACTTCACAGCCTATATTTACTGCCCAACATGGCACATAGCCATACTGTTTGCGTGTGTGTGTGTGCGTGCGTGCCTGCGCCGAAATTGCCTTTGTTTCGTTTTTTGGCAGTAAGCTAATGTAAGATCAGTCGTGTGTTAATCAAACGGTATATATACAGGTCTATTTGAATGTGAACAACAAACAATCACTTCCACCTGTCTTATTCAGTATTTTATTAAAAAGGAAACCACTTGTATAAATCAATATGAAGAGTCCAAAGTGTAGCTAATAGCCTTGGGTGTGTTAGACTACGTCATCATCACATTTAAGATCAACAATAACTTTGTTGTTTTATTTATTAAGCAGATCTGACACATACTAGCCATATGGGGGCAGTGTCGTCACATTTGTAGCATGCAAATGTGTAATTAATCGTTTTTACATCTATAACATTTCTTCAATGATTTCACTCGATATTAGCTAAATGCGTTCCTTTAAAAATTTTAACTAGGTACTATGAGAACAAGCTTTTTATGTAATATAATAAATACTGCTTAAATGTGCTCTGATAGCCTATACTTTAAACATTAATAGCAGCAAACAATTTTCTATGTAGTTAGTGGGGCATCCTCAGCAGATAAAAACGCGCGCACGCACGCACGCACACATACACACACGCACACGCACATTAGCACAAACATGCATGTGCACTAACATTCATGTGCACCAAATCCACTATAATGAACAGAAGAATGCGAAGCTCAGATTTTTCTAAGACAGTGTGATGTCATTCTCTGCTCAGGAAGTCAGGAAACATTTAGGCTATCTTTACATATAAACGGTTGTTTTCTTCTATTAGTGTTTTAAATATCATAAAGCCTAAGTTAGATTGTGTTACTGTTGTGTTACACATTAATTCTTATAGGGCCACCTCTCCTTTTACAGTCTTATGTCATAGAGGCTTACAGGAAATTACTTTGTTGTAAAATGTCTAACTTATTAAAATGAATGGATGGACAAACTTCAGTGTTAAATACTATATATTGTAGCTGCAATACACATTTTCGTAAGATTAATAGAATAGTCTATTCTCACTCAGCTCAGCTGCCCATTATATTTTGGAGACGCAAAATGTGAAGTTATTCTTACTTTTTTTTATTTTACTGCTCAACATGAAAGCACATAGTCCTACTGTTTATGGTGACATTCACATTAGTTACATTTAGCATAGTAGCGCCTGGAGGATAAATAACAGTATAGTGTGTTGGTCAAATGCGTTAATGCGTCGACTATTTCGGTATACAAAAAAACTGCATTGAAATAAGCAATATTTATAACTACTATTTGTATGTGCACACAAGTGTTTCCTGTGAACAATATTGGTGTAACTAAGATATTCGCTGGAAATAAAAAACATTTTATACGTCTAGAACAGTCATTTGTGAGTTCGTATGGCATCGTTGCCTTCTGGGCTTCAGGCTGTATGTTGCACATGTGCAGTCAAACCGCGGAAGCGATAATGCTGCGTTCCAGTCAACTCGGAAGTCGAGAATTTACTACCTCCTACTAGAAGAATATACAATAGAACGCCACTCAAAAGTTGGAGTTCCTACTTGTGAACTCGGGGCATATCCGACTACACTTAACCTGACAAAACTAGATGTCTGTGTAATCCTGCAATCCATTGCAGGTCGGAAGTCAATATTTCCAAGTAGGTTTTAACAACTTCCAATCGAAATGTGTCCCAGTGTATCTGCTCGGTAAAACATTGACGTCTGCAGCAAACTGATGTTTATAAAAAGTCTGTAAACTTCACCAACCATTTACCGAGGACAAAATATGAATTAATATATTTGTCTACAGCGCCACTAGAGCCGCTGATTTGACAGATTATCACACTAAGAGGCGGAAGGATAGGCTAGACTACCGCATGCTTACAAATATGATTCACAACAACACAAACTATATAAAGTAGGAATATTGAAGAGTGTTTTGCGTATTGCTAACTGTGTTATCCACGCCGCCACATTGCTGTGACGTATTTATGTTGGCGAACTTTGGCTTGAGAAATCTTGCCAGAGTTTCTGACTTGGAATTCCGATTTGAATGAGCGTTCCATAGCTTTTTTTCCGTGTCGGATGTATTATTTCCAAGTTCCGAGTACAATGGATTGCACCATTAAGATAGAACTACACCGCAGAGATTTTCTAGCAATTACAATTTTGAATCTGCAGCGAGAGGTGAAGGAAATCGCTAACGTTTCCACTGTGAGATTATAAATTATTATAGCTATGCTCTTTTCGAATATTAGCGAATAAGTCATAATCACAATTTATATAATTATAGTATATTATTTATTACGTCTTAAATGTATGCCACCTGTTTCTGCTATAAAGTGCAATAATTCTTATAGTGTATGTTAGCACAGCCAATATGGCCATGACGAATTGTAACTTTTGTATGATCATTGCATTTTATAATACAATTTATATTATTTTATGACTAGGTGCGGGAGTCCTCTTTTCCTGGTGGAAGATCACGACACCACTCATCAGAATCTAGGTAAAGGCGTTTCAGGTTTTCTTGCAGAGTATATCACTATAAAAAACACAAAAACCTAATAACAGTGAAAACATTTTTTAAGCAGCCAAAAGTAGCCTTGACTGTTTACTCTTTGCATTTCAACACGATACCCCAAAGTCACGGCAAATTGATGGATATGCATCTTGTTGCTCGCCTGTTTATGATTCATTTGTCTTCTCTTTCATTTAATTTTTAATTAACAAAAGGCATAGAAAGGTCTGTATTTGATAACGCATGCACTAGGCTACTATATTTTGGTCAGTGTTGTGGTTCACTCTTTACTGTCAATAATAGTCCAGCAACTTTGCTGTTTTCTGAGTTGTCCATGCAGACTCAGAAGGTAGCTTCTGAGACTGAAAGAGAAAGAGCGTATGCGCTCGTGGAACACGCACAATCGTGACGACAGAAATGGTAGGCTGTCGATAGAAGACGCCCAGTCGATAGTCCACGCCTTGGTGTAGTTCTATCTTAGACACATCCATCTGGGGAGCAGTCCATTGAAACAGATTCGAGGGCATAATACTTTAATAAATAATACATGTTATTCGACGAACCTGCATTCTTTTGTTGTCCACTAGAAAAACCTGGAGAAGAGTTGAAACATATTCCATTGAGAAAAGCCTTTGGTCTTCTAATAAAACAGATGCTATATTGTATATTGTATCATCTCTATGCTACTCTTCTAATAAAACCGATGCTGTATTGTAGCCAGTGGCGCAGTGGATGTTTTTTAGGTGGGCTCAGTGGCGCAAGGGATGTTTTCTAGGTGGGGGGGGGGTGGGGGGGGGAGTTGAAAGTGTGAGGAAAATGTCACAAATGTCATTCCAGAAATTACTTGAAAAACTACAAATTAAAGGGTATGACTATTCTAGTTCGACACTAGTTCGACAAAGCATTAAGATGTATGCAGCTGAGAAACATGGATTAAAAAAAAAAACAAGACGGCATTTATTTTAGTTTTCATTTTGTATAAAAGATGAGTTTATTCAAGGATCATAACAGATTGAATCATAGACCTCGACAGACCACTCACAACATACCAAACAATAAATTGAGGAAAATGCTTTAACACAAACCCCAAAAATGAAACAAATGTAACACAAAATAAAATACCTGAATAAAGCAAACTCTGGGGTGAGCCGCAGACCAGCACATTCTCTGTAGAATTCATGGCACATTACATCCGACAGTTATAATGAAAAGGAAATAAAAAGGCCTAAAAGGAATGAAGTTGTTCTTTACCTTTTCAAAAACCGTTCTAATAATAAAAATTTATATATATATGCATATATGGTGGACTTCGTACAAAATAAAAAGGTGACGTTAATAGAGAAGCACATTCTCCTTAAGCATTGTTTATTCTCACCAATAACATGCTCATCTACAAATGGTAACGTGGATCCCGACGCACAACCTTGGGAGGAAAACAAAACACATATACAATCATACATTCTTCCAAATATACACACTCACATACCTAGACTTACACTCAAATGCTAATGTGGCAACACTCAAAGATATCTAATGTAAATTTACCAAAAGGAGGAAATGACAAAGTAGTTGTTGGGTGTGAGTCCACTCATAATTAGAAGTCCAGCTAAAACAAATGTTTAAAACCTGAATATTGATAATGGGTAAAATATAAAATGTTGACTTGTTTTTACACTCTTTCCAAATCTCCCTCCTTGTTAAATATTACACTCACCCTGTACTTCCCCAAAGTGTAATATAAGCCGGCTAGAATAACAATACAATACAGGCACTGGAGAAAAGGAAAAAAGAAAAAACAAACAAAAACACAGTTAAGAGACAAGTTTAGAGGATGAGATCTATTCAAATTTTAACTAATCCTGCCGTTGTTTCATTAACAGAATTCAAATTCACATCCACTATTATCGAACAAGAACCATTTTACAAATCAAAATTGTTTTTATTTACTATGTTTTTATGTTTTTTCTTTTTTTGTTTACCAACTTTTGAATAGTTTATTGTACTGTCAAAGTGCCCTTGGAAAGCAAGAAGCCAGGTGGAAATATCTAATTAATAGACCTTATAATAGTCGAGGGTACTATTTTGTTGGAAATATGTCCTGTAACAGCTAACTGAAAATGTTATATCATGTCCTCAATAACCTTGACCCCCACTCCAAAATGTTAAAAATATAAAAACACATTTTGCATATTGCCATCAGATCAAAACAAAATGTTAGATCACAGCACTGCAAATTTGATGTGAAGTGGGAGTAGCAGAAAGACTGCTCACATTCCTGTCCAACAAACCGGTTCAGTAGCGTGAAAGAACGTTGGTGACAAAGGGGGCCAATGATAGACATATCCACCTGTAACAAGTAGCGCTCTCATTTGTATTACACTTGCCATCAAATGATGCTTTAACTAAAAGCACAGAAATGGCTGGACTTGTTTTCCTTCTGCACTGGCAAGCCCATGCTCTCGTTTAAAATTAAAAAGGACATTTATCTTTGATAAATACTTGCTGGAATAATGATTATGCATATATTAGGGAGTTTTCACTAGCTATCTAAAATTTTCAGGAGAGGGAATTTAGAGTAAAAAAGGTAATGGGTTGTTTGGCATAGATGTAGGTGGCGGAGTGTATTATAAGGTTTAAAATATTGAAACAGGAAAGAGAAAAAAAAAAAACAACAATCCAAAATAAATTTGCCGGTGATTAAGAAAATACTTCTTTACAGTAGTTACTACATGGAAAAAAAGGTCTATGTGGCTCCTACTCCTGTCTAAAAGTGTTATTGGTTTGTTCATGTGTCCAGAGTCAGGCCATAGAACTTATGGTCTGTATAGGAAATGGGTGTAAGGCAAACTGTACCTTCTCTGCTGAGAAATATACATGATTTACAGTATGGAAGTTAACCTTAAATGCCCTGCCGACCGTCCCCTAAACCCAACCAGAGCCCACCATGTCCATTTACAACAAAACCAAACATAAAATAGGGTGCAGGCTTCTGGCACTTAAAGAACACCTGGGCACAGTCCATCAGTACATTATCAGAGCATTCTATTATAATTAAATCAGATGCCTTTAGTTGTAGACTTATGCTTCGCCTTTGCTCATTCGCACACTTCAACAAAAACAAGCGCGACAGTCTGTGTGACAACAGGAGCATGTATTCCACTTGTTACAGGCAGGCAGCGCCTGAATCTCCATCAAGTGGCATCAGAAACCACACATGTTATCCATGTCTGTATTGTCTTTCAGGCATTGCCGGGAAGTAAGCAGAGACTGCCCACACAGCAATTGTTAACATCATCTCTTTAGGGCCTTGTCTTGTCGCTCTGCACAAACTGTGTCCATCTCTGACCGCCAGTTAGAGATATTTGTCCCTGTAGGTTCTCTTTTCAGTTGTGTTGCTCTCCTCTTCAAAACAGATTCTCCTCGAATATAGCCATTAAGTCACTTTGGAAATTCATGTCAATAGTTGCTGCCATCTGGAGAGAGTAGGAAGAAAAAAAACAACAACTTTAATCATAGTCATTCTTTAACTGCAATGTATACCATTCAAGCTTAACCTGGAAGGGGCCCAGAAGAAGCCAGCACCTCATATTCACTACACAACTGTTATAGTGACCTGACTCATTCATTGATGTCACACAAAACTCAAGAAGAACACAGTCTTGTGAGACAATCCTGATGCCGCAAGCTTTGCTCCGCTAGTTGACCTACCGGGTCAGTATGGCATTTAACGCTAGAACCGCCTAAAATCTCTGTATATCTAAAACAGCCAATGGGAAAAATGTACCTGTGCGCCTCAATACTATGTTTCTAGATCCAAAATGTACTCTGTCATTGTATTAATTGTCTTCTAAAGTTAGTTTGTTTAATTGCTGTGTAATAGTGCTCTTGTTTTATTATTATAGTCTAAGTGGGCGTCTTTAAAAAGACGCAAATATAGGCTATTCATGAAAACAAAGATCCCACTTGTTAGGCATGGAGGCTAAGCTAATGCTATAGCGTAAACCGGCACCTCGCTATGGTCGGGAACAGCACCCGTACCCGTACTTGCTGAAACATCAGACGGACATCAACGCTTTTTCTTAAAATGTTACGCATTGTGTGTGGCCAGCTGACCCTGTGAGAATCTACTGTTATGAATGATGTAGATTTCAATTTTAGGAAAAGTCAAAGGCCCGTGGCGGTTCTAGTGTTAATTGCATTAGCAAAAAATGCCTCAATAATCAACGCTATGTTTGTTGCTCTGATTGGTTTGGGGCCATCCAATCGCCTGCTAAGAACTTTTAGTAGCAAAAGGCAGCTTGTGATGGCACCCCCATCACAAACCATCTTCCATTGGGCGTATATAAACTAATCAGAACAGCTGGCGCTACACTCTGCTACCAGACCCCGAGAAGAAGAACGCTGCGTCATGCTCACCGCCTCTCTCCTCCTCCTCTCCTGCTCCCGGCGGCGCGCTAGCTCCCTCTGTTGGTCCAGTGGATTCTGTGCGGTGGGCTGGGGCGGGGTAGGGGGCTGTGGGGGCTGCTGGACGGGAGCAGGCTGAGGCTCCTGCTGCTGGAGGGGCTGGGTGGGGGGTTGGACCTGCTGCTGCTGCTGCTGCTGCTGCTGCTGCTGGGACTGATGGTGGTGCTCCTGGCGCCTGCGAGGCTCCTCGTGGACCCTCCTGGGGGGCTCCACCACATCCTCCTCTTCACGACCCCTGGGAACACAGGAAGGAAGGGGTCATACGTTTATCCAATGTAGGGTCATACGTTTCAACTGTGTTTATATTAGGTATGTGTGCGGTTAGTCGACACCCTTCCCTCTCCACCCACCGTAGCTTCTCCTGCTCCCGGCGAAGGCGGTCCTTCTCCGCCTGCTCCGCCTGAGCCTTCAGGGCCTTCTCCCGCTCCTCCTTCTCGCGGGCGACGCGGCGGAACTGCTCGAAGCTGTCGCTCGAGGACTTGACCGCGGCGGAGGGAGCCGACGAGGACTTCTGCGCCAGGCTTGCCCAGGAGCCCATGTTCTTCACTTTCACATCCTAGAAACAGGGGTGACGCGAGGGTTGGCATGGCGGCAGGTTGGCCGTAGCCAGTGTGTGGAGAGCTACGTAACGAAATCAACACACACACACAAAACAAGCAACCCTTGCGCCCACCTGTACCTTTTTGGGCGCCATGGGAACCTTGGAGTCCTGCTTGGAGGGCTGCGACCCACTGGACTCGGAGGACCGGATGACAGGGCGAGAGGTGTCCATGGACTTCACATCTGCACACACACACACACACAGTCTAGACTAAATCATCCCTCACATAAGATACCATTCTACAGGATGGCAGTGACTCGTGACGCCTCCATAGACCACCCTAACCGTTGTCGTTATAGCCTGGTTGTGTTATAAATTTGTTGAAGAACCATAGCAGAGGATACCTGCAACAAACAATGTGCAGTGCCTAACACACAAGCACACACTGAAACGTCGGCTCACTCACTCTGTTGGCCGTGACCTTGGAGAGACGTCTTGTTATCGGGATGCTTGTGATGGTCTGGCCTCATGGCGGGGTTGAACGGCTCCCCTCTCATGATGGGTGAGGGGGGGAGCTTCTCCTCCTTTGGCCCAATGTGGCCTGCCGGAGCCCTCTGCTGTGTGGCAAAAAAAAAACACTATTCAACAACACACACACACACACACTTACATGCACATGTATGTATGTATGTATGTATATGAAACCAAAAAAGGATGCATTACAAGTGGTTGCTCACCTTTTTGGGCTGCATGATGTGTGGTGGAGACTGGTGGCCCACAGGCAGGTACTGGGGTATTTGCGGAGAATGCATCATGAGAGGAGAGGGGTTGTCTCTCATGTGGCCTGGCATACATAAAAGGAAGCGCCTTCAATTCAGCTATTACCAAACCACTTTGTCAATGATCCCCAAATGCAAGTGGTGCACACACACATTTTATTAAGGACCTGGGATGAGTTTAAAACGACTACATTTCCCATGGGCGACATTGCCTCGCCACAATGAGATATTTCCACTCTCTGGTGTATAGCTATGACTTAATAGAACAATACATTCTGGTCTCAATGGAGTAATTCTGCAAAATCCAACCCAGTGGGGCCAGATTAAATGCTTCTTCGTCAAAGATACGGTGTTGCCTACAGATAGGGCGTAACATTCGTGTCAGCCTAGGTACGGCGTAGGCTGACGTGCACCTCTACAAAAATGTAACTTCGATCTTCTTGTGGATGCAAGCCCATGCCAGAGTAGTGCTTTGGAATTCAGAATGTTTATAACAACGCCATAGCCTGAATGCATGCACAGACAATTAGAGTTGCTGGAAATAAACTTGAGCATTATTAGACTAGCCTAAACTGGACATAAGACCAGTCCCTGGGATTTCCTTGTTGTAGGGTCAGCGAAAAGTGGTCTTTAATAAATACCATTTTCTTTTTACTATGATACATGTTGGTGTAACAAACAGATCAGTTGGAAATAAGTATTTTTATATGCTTATTTCAAAATGTTTTACACTCTATTAGTGTTCTATTGGGAGCCAAGACAGGGTTTTATGGCATTTTATGGCTATGCATTTCCTTGTTGTTCAGGCAGCGGAAAACGTTCTTTATAATAATTTCCTATGATATACAGCATGTTGCTTTAACTAAGATTAACTAAGAAATATTTGTACATGCTTATTTCAAACCGTTTACACTCAATTTGTGTTCTAATTCATAAACACACGCACAAACAAGACACGGCACGTCAATTGCATGCGCAGTCAACGTGCACAGGTCCGTTGAAGCAGTTGAAGCTACGCCGCAGCCGATGCCGCAGGCTAGACATAAGCTCAACGCAGAAGCATCAATTGGCCTTAATTACTTAAATTGTCTTGTGGTACCTGCAAGTAATATATAAATACCACCCCCACCAAAAAAAAAAAAAAAAAAAAAAAAAAAAAAAATGATTTCAAAGATTTGCTACACACTCTTGCCTCAGCTAGATGCCTTATAACCTCACCTGTGTTGTAGAGGTCTGCCTTGATCTGATGAGGGGAGGGCTGCTGCTGCTGGATGATCTGCTGAGCTTTGCTAGTGGCCATGGCCGCTTTGTGCTGGACAGGACCCTGCTGGCATGGCATCTGCTGCCGCTGCTGCTGGGGAGGAGGATGCTGCTGCATAAGGCGGGCCTGGTGCTGGGCCTGAGCTTGGGCCTGGGCCTGAGCTTGGGCCTGGGCCTGGGCCTGGGCCTGAGCTTGGGCCTGGGCCTGGGCTTGGGCCTGAGCTTGGGCCTGAGCCTGAGCCTGAGCCTGAGCTTGAGCTTGAGCCTGAGCCTGAGCCTGAGCCTGAGCTTGAGCTTGAGCTTGAGCTTGAGCTTGAGCTTGGGCCTGAGCCTGGGCTGAGAGCTGCGGGGGTACCAGGGGGGCGTTCTGAGACTGCACCTGCACCGACTGCAGGAGGGACCCCGCGCCGGGCTGCTGCCGGGCCTGCAGAGACTGCATGAGCTGCTGCGGCTGCCGCTGCAGCTGCTGCAGGTACAGCTGCATGTTCAGGGGCAGCGGGGGGCCCGGCTCCTCGTCGTCCTCCAGCAGCATCTGGGGGGGCTGGGAGGACAACAGCCCCTGGGGGGTGAGGGTGGGGGGGGACAGGGCTCGCTGGTGCAGGGGCTGGGGGGGGAGGATGTGAGACATGGCCTGGTGCTGGGGAGGGGCTAAGGACGGAGGCTGGAGCTGCTGCTGTTGGCTCTGCTGGGGGGGCTTGGCGGGGAGGGCTGCGGCCTTGTGAGTGGGCCGAGACGGCTGCTGGGGCAGGGCGTTGTGCAAGGCTGCGGCGGACACAGACAGACACACACACACACACACACACAGAGAAAGAGGCGGTTAAAGGTGCACTCAGTCACTCTGGAGAAAGCCATGTTTTGAACTGGGTCAAAACGAGAACACCTCTCTCTTCAATGCTATAGAGAGCCAAAGTCACTTCCGCGTTATGGGACCTTATGGGCACGGTGAGAATAAAATTATGTTTAGATCCCTTTTGCTTTGTGACTCGAAGCACAGATATGATGTTTGACTATTTAAAAGACAATTATTATTATCAAGAAAGTCTCAGTTTGTCGTGCATTTGTTGAAGTATAAGACTGTGAAAATATAATATATTATATATAATATATAACTAGCAAGACTACAAACCCGTGTCATGTAGTGTCATGACATTGTCGCACCACAATCCTCAAGATGAAGAAAGCGTTGTTTTTATGACGTGTGTTGTGCGAGACGAAAGCTGTAGTTCATCGAGCGGTTACACACAAAACTAAAGATAACTTTAAAGTTTCACAACAAACTGCAACGTTCTTGATTTGAACAATTGTCTTTTAAATAGTCAAACATCATATGTGTACTTCGTGTCACAATTCAAACGGGATCTAAAAATTATTGTATTCTCGCCGTTGACTACCATACATATTTTTTTTCCAAACTAAGGTCCCATAACGCGGAAGTGACTTCGGCTCTCTTTAGGGTGCTCACTCAGAAGCTCCGCCACGCACATCGCCAAGGCTAGGGTAGGGCTAGGCACGTTGTTGTGGTGGTGCGATCTGCACCACTTTGTTTGATTTGCCATTTACAGAGCCACGGCTGTGTGGAAACACCGAATTATTCTTTTATTTTTAAACACGCACACAGAACAGTAAAGGACTTTACCTCTAAGGTTTGTTTAGCTCGTCTTCACGACATACAAGGGCACTGTCTGCGCAGGTGCGCGCCTTAAAGAGTGGTGAGATCGTGCACTTATTGCCCAGAGGGGGCAGAGCTGTGCGACGCTCTCAACATAGGGATTCCACAATAGCGTTCTGCATTGCATCTTCCTGTATAACATGACATAATGGAAGAAGCCTGTTGAGTCAAACACACACACACTCACCTGGAGGTGGGAGGACGGCATGCTGGTTGAGGAAGGGGTGGGTCTCGGGGGACACTGGCCCAGGGGCGGGGTGGGCGTTGAGGTGGGGCGGGGGCGCGGGGGAGGCGTTGCTGCCCCCGCCCTGGGGCAGATGCATGAGGGGCTGTCCGAAGTGGGGCAGCGCCTCAAAGCTGTTCTCCAGCATCTGGGAGGACTCCAGGGCCGTCACAGCAGGCGGGGGCATGAAGGCCGCCGCTGCCACAGCAACAGACGACTGCAGCTGAGGATGCTTCATGTGGACGCTGGGGGGCGGGCCGGACACCTGGGGGTGGAGCCCCGCCTGGGCCGTGGGGGCGCCCGGAACATGGCCGTGAGCTTTCTTCCCCTCCTTCGCCGACTGGCCTCTCTTCCTCTGCGGCTGCTTGGGGACATTCCCTGTTGATAGGAGGGTGGTTGGTTACTACCAGTTATACCCTGGGCCGTACGGGTATACCGAGAGATGATGTGTGTGTTATCTGTTGGACGCACCACCCATGGCCTCCGCCTCGCTGTCCGAGCTGGAGCCACTGCTTTCTGAAGAAGACCCGGCTTTCTTGGAGGCAGCAATCACTTCCACTGGCTTTTCAACTGCAGACAAAGACAGCGACAAACATGTATGGAGGTGTGGCGTGCCGGGTGTCCGCTTGTCACATTTCACACTAGTGTGGTGGTAGCGCCGTTTTCAGAACCAGATGGCAGCTGGAGGAGCTCTGCTACTGATCATGTAGTGCGGTAGCATCTACATTTAAGCTACATTTCCCCAAGCATTTCTGAAGCTCGAGCACAGCAGCGCGTGTGACGGGGACATCACGTACAAATCACTGGACTGATTGACATTTGTCTGCATGGAACGATGGCAGAGGCTGAGGAGAACACAGAGAAATTGATCCAAACCCTGGCTGTACATCCTGAACCTAATAAACTACTGAACAGCTTCATTGATCAATGAGATAGTACCAACTTGGAATTACATTGGCTCATTGATGTCGTAAACTACATGTTGCTGTAGCTCAGCTTGCTACATTTCTCTGTTGGGTAGCCTTCATTTAATATAGAGTAACTGGTAGCTTAAGCTCACTACTAGAGCATGACACGAGCGGATATGCACTCCTATCCATCCCACTTCCACAAAAATATTCCTGTCCTATCCCATGACTTCTTTAGAAACTATTATTTTCCTGTCCCAGTCCCAAACAAATGTACTGTTGTCTCGTCTAATATCGGTATAATTTTTTTTTTTATAAAGCCGTATTTGTCCATATTAACTTTAAGGTAGCCCATCTAAATTGCTTGATACCACTACAGGTAGAATAGCAATGCACCATGCAAGCACCTTTGTCTCACACAAACAAAACGTGCGCGGGTGCTATGAAGATGATTTAATTAACGGCACAGGCCAATTTCTTCATAGCACTGTACAGCCAATATATCAATATAAGAGCAAATAGCCTTCGTGCTTTTATTTTTCCTGTCCCGACCGCTTTCATTGATAGTTATTTCATGTCCGTTCACGGGACTGATAGAAAAATTGATTCCCATTTCACAGGTATCTTTGGGAATCTTGTGACCCAAGGGAATCCTGTCAAAACACCGGGCTCTGCTCACTACACTGCTGCTATACAAACCCACAATTGAACTGAAGGTCTGGAATATTCAGCTGAAAGCAAATGAAGGCGACGGCGGTGATAGGCCTGTGGCTGCTCACCTGAGATCTTCTTCTTCTTGCGAAGGCAGGAGGACACGTATCTCTCCAGCTCGCGCAGGGTCGAGGGCTTGAGCGTCTCGAAGTCGATCTCGATCTCGTCGGGGTTGGAGTTCTTCAGCGAGGGCTCCCGGGACTGGATGATGTGCACCACGCGGCCCAGCTTGTCTCCCGGGAGCTTGTTGATGTCCAGGCTCAGCTGCCTCTTCTCCTCATAGGACATGGGCTTGCACTTCTCCCCCGTCGCCGCAGAGCCACCGGCCCCCAGGTCATCCTCCAGGCCAGGGACGGGCTGCAGGCTGGACGGGTGGTTGTTCTTCACGCCGTCCTTTTTACTGCACAGACACAACAGAGTTCATAACGTTGAAGAAAACACAAATACAGTTGAAAAGAGAGACCTCCAGCTGTTTGTAACCTAGATTAACTCCCCCCACTTCCATATTTTGCAACCAAAATTACATACATTTAAAATGATTACAAGTCATGATGCTAAATATTCCATTAACAGGGCATGCACAAAACGGCACAAAATCAACCACTTCATGTCCCACTCGTTCTGCAAGATTATATGGCAAGTCAAAATAAGAAATACTTGACACAGGAGTTGGCCGTATTCCCCGTGGTCTAGATTATAATAATTGTTTGTTATATTGTGTTATATTTGGGCAATTGCAGTACCCATAGAGTACAGCAGCAGGAAATGCAGAGAAATCAAAAACACATCAAAAGTCACATCGTCTATCATAAACAAAATGGCCAAAATGAACATGCCGTCAGCCAAGCTGGCACACAGTCTAGCCAGCTGTTGTTTATATTATGGTGCCATCTATTACGGTAAGTATGGTGCCCATATCACATTGATGAGAGATGCAAACCTTCTACTGTATAGAAATTAAACATGAAATGGGCATGAAAGTATGGGAGGCGTGCAGAGCTAGGATGTCTGCAGAACCAGCTGAAAGTAGTTTACAATCACTTAGATAGGCTCACACCGCAGATTTCTGTGTCAATCACTTGAAATATTTGTGTCTGTCAGTGAGTAGGAACACTGCCAACTGCTCACGGGCTACACAGTGTGCCGTGGCTCTGTTCTGGGGCTTTGACAGCAAAATCAATGTGTTCTTTACATAGTGTGCAAGAAGAATTAAGAACGGTATAAAAGGTTGCTAGACAACGCCGTGTTGGAGTCTATAAAGATAAATACTGCCTTGCTGATCTTGGTCTTCCAATTATTGGCCACGTACTACATGCACCTGTCCAGAGTCCTGACACAAGATTAACATTGGCCATGTCTGGATTTTATTATTAGTTTTCAATTGTGGCAGTCAGTAACATGAGCTAAGAGTGACAATTATGTGGAGACGGTTGGGGTAAAAGTGAAAGAAAATTATAATTGTTTTGAACAGCAATCAAACGTCATGTCTCGTAGGTGGCAAAGTACCGCTAATTGAATTTGACTGGTAACCCCAAAAACAAGTGGTTCATAGCAATGGAATCACATACATTTGTTGCACAGCGCACTATTCAACATTATTCAACACCGCTATTAATAAAACGATAGAAAAGCAAATTACAATTACTAAATGATCTTGAAACCCAGTCTGCGGTACAAAGGCGTCTCAGAACAGCAGGAGGCAATAGGCAGCGTTGCAACAGTGCTCATGGACCCACCTTTGCTTCTTCTTGGGGAGCAGCTCCTTGTTGGTACCACCACTCATCTTCATCTTCTTGGCGAGCTGCAAGAGAGGCTCCTGGCCGTCATCCGCCAGGCCCGACATGCCTCCTTTCTTCTTGTGCTTCTCCTTCTTCTTCTCCTTCTCCTTCTCCTTCCTCTTTGGCTTGCTGGCCTGGGGCTGGGACAGCGCTGCCAGCTGTTCGTGGACAGCCTTCAGCTGTGTGGAGAGAGGACACTAGTGGTCAGGGAAAAGAGCAAGGGTGAAACACCATTAGGCCCGAGTCAAGACTGCCACACTGGCGTTAGGGGGACGCGACGACTGGCGCCGTGCTCTTAAAAAGGAAAGACACAAAGGAGGTACGCACCTCCGTTTGTGTTATAGCGCCCAACAAACCCCACAGAACCCTACGCCGGACACAACCGTGCATGTTACGTGCACAAGCCTCTACTGGCAGTGGGCAGACCTCTGCAGAAAGATTCCCTTTGGTTATGCTAGTTTCGTCCTCAAGGGCTCAAACTCTTTGAAATATTAGTTTATGTCTGTAAGAAATGTCTATGAAAACACCCGTGGAACACACGGTGAGTAAAGGCATTTGGTACTCTTCTGTGAACAAACACAATCAATTAGTTATTTTCAAATCTTAGAAAGAGCTATGTGGTGTATGCTGATAAACAATGAGTAGACCGCCCAATTGATGGATAGATAGCCAATGAACACACAACGGACCATTCACGCCACTTTCCTCTAACTCACAGCTTGATATGTTAAGGGGCTTTCCTTAACGCCAATGGTCATCGTCAGTTAAAAAATCTATGTGGGATTACTTGCACGTGATCACTGACCTGCTCCTGGAGCTCGGCCAACCTCTGGGCCCGCTCCTCCTCAGAATCGTCCGTGGACGACTCCGACTCGGAGGAGGAGTCGCTGGAGCTGTCAGACGAGGAGCCAAGGCGGCCCAAAGGAGGCTGGGGCTTTACAGGGGCAGGGTGGTGGAGGGTAGGTGGGGCAGAGGCCATCAGCGGCTTGGTCTCAGGCTCGTCTGGCATCTTTGCGAAACGCATCTCGAACACGTCCTTGGAAACAAGCAGAAGCTGATGTAAGGCCCACTGGCCTGAAATAGAAGCGGCTACGTGGGATTATGCTGAACGGCTTTCAGGAAAACATCTCCGATAAGACGTCCCGCTTAACTGACGACTGAACAACCGAACAGAACTTTAAGGAGGGTTCACCTGTAGCTTCCGAGCCATAGCCACCACCTCATGGTCGGGTGGATTATACTTGTAGCAGTTGGAAAACATTAACCGTACGTCAGCAGCAAACTCCTGGGCTTCCCTATATTGCCTGTTCTCCAGCTTGACCTACACAAAACACACACACAACATCAAGAACGAGGGAGGTGCTGCGACATTCTCCGCACCCCTCCCCACTTTCCCCTGGAGCCCAGGCTGAACGTCAAACACACCCTGACGGTGCTGAGGTCCATGGGGTGCTTGATGATGTCGTGGTAGTCATGCAGTCCCAGTGCTGCCACGTCCACGGGCTTGTAGAAGGGCCACGCGTACGCCGCGTGCTTCTTGGAGAGCATGTCCCGAACCAGGCTGGCGCAGTAGCCCAGCTGATCCTGCGGCTTGGGGCTAAGGCTTCCGCTCGGTCCGCTCAGGCCCATGTGGTGCTGGGAGTCCGGCGCTTCCTTCTTTAGCAGCTTGGGGGGCCGCACGCTCTCCCTCCTGGGCAACGTCTTGCCAGACTTGGACTCCGCCGGGGAGGACTCACTTAACTGGTCGTTGGCTGTGGGCGTCGTAGTGTCCGCTTTCCTTTTCTGGCTTTTTCTCTGCTGCAGGAGAAGAGGAGATACATAATTAGAGCAGACGGCGAGAATTGACAATTGCTGAAACAATATGGCCGCCCGTCTCCTTGTCCGGCAGTCTCACTCACTTTGGCCAGGGGAACTGGGTTCTGAAGCATGGGGGCAGTACTCTGGATGGGCGCGGGGGGGAGGGTGGTCTGTGCAGGGGGAGGCACAGATGTCATGATGGGCAGTTGAGGATTGCAGTCCAGTGGGCTAAGGGTGTAAGGGGCTCCCAGCTGGGGGGCGTGGCTGGGTAATGTCGGGGGGACCCTGGGGGGAAGGGCCTGCATTATAGGCTGGGGAGGTAGAGAAGGCGGGCCCTGCGCTGGTTCCCTGGTCTGTGGGATCGCCGAGAGGTTCGACAAGCCGCGGGTCTGTGGGGTCGTGGACGGGGAATCGATGATGGGGCCTGGTTTGGAGATCAAACCTTGATGAAAGAGACACACACACACACACACACACAGACAGAGTTAAAGGGAAGCCCCATCTCCATGGAAATGTGTTTTGCGTAAAGCTGTAGAAACAGCCATTATACCTCCTTCCCTGCGGCCGCGGCCTCGTCCCTTTCCTGTCATGACAACGATCTCCGTCTCCTGCTCAGGCATTTCAGACACCTTTTGGAGGAAGAGCTTCTCCAGCGCCTCGGCCATTAAGACTATGTCATCTCCAGGCTGCAGGGGGAGACAAACACCGTCAGCGTGGCACCAGCATATTCTCTCCCTTACCATTTATCACATGACTGACTACATTTGCATGCACCAAGTATCCACTACCATTCATTTATAGATCATTCAGTATTAATTTTTCATGTCAAGTAAGAGTGACAAATGACCATGTTAACATATTGCACCCTTATTTGGAATATTAAGAGTTAAGGCACAATGATCGTTGGTGTTTCAGTTAAATAATAAACAAACATTTTGATTATTCTATAATGTCTCAAAGCCAATTTACTGAGGCTTTTTAGGCCTATTATTATGGCCCTTACACTCTGGAGTGTGTCACAAACACCATGAACATAGAACTATATTGTATAGTATAGTATTTCATCCCTAATCATGATTTAGATTAGTGACATACCACAGTCATTTAACATAGTCAACAGCCTCAGCAAGACACGCCACCACTTTACCTTGTTGTATATGTAGCAGTTGGTAAACATAGTGTTGAAGTCTTGGATACATTCCTGTGCATTCCAGTAGTAACTGTTCTCAAGCCTTTTCTTGATTGTTCCCATGTCCATAGGACATTTGATTATTGAGTAATAGTCCTGAAAGAATTCATACACAGACTCAGAAGCAAGCCAGCATTTGCCAATATGTAGAACACCGCCATCACACCAGTAGTCCTCTGATGGAGATATACCTTAAAGTGAACTCAACTGCACATTTTAGCTAAAGGTATTATCAGTTAACAGGCAGAATATGCATATAACAAGTAGCTAATTACATTGCTGCCCCTGTGCAGTATTACAAACGTGATTTGTGCCTTCTGCTTATTACCTTCTCATAAATCTAGGCCAATCAAATGGCAAAACGGTTATACATATACTATACATCATAGACAGTTACTATGATGTATAGCCATTCAGGTCTTCAACCAATAATACTTAAATGTAATTATGTTGATTAAACGATAATGCATCCGTCTGCTTAGCTTAAAAGAGCTAGGAATAGCCTGTTTACAACATTAAGGATGACGTTTTACCAGTGTGTTTTACATGGAGCTGATGGAGAATGACATCAGGAAAATCTGCCAACTCTGAATGTGCTCTGAATATTGTATGTGTGTGTGAGAGTGTGTGTGTGAGAGAGAGAGAGACTGTGTACAAAGAGCACTCACAGGCAGGTTCAGCTTGATGGCGTCCACTGGCACCTGGAAAGGCCAGGAGAACTGGTGCTTCCATAGGGACTTCACCACCACCTTGAGCAGGTACTGCAGCTGATTGGTCTGGCGCTTGGGCCTACTGGGGTTGATGTACTCCGGAGGTTGGGGGTTGCCGCTTCCCAGGGGCTGGGTCAGGGGCTGCCCCTGGGAACTGCTAGTGCTGCTGCTGCTGCTGCCGCCCGACATCTGTGCCGCGTCCAGGCCGTCCCCCATGCTAGCGGGGCGGGCCGCGGGCTCAAGTCCCGTCACGGGAGCGGTGGCGGCGGTGTTGGCAGCACACCAGTTCAGTCTTGGCCCCGGCACAGACTCCACTGACAGAGCACCACTGATCCCATTGCACTCCTCACTGGACTCTCTGGGGAAGGCAAAGGAGCATCAAGACGTTTGTGGGTCTACAGATGCTTACAGTCACCTGCCAGGGACGTCCTCTTGCCGTTGCTCCGCTTATCGTTGTTAACCGCTGCCGGAGTTTAACCACGTGTATAGTTTGCATCCCTAGGTAGACCACCCTGTACACTATGCTCAACAGTATAAAACGTCCATTGGTACGTGGTCTAATTGTTTTGAAACAGGTATAGTCAGCTATAGTAAAGTTCACCAAACACTTCCTCACATTTTGCTCTCAACTCTGTGCTGAAAGAATAATCCAGTGAATTACACAGCCCTGGCTCCGTAAAGTGGCGAACACGTCTCACAACAAGGGATGTCACGACAACCAACACTTCGATACCAAGTCGATGCCAAAATTCGGACAACATGAGGGTACTCGTCTTCCTACGTACCGTGCAGCTGCACAGCTCCACCTCAAATAGTCAAACAGAAAAACAGCAAGTAGCCTACTTTGCACTCCAGTCGGATGATCAGAGAATAATATTCACAAAAACCAGTAGGCTGTGCAATCGGTGCCTTCGAACTTTCCATCTTATCAAAACTTTTACAGAGTTTAGAGTAGAAAGTCAACAGTTCCGTTTCTGTCATGTGATGTCACATGCTTCGTTGTGTTATGGCCTGGGGAAAGTGAAACATAATCTACCTTGAAGATAATCAAATATAGGCATGTCACATTTTTGGGTTGTAAACATTCACATTGTGCGTGTATGGTATAATTTACTATAGGCCTAAAATGCACTTTAACCATTGTTTTTTCGCCTCGCACATGGCAATACCTCCAGAACGCCGACCGGGATCTCGGTGAATGTTTACGTGACCTAGGAGCACTTTCGTGCGGGCACAGAGTCACAGAGGAGCCCAGAGTGAGTAAAGCCACATGCTTGTCATTCATGTCAATGAGCAGCAGACATTAGACCACGCGTGCTCTATACAGACATTACAGAAGCCCCATGGCACATAGACAAAAAACCCAGCCAGAAGAGTTTACTCTCTTTGTCAGCATACAACCTTACGATCTTGAGGTACTGAGATAACCTAGCTTTTTAATAACATGCAACATAGTAGCTACAAGTATCATACATGGGAAGTATCATACATAGGAATATATATATAATCACATATGTAATCGATATGGTAATAGATAAAATTGCTATGGAAATCGATAAAAAAAAATTACCTAGTTAATCGCTAGGTAATTGAGGTTGAGGTGGTACGGGCATCTAGTAAGGATGCCCCCTGGGCGCCTCCCTTGGGAGGTGTTCCAGGCACGTCCGAGGAGACCTCGGGGAAGACCCAGGGCTAGGTGGAGAGATTATATCTCCACACCTGGCCTGGAAATGTCTCTGGAACCCCCAG
The DNA here is from genome assembly GCA_027564835.1 of Typhlichthys subterraneus. Lineage (NCBI taxonomy): Eukaryota > Metazoa > Chordata > Actinopteri > Percopsiformes > Amblyopsidae > Typhlichthys > Typhlichthys subterraneus. The sequence goes on along the minus strand of JAODUH010000023.1, from coordinate 1,417,045 downwards.
TCAGAGTTGGCTAATGTAGCTTGGGAAAGGGAAGTTTGGGGTCCCTAGCTGGAGCTGCTGCCCCCGCGACCCGACTCTGGATAAGCGGGAGAAGACTGATGAATGGAGATGGATGGATGGTTAATCGCTCAGAATTGCATTTTCATTTGTTGGTGCTTTTTGCAGATTCGAAACCAGGCCCTTCACAAAGCTACCACCTCCACCACAACCTGAAAATAGTTGTTTGCTGCTATAATGTTTAAAAAAATCATATAAACACATTTTAAATCACCAACAATTTGGAACACCAAAGAGAACACTTATAGCTTAATTTTAAAAGTATTTCTAGTTGTTTTTGGAATTAGCAATGACGGTGACACGGAGTAGCAGTAAGCCTTTCAAAGTGGAATGTAGGGCAGTCTGTGGAATGCTCTGCCTGACCACCTTAGGCCACCATAGGACACTTAATGCTTTTAAACGTGGCCTCAAACCCACCTATTTAACAAAGTTTTTGGTTGATACTTTTTTGTTTGCGTTTTTTTATTGGTATTTTAAAATGTATTGGTCATGTAGCATTTTGGGATTTAATTGAATTTAAAGTGTGTTCCAAATAAAATTTATTATTATTATTAAGTTGCGTAATTACTGCAGTTTGTTTGGTAACGCCCCTATGAGGATACAAGGAAAGGAACTGATGTTGATCTCCAGTACACAAACCGCAAGTAAAAGTTTAATGTTCACCATTTGCAGATGACCAAATCTGTGAATCTAGTTTTTGATACAGTAAATGGTAGGCTGCCATAGCATAAACAACTAAGAGTGATGCACTGCACACATCAATAGCTACATTAGATGAATATAGGCTATTGTTCATAAACAGTAAACGGATAGGCTGCTTAAATAACATATTGATTTACTTAACCTTATCATTGCTCATTGATAAAGAGAAATAAATAAATCAATGATTACTAGCAGTAAAGCAGTCATAGCCTCACGTCAACACATACGTGGAAGTCGGGGCGGAGTGGGGAGTGGCTTGTTAAATTTAAAGCAACTGTCAATGAAATCTGACCGTTTTTCGAGAGTTGTGGTTGTGATCATGCTATTCCACATAATTTATGCAGTATTCTCACCTAAAATGGTCAACTACACTGCTTTGAGAAGTCAAGGAACTGTGTCAACAAGTGAAAAGGAGCATGAAATGACTCCTTTAAAGATATTGGGAAGAGATAGACAATGCAAGCGGTAAGATGTTAAATAGGCCTACGGTATGCTGCAGGTATTTAGAGAGCAAGGGCAGCTGTGATGTGAAATTGAAATTTTTGAAACCAATAAAAAACGTATTTACATAATTGTATTTTCATAACAACATTGACAGCTTTATGCAAATCTATTTCTTTTTTTTTAACTTAAATACAAATATTTAAAGATGGCAAATCTTGTCATAAAAATATTTAGAACAAAATAGATTTCAATCTAAATTCAGAAGTAAAAATATGCGTTTAATCTCAATTAATGATGTAAAGCGTGCCATTAAATTGAGCAAAAATTCTGACAGCCCTAATTGGAGCACAAAGTTAGCAAGAATTACTAACAGTCTTTTTTTTTATATCGCAACAGATACCTAAACAGCCAGCAAGCAATTTACAGTCATTTGTTAAGATTTGTGTTAAGCACCAGGTCTTGCTGAATCCACGTGTTAAATATTATGATCTCCTCCTACGGTATAGGCAAAATGTTTTGTTCTTGTGAGTTCACGTGCAAACATGCATGCAAACTGGTTATAAGCGTTAAGGAAGTAAAACAAAAATGCAAAAAGGCTTTGAAAGGACAATGTAACTAGCTAGTTGAATGAATCAGTCACTGAACAACACCCATTAGCACGTTAGATAAACAAATGGTAAATAGACTGCATTTATATAAAAGAACTACACGTTATTACAACTGGAATCTGCCTAGCTTCTCCAACTACATTTGTAGATTCACCATTAAGGATAAAACAAATACTATGCCCATATGTTTTCCTAAAATATTGCTGGAGCATATAGGAAGAGGAACACTTTGAGTTAAATCATAAAACCCCCGTCATACCAGAACTGCCCGCCCCTGAGCCATGAGTTGGGTTGGGCCTTGCATTTGGCTGCAGTGTCTGTCTCTTTTATTTATTTATTTATTTGTCTTCCCACTCGGTCTCGGGACCTGGGAATGTTTAGGGGTGGGGGTAGGATGTTTAGTCATCTGGCTGCTGAGAAACTGTGGGAGTTCCATTATGTACAGAGTACATGACAAAACAAAATCTGATATGATCCCAGCAGTGAGTCCAAACATTAAACTGCAAACACTCAATTTTTAAAATAGAAGGACGAGCAGAAAAAGAAAGAATCAATGCCCGATTGACCACATGGTTCGGAGGAAAAAACGTCCGTCTCTGTGACTGAAACCCGCCCTTGCAAAAAGGACCTGAAAGATAAACAAACAGCACTGTATGAATCAGTGACTAACTCTGTTCATGATGAGTCACTTTCTGAGAAAGGGGAAGCAGTTTGTACATTGCATGCTCTCTACTTTGGTCTCTGAGGCCGTCTAATGCAATGGAGGACATTACCTTCTAATAGTGGTTATTTAAGGCAGGACTTCCTGATACGATTTAATACACATTTAAGTGGATAATGTGAGGTATTCAGGTTCTGAAGTATTAAGTATTTCTTTATAGTAAATGTATTAAGACTATTTATTTAGTCCTATTTAGGCCTGTCACAGTAATTCATATATCGACTTACCATGCAATATATGGACAACCTAAATAATTTTTCAGATATCAATAATATTGCCTGTTACATGTGTATTGCTGAGATAAGAAAGCCAGTCATGTGATTAGTCTACAACTCATTCAAAGCTCTGCAGCTAGGCTTTTACCAAGAACTAAGAGGAGATAACATATTACTCCAGTATTGGCTGACCTGCATTGGCAATCACTAACATTCAGAATTGATTCTAAGGTCCTCCTCCTTACATATAAGGCCCTACATGGGCTAGGACCAAACTACATCACTCAAGCAATGGTCAACTACAGAGCCAGAACACTACGGCCATCTGACAGAAACTGAAAGTTTCTAGTAAGAACAATAAGAAAATCGGCAATGTAGCCTTTATTAACTATGCCCCCAAGCTATGGAACACACTACATATAACCATCAGGGAATCCGAGGAAATAACTAATCTATTCAAATTAGCTTTTAACTGCACTTCTCTGCACTGCTAAACTACTACAGAAAATGGTGCACATGCTACGTGTTTGTTGTGTATCTCAATCTGCCATTATTTTTGTTTATTTCTTATGTCATTCCAGTATATTATTACGTATTTTTATTGTATTCTTTTAACCATTCCTATACCCCTTATGCTGCTAAAAATAAAGAGCTCAGGAAATCCTGGTCAGCGTACCGTGTTGTTGCGGTGGAGATAAGACCTGTGGCAGGCCCATTTAGAACGATGATCACAGAGACTGATTTTGTCCCGTTTTCTGTGTATCAATCCCACCAAACAAGCTCTAATAGTCTGCAACTGTTTGCTGAATATACATGCAGGGTCTGTATAGGCTATACAGCACCCTCGTGAAGACATGTACTGATAACTAATAACTGCTAGTGGATTAAACATCTGGCACTTCCTCCACCGGATTAGCGTCTGTTTACATTTTTACTTCATTTTTTAATCTTATTCCTTTAACCATTTTTATTAATGTTGTTTTTCTGTATGCGTTTATAGGAAGCACGATTGTGCACCTTCATTCATTAAAGAATGTGCTTAATATATACATGGCTGGTTATCAAAACGTAACAGTTCCTACACACGGCTGTATGAACAAGCTGGTGCTGTGTTGTTGACACGAACAACAATTAACTACATTCTGCCGCCTGTATCCTTTACTGTAGTCTGGACGGCAAAGCGGAATTCATGCGCAATACTAACACTTTGAAAACACTGCTGAAATTAAACAATATGTGGTCCAAATCCTATTAAACTACGTTCAAACCGCATTTGAGTAGCCTGCACCAATACTAGCAGTAAAGCAGTGGTAGCCTCACACAAGCTGTCAACACAGCTTTGTGGAAGTCGGGGCGGGGTGGGCCGTTAAATTTAAAGCAACAGTCACTGAAATCAGACCGATTAAAGAGTCGTTGTATGATGTGCTATTCCACATAAACTATGTGGTATTTTCACCTAAACTTGTAAACTACATTGCATTGAGAAGTCAATGAACTGTGTCAACAAGTGAAAAGGAGCATGAAATCACTCCTTTAAGATATTAATATTCAGGGAAATTAGACTACATCTTATTTGATCGGGGGCCGTAAGGAACCTGGATAATGGATAGCGGGGCGCTGGCCCAAATAAGGTTGAGAACCACATGAAAAATTAAACCACATGTAGATTAGTCTTTTCAGTGATATTTAGGGGCAGTGGGACACATCAGTTGTTATAGTTTTTACTAGTATCCAAAGAATAGATACTAGTAACTATTCGAATAGATGGGTTCTGTTTTGTTTTAAAGTACAGTAGAACATAGTAGCTGTTTGGGTGCCCTTTCCATCCCATGCCACACAAAATAAGAGACGAATGTAAATAGGCACGGATCATTTCGTTGCGCTTATCTTGTAATGATTTCTGTAATAATTTCTGAGTTTGACCCATGTTAGCTCATCACTGCACCAAACTGTAATTCGGACATGTATTTACTCAAGGTGGGTATTAATTCAATACTTTAATTTAGATGACAGGGAAAACGGTAGTCACGTTCGTCTCTAAACTGCATCTAGGCTGCTGCTAACATTAGAACTCATACACATCCCTGCACACACCCTATCATAGATAACAGCACAAATATCTCCAATCCTCTTTACATTCAGAGGTTTCTGTAATGCACAAAATTATAGATATACAATACAAACAATTAACTAGTTTGAAAAAGTAATGCAATGTTTTGGTATGGTAAATGCTACTTCGAGGAATAAGCAATAGGCAACATAAATCTGGAAAATCTTGTTAAGATTAGCCTATAGGCCTAACAAGTAAGACAAGTGTCAGATTCATGAAGCTGTTGTATTTTAGATAAAAACAGGAACATTCCCTTTCTGTTGTCAAAAGCTGCCGATCCTGTCAGGAACCATTATCTTTTGTTTCCTTCTGTATCTATCACGTAATGAGTGCAATTAGGGTTGCTCGATTATGGAAAAAATAAAAATCATGATTAATTTTGTCAATTATTTAATTACTCATTTACTTTGGAAAGATGTTGCATTTACTGTATCTATAAAACAGTGAAACAAATTAACAGTGATAACACATTCAACTGTGAAATGTCCCTTAATACTTTTCCTGCTGATCTTTCACTTTCACCCTGGGAGGGTGTAAAAGTGCTCATTCAGATCACAACACAAAACGTATTGTGCAAAATAATATATATATATACACATTTTCTTTCTTTAGGAGACACAACAATCACGTTTAAAATTCCATTAATTAGACAGCCCTAAGTGCAATAAATATTTTTATTGAGGAGAGAATAAATAGTGATCTCAAATGTGAGCAAGAAAATTGTGATTCTCATTTTATCTAGAATCGTGCAACCTACAAGTGAAATAGTTCAAGCCTGTATTTGTTTTAATCTTGATGATTAGGGCTTACAGCTCATGAAAACGCCAAATTCAGTATCATTCATTTAGAACATAAGACCAATAAAAAAAAAAGGAATATTAATACAGACCACTCAGCCTTCTGAAAAGTATGAAAAGCACTCAGTACCTCCGTTGGGGCTCCTTTTGCATGAAATACTGCATATTTGTGGCATGGCATGGAGTTGATCAGCCTGTGGCATTGCTGAGGTGTAATCAAAATCAAAACATCATGTGGAATTATTCCTAACTTTAAATTTAAGAGACATGGCATGACAATAGCCAATCACCTCAAAGCCGGGCTGTCTTGTTAAGCCCGTTTTGTTTAGTTGTTCCTTTAGTCCTCCCATAAAAATCTCTTTCGTCTGCCAGCCTTATGTCCTTTAAAAATACAAACTGCTTAGAAATAACAATAACTCAATCAAACCCATACAGATTAGTATTTTCAACAATGGCTACAAACTCCACAAAAAGTTATAAAAGTGCATATTCATGGTCCAGGGGAAAAGAGCGCAGAAAAGACAGGTGCCTGCAATACAGACACAGCATGTGGGGGATATGCATCAGTAACCCAGTGTCCCACATTAGGTAGTATGCATATAACTTAACTAAGACAAGCCTAGCATCTTCATTCACATCACTAAAGATCACATGCTAGAGCTCACACGCTTGCACATATTTTGCTTAATGCTGTGTCAAGGAAACTTGCAAGACAATCTGGTGTAATTAAACATGCTTTGGTAGATATATTCCCTAGTCTTTGGACAGATAGCAAATAAACACCACACATACTTTTTAAGGCCAATTGATTATTATATTTCAGAATGTCAACATTCTGAAATAAGCATAATCAAGGTTTTTCTTCCAAGCGAATTAGTTAAACCATCATTGACCATGGGATACAATTTGTTTTGAAAGTATTTATAAACACCCAATTGTATATTCACTGCCTGAACGAGTTACTCCCATGCCTGGCAAAGTCTATTAATATTCAAGGCATTTCTTTCCAGCGAACCTCATAATTATACCAGAAGCATAAATCGACCTATATACCTATTTTTACCTCCACAAAACGCATCAGACACAGGTGCAACTGACTTTGAACTCATTTATACACAGAGTTTGGTCTCAGGAAAATACTGTTTGCAAATTTCCCCACTGTGACGTACCTGGCCTGGATGTGGTTGGAACTTAATTAGCCTTGATTGGCCTCACCTGGCCAGCCATTATAAGAGTGCACACTATTCACACACTCTGCCCCTCCTGGCACCACACATGCCATTTGTTGTTTGGTTTTGTTTAGTTGGCATGCAACACACACCACACATTCAGTACATACACCCAGACATTCACACCTCATTGTATGTTTCTGTTAATGTATGTTAGTTTGGAGATTTGAGTTATGTTTAGTTTATGGCCTTTGAGTCAGGCCATAACACCCACTATGACCCATATTTATCCCGGCAGTGAGCTGTTGCCATTAAAAATGTTAATCTATGGTTTTCAACCTTTACAAGTTTGTTACAGTGGAGATGGAAATTCAAAATAGAAGGAAGCGTAAAGAAGACGTGCTTTTATTTATTGTTACATGGTGTTTCTACACAGTAGCGCGCACAGTCTAGACATGAATGCGTTGCTCCCGCACTTCAGCACCACGTTGCCAGCCTATATTTCCTTAATCTTTCAATACGCTCTACAATGGGGTCACAGCATTCAGGTGGTAACCAATGGGATTTTAGCGTGCGTGTACCTTTCCCCAGGCTGTTGCTATGGTGTAAAAGTAGTATAAAAATGTTAAAGCATGTAAGGTCAGGGAAGAAACAATCAGATAGCAGCTACAATGATCCCAGACCCATTTTTTCCCCCAACTTTCTGCATGTATAAAGTGTCAAACATTAGACAGGCTGCACAACACTATGTGTTCCCAATGTGGGTGACAGATTCTGAGGGAGCACACTATGGCATCGACTGGATTTCTATATCATCAATAATGTAGTTATCCGATTAATCTAAAAAAAAAATCTATAGATTAATCGACCAAAAAAATAATAGTTTGGTACAGCACTAATGTAATGTTTCTATCCACTAGTCCTGATACAAATATGCTTTGTCAAGGGCAACCAACAGGAAACCACCATATATCAACAAGGATGACACTTTATTGACCTTGAATATCTTGATTTTGCTAGTGCCATGGTTTGCGTCGCTGTGCACAACCACCTGGAATTGACAAAATGTGCCATATCAATCATGAAAACTAATATAAATATTTTGATATTTTTCAACATAATTAAAAATGCTAATGTTAGGGGAAATGCATAAAAATACATCAAAACAAAATGTTTTCAGAATCTTACAACATTAAGGTTTATTTCAAAAGAGTCATATTAGACTGGAATAAAAGGAGTAATTCCAAGCTACCAAGGAGTTTTATTTTTTGGCCACTCTTCGGTCTCCATTGTGTCGTCTCCCTCAGCCTTGAGGAAGATCTTAATTTTCTGTCTAAATCGAACACTAAGACACACAGCCAAATGGATAAATAAATTGAATATTGCATACATTCTGCAACATTTTCAAAAAGATGTGATACCTCAAATATTGAGTTAATATATTGTGCACCCCTACAGTGAGTCACAATCACTTCACATTTGTTTTTACGATTACAGACGCTACTCTAGATGGCACTTTGGTATCTACTGTAGATTGGGCTGGTCTTTGCAACCTTTGCAACATTAATCTCGTTCCCATTTTCAAATTAAAGCAATTGTTGATGCTTGACATCAGTACTGATGACTTTTTACTGAATGAGAACTGACGCAAATAATCCCCCTCATATGCACATATACTGATCAAGAGAGTCTCCAATAGAGTAAACTCCAAAATCACACTTCCTGCTGCTGTAAGCATGTTCAACACCCCTCACCTCTCTGGAATAACAGTTGTCCTTTGACCCGGCCATAGATCACTGCAGACTGCTTTGGAATGTTGGGAAGGGAGGAAGTAGCCCTGGTTACTGGGGTGGGGGTGGGGGTCAACTCACCAGGAAATCTGGTCCTGCATGCAACCTACCAATGGCCGTTCTACATGAAAGTGGGGGCCGGGAATAATAGCAAAACGTCTGCATCCCTCCTGAAAGTGGACCATTAATCATTCATGGATGGGGGTGGGGAGGAGATTCAGGCCTACAGATCTCACAGAGGAGAAGGCCAAAACAGAGATAAAGATTTGGTTTCAAATGAAACTGCTAGTGTGGACAGGGCGTCACTTGACTTAAAAGCTATGGGATAAATAATTAATGGTACTACAGTGACAAGTACACCACTCCCTGCTTGATCATTCAGCCATCCCTGTCCTCTTTCATACCATCCATATTACACAGCCTTTCCCATGGAGGAGAAATTTTCTGACTGCCAACACACAGTGATGACTTATCGGTTTTCTCTGGGATTCAAAGTGATATTATTATGGGGAGAAAAAAAAAGATTGTATTGCTTCCTTAACACAAACACTAAAAAAACACTGAGGTTCAGGAATAAATATTGAGTCACTTGAGCCTAGGCAATTCAGAGTGAATTAACCCCCCACAAACTGGCGTCTATTGTAACTTAGGGCGTGTTCACACCTGAAAGCCAGAAGGTTCATGTTTTTGTTACATTGTATAGGCCTACATTTGATCCTGTTAGTTTTGGTTTCACATTGCTATTTGCAAGCGCACTATAGAACATTGCATACTTAAGGACTGACAGGCGTTTTGCATTTTCCATTTGAAAGGTGAAAAACTAAATTAACAAAAAATAAAATTTGGTATTCTTATGCGTTTCTTCAAGTTTACTTGATTTCTTCCGACCAAATTACATTTAAATACTTTTACTTCCATTAAGATACTTACACACTAATCAACCCATTTGATCCAGACCGAGACCAGATGTTGGTCCTTTGGTTTGTACTAATTTGGACCAAACTAAAAAGTCAGAAGGTCCGGACCAAACAAAATAGATGTGAAAACACCCTACACCTCACATATTTGACACTGGTCAAACTAGGGGTGCACAATATATCGATTCAGTATCGTTATCGCAATATCACGTTGCGCAATATCATATCGAAGATG
>JAODUH010000023.1:1371988-1399035 GCA_027564835.1 Typhlichthys subterraneus | reverse complement strand
TATATATAGTAATTTTAATGAATTAGAGCACTTTTATAGTGGCAAGGTTAGATGTGTGGTGGCTTTCTGTTTGTTGTCCTCTATAAACATGATTTAATAAAATATACTGTTCCCTTCAAACGGCGATACCTTATTTGTGGTTTGACAGTTCTCGCCTTTAAAAATAATTGTCACTTTAGCTGTATGAATTAAAACTAAACGTATTATAAAAACTAGGTTTTAAGTGTAGCCCTGTAGCCTCTGTTCTGGATCAGAAAGCGTAAATAGGTTATAGAGAAAATAAAATTTCTCTCAACATTGAGTATTATGTTTTCATCTGGGATTACAGATGATGGTATTTAGATGGGTTGGGCCAGTGGTCTTAATGACCATGGGTTAATAGGGTTTAAGATCATTTAAAAGCATTCTCAAGCCACAACACACATTCAAACTGGATGTCTGCGCTTTCAATGTTTTAATTATAACAATTTCATGCAACTTCCAGATGCTGATTTTAATTATGCATAACCTTTAATACTCTTGCTGGACAGATTTGAGTGTTTTTGTTTTGCGTGATAACATCATGAAATGGAGATGAACATGGAAGCATCACCATGGTATGATATGAAAGCAGTAAGTATTATGGTGTTGTTCTTTGTACCCTGGAATAACTTGTAAACATATTTACATTGGTTAATTTAGCATAGGGTTTAGAACCCCCCTAGGTTGTCAGACAGATAATGCAAAGCATTATGAATAAAATAAAATAAAATCTTGGAACACATTGCATTTTGAGGTCAAGGAAAGAATAATTGTGTGCAATTAATTTCACCTTGTTCAATTCCTTTGCTCGATCAACTGTTCGGTTCCCTGTCAACAGCTTGTGATGAGTTGTGACCGTCAGGGACACATAAAGGAGCAGCATTGTACCATGGATCCTAGGAAGAGTGATCATGCTATGCCAGCAGAAATAAGCACTACTTCAGGTACGTATAAGACACTTTTAACCAATGATGGAATGTATATATATATATATATATATATATATATATAGTAAAGCTGAAAAGCATTTGAACCGATTGTGTATACAGTAAAGTTCTTGATCTATCAGAATTGCATTCAGCGCAAACACTTCCACTAATAGCAAACCACAGGAGAGATTGTAGGAGCAGGTAAACATGTTCCCACCTCTGTCAGTACCCCTCCCCTCACACAGCAGGGTTAGAGACTGTAGTCTTTTGACCATTTATTTAAAATCAGCCAATAGCAACTTTCAGCGTCAGTAGCCTGTGTTTAACCTCGAGGCAGTTGCTCATCTTCTTACTCAAAGTTAAACAATTTCATACTAATTTGTCAAAAATGTAACCTTCTTCAGTAATTTATCGTCATACCAAAACACCCAAAATGTGTGGTGTGTAGTTAGCATTTACAAATACAAATGCCAAGTTCTTTGAATTTTTCCTTCCACAGATCCCAGCACTGAGGACCTTCTTGGCCAACATTCAGGGCCAGCGTCTCAATGACCAGCGTGTCACTTGCCTCACTGCCAGGCTTTAACTACCAGGTGCTAAACTATAGGGCATTTTACTACTGTACCCTCTGAGGACCACAAGACTCTTTCAGGGGGATATGAAATGATTTTAAGATCATAATATATATATTTTTTTACAGTAGTAATTCATTAGTATTTTTCTGTTTTGACTATCTTTAGCCATTTAAAATATCTTTAAAATATCAGTCATTTAGTTGATGTTGTTTATTGTTGTTATAGACCTTATGACTATAGTCAAACCATTTTGTTAACTCTTGACAGGATGAATCTCAATCCGAGCAGGAACGATGTAGGACTGCTCTCAGCCATGGTCAGCACATGTCCAAAGAGGACCAGTGCTGCCCTGCAGATTCTATTACACCCAACCTGAAAAGCAAGCCAACTGGAAATATACCACCCACAGGTGAATGGAGGCAATAACATCTGCCTTTTAATAAGGACAGCAGGTAAAGAAGAATTTGCATGCCTCTTCTGCACCTGAGGGCTGTCTTGTGTACCTCCTCAAGCACAGAGAGATCGAGCAGCAATGTGGTCTTTTTAAGTAGCCTACAGTCTCCAAACAAACTCTTTTAATTTACTCTTTATTGCAGGCCCAGATTTTGAGGATTTCATCAGCCTTCTAGCCGACACTCAGGGCCGACGTCTTGGTGACCAGCGAGCACCTCTTCCTTCTTTACCAGGAATAAATAACGGAGGTGCCACATCTGCTGTAGGAGATTCCAGCTTCTTGTGCTACATGGTCTCCAAAGTCCAAGTCAGTCTCTCTCTTTTCCTTTGTAATGGATAACAGCTTTTAATGGATAATCAATAAATTATACTATTAAATTCATATTCAAAATGTATCAATTAAAACATGACACATAAATAGGTTCCCATGTGTCCTAATTGATCAGTAGTGAATAATTCTATTGCCGCAAATGATTGTCCAAACAGTTCCAGAATGGAAGAACAAAGGTGCTCCTTACCACAAATCTTGAGCCCAGCGCCACAGCATGCGCAAAATGCGGACCACTCTGAATCTGATCCTTCACACTCAGCCTCCTTCAGCCTCAGCTCAGGCATAGAAAGACCTACCATCAAAGATAATCGCATCACAAGTCAGGTACCATCCAGTTTGCCTGTCTATACCTAAAATGTATTTTTGATAATTTTGATAATTCTGATTCTCTAAAGCACAACATATGCCATGAAATGTGTGTTACATTTATAAAATATTAAAAAAACACGCATAGTAGTTAATTTACTACTATTTATGCATTCAACTGAATAAGTAAATTACATTTAGTCTAACCTCAGAATGTAATTTTCAGAAATGACTGCTAGACAGATTGAATGTCAGCCCATCATTATGTAAACTAAAAAGATTGTTAGAGCAAAAAGCAAATACAGAGATTTACTTGGAAATACATATATGTTAGAAATCCATTCCTTTAAACATGTTGAAACACTGTTAACTATGTAGTATTGAAGAGTTAGAGGGGTTAAACTGTATTTTATAATTTCTCTGTTCAGCATTTTTCGGGAGGGCCATAAATGGGGTACTATTGCAGATGGTCCTTCAACTTGCATATCCCTCCCCGTAACACCACAAGGATTTAAAAGCGTAGAGAGTGTAAAAATCAGCTCAGTATCTATCCTGCTCCAATGCAAGTTACTAGCCTACTAAATTTACTGTCCTTAATTCCATACAATTCCATAGTTAAATCACCTACTGTCCTTTAATAGCCTACTAGTCCTTCATTGCAGAAATAAGCACACAATGTGGTTCAGAGTCTATGTACATTATTTGAAAGCTACTGGTTTAGTAGCCTAGCCTACCTGATAACACCTGGCTGCCAAATCCAGTCTGCATTCTCGCAGCCTTCTGCTGACACCCCCAGAGCTTGAGAACAGATAATGCTGGTTATATTTTCATGCCTTTGAAACTTAATTTTATATACTTTATAGCCTTTTTTTTTGTGGTGTTGCCGATGCAACACCACAAGTCATGCTAAGAGAGTGGACACCGGACACATCAAGGAAGACCTGGTCCAGACCTACTTCCCCAACCCTAAGGACGTCATCTAAAGTCATACCCAAATCTGCTTCCTTTAGTTCGACAGAATACCAAAAGGTGCAACATTCCTCATGTCAGGTCAATTATCCCTTATCCCTGACTGAGCAGGTCCACACAGCCCAGCTGCAAAAGCAGAAAGGACCAGGTGAAGAAAAAGGTGATACAGGAAAGTTGGTAAAACAGACAAAAAAGGATGGCGCTAGGATAGAGTTGTGCCTCTTTTATGCAGGGGAGGGTGAAACGCTGAAGAAATTAAGCAAGCTTAGTGCTATAGGCTTTATAACAGGCCGTGTTCTCTTGATAGAATTAATTCTACAATATTTTTGAAACGTACCATATAATATTAGGTAATAGTAGTAGTAGTAGTAATGCATAACATGTCACATTTATTTAATGACATCTTCTATTTGTCTGTTTGTTTACCATGTCAGTAAAAAATATTTGAAGCTGATTTGATTCTGGCTTAAAATTCGAACGTGTGGCTTCTACTTGAGCATACACCATTGATTCACAACCTCGTATGTGTTTGGCTTGGTTCAAAGCTTAAAACAGTTTACAGAAAGTTTTTCTGAAAAGTCAATTGAGAAAATTAATGGGACATTTAAGAAAGCTGTCGTACCCAAAAGTGACTTGCTAATAAAAAGTGATCAAGGTATGTAAAAGTGCATTTTATATTGCTTTTTATAACATTGTTTTTCAAAGCAACAACTGCTATTAATAACAAAGAAAACACACCATGATACAGTTAGTGCCGAGGTCAGTTTATTTATTAGGCATATTCAATGATTCAACAATTTCATATTTTTTTACTTTGTTGAAATCTCCAAAGTATACATTCTTTTATTCAGCAGTGTCAGCCTGAAAACAGAAAGATAAAACATTTTTTTAATAAGTGTGATTCAAATCTCAACTGTATTGATCAATGCACTGCTCACAGTCAACTTATTCTACACAAAAGGTAAAATATAAGAACTTGGCTCGCATTGCGACAACTGATTGAGGTGTGATAGCAGAAAGGATCACCATCACATAAACTAAAATTAATGTAATTAAACAAATGTGTACTATCTGGCAGTACACAACAAAAAAACATCTCAATCTACCTTTCCAGCATCATGGCTCTTGGTTCTCATCTTGTTGACCTGGGACTCCGCAATGTCAGCACGTTCCTGAGCTTCCTCCATCTCATGCTGCACCTTCCTGTACCTAGACAGATGGGTGTTGGCCTGCTCCTCCTGTTAGGGGTGTAAACATATGTTGTTGTTTTGCTTAAATAATAATAGGCCTTTTTCAAATGTTAAGATATGTACATTTATAATAATAATAATAATAAATTACATTTCTGAGCGCTTTTCAAGATACCCAAGGACACTGTTAAACATAGTTCAACAAAAAGCATTAATTACATAAAAAACAGAGCTAAATTAAAAACTGGCTAAGCCACGGGAAAAGATAGCCTGAACAGATCAGTCTTCAGTCTGTTTTTTAAAATGATTAAAGAGTCTGAGTTGTGGGTTTCAGCAGGAAGAGTGTTCCACAGTTTAGGGGCAGCAAAACAGAAAGCTCGGTTCCCAGCACAGAGTTTTAATTTTGGGACAGTGAGTAGACCTGAGTTTGAAGAGTGGAGACTACGCTACATTTGACTTACAGCCTCCTCAGCCTGTCTCTTGTAAGCCTTGACTTTAAGCTGCAGTTTGTCCACAAGCTCCTGAAGCCTGTTCACATTCTTCTTGTCCTCTTCAGTCTAGAGAGATGACTATGTATTAATGACATGACACTGACTCTGAGCAACTATTGTATTTAAGTAAGAAAGTACCTGGTAGGTGAGCTCCTTTACTCTCCTCTCATATTTGCGAACACCTTTAACAGCATCAGCTCCACGCTTCTGCTCAGATTCGACTTCAGCTTCCAGCTCACGCACCTAAAGTACATCGCAGTAGAATGTTTATAGTCATTAAACATAACATTGTTATCCATAGACTTTACCAGTCCATACCCTGGCCTCCAGTTTCTGGAGCTGCTTCTTGCCCCCCTTCATGGCCAGGTTCTCAGCCTCATCCAGACGGTGCTGCAGGTCCTTCACAGTGACCTCCATGTTCTTCTTCATCCTCTCCAGGTGAGCGCTGGTGTCCTGCTCTTTCTTCAGCTCCTCAGCCATCATGGCTGCCTGAATAGGTGAGGAGCAACTTCATCTCAAACTGACTTCTAAAAAGATAACTATGTTAAGTCAAGTTTATTTACATAACCCTTTATCACATTACAATCTGAAACGGCTGTGTACAGCCTATATTTCACATGGAAACAAACAACACCCCCTTAACCTACTCCATGGGCAAGGAAAAAACTCAATAAAAACCCCTTGCGAAGGGGTTGGGAAGGGACCACATTCCTCCCCTTCCAGGACGGTTAAAATGCACTTGGTGTCGATAGGCCAACAAGATTTAGCAATTATAATTTCAATGGAATGTATCGCATTGTGGCGCAATTAATTTCACACACATTGCAGACATTTTATACATTTAGTACATTTGTTAAGTGGTCGCATTGCAGCATTGACAGACGCCACAGGAGACCCGTCCCAGGTCCGAGGAAGTGTCCCTGTGGTCCCATATATTTGCTGCCATTAGGCGACAAAAACCTGACGACCACATGGGACTCACATCAGTAATAGCTTTCTTAGCCTTCTCCTCAGCATTTCGTGCTTCCTGGACAGCATCATCGACTTCACCCTGAATCAGGACGAGGTCAGCCTCCAGCTTCTTCTTGGTATTCATAAAACTGGTGTTCTGGTATTAGGATTGGAAACAATATTGAAATCCCAGACTCTGAAGTAATTGAATTGTGTAATTCATTTAAATAGTCACACACTTGAGAGTGAAGCAGTCCAACACGCTCGCTAGCATCAGCCAGCTCTTGCTCTGCCACTTTGCGGCCTCTCTCTGTCTGCTCCAGAGCTGCTCTCAGCTCCTCAATCTCAGTTAGCATCAGGCCATTTCTATGCTCCACCATGGCAACCTGCTCCTTCATGTCTTCATGGCCACTGAGAGCATCGTCAAGGTGCAGTTGGGCATCCTGAAGACAAAGAGAAGGAGGGACTGTGAACTAAATTGCTGCCTCATTCTTTAGCAAAACACATTTCTGATCCTGCTCCTTCATGTCTTTATCCTCTTAATCTGCTCCATCTCTTTATCCTTCTCTGACAGCTTCCTGTCAATTGCCCCTTTGACCTGGTTGAGCTTAAGCTGAACACGAATAATCTTGGACCCTGAAAATGTTTAATAAATAATCAAGTACTCTGCATCCCCATAAAATCAATTAAATTAAAATCAATAAAAAATGGGTTCAATAGTTTGTAACAATTGACCTCTGCCTCCTCCAGAGCTGTCTCTGCCTTCTCTGTCTCCATAGTCTTCTTGGTCTTCTCCAGCTCATGGATGCTCTTCACAGGGAGCCACTTGTAGGGGTTCACAACCACACAGAACAGCCTAGAGTAGGTCTGTAGAGGGCAGAGAATAAACTCTATTTACACACAATAGATTTTTGTATAGCAAGCAAGCATACAAATTAGTAGAAAACAGTAGAAAAAAATAAATTTTTATCCATCAGAATATACATTTTGGTACAGTTTTTTTTTTTGTTACAGCAACAAGTTCCCTCCTTTATTCTGAAAGACAAACCAAGCTAGTATTGTGACGGCGCCGCTCTCGAAACCGGAACTAACTTTCAATAACATACACGTTGAAATAAGTTGAAAGCTAGCATTATAAATCAAGGCAATTATCTCAGCGTTTTGTTTTCTTTAGGGGAAAATGCCTTCGCTAAATGGAAAACCAGACGTTGTATTTGTAAGTAAAAAAAAAAAAGATTTCCCAAAACCATTGTTTGTTTTGTGAACAAGAACTAAGTTAGCATGGGCTTGACGTTAGCTAATTTAGCTTCCAGTACAGTACAGTACCGTACCGTACTGCAAACGTTATTATTTACAATTGTGCTTAAATAACCTTGCTCGAATAATTGCAATACAAAAATAAACAATAGTGAAATTCGTCTACGCACCACAGCAGCCTTTGACCGTAATGGCTTAATAATTACCGTACACATGCATTTCACTTACCGTAGGTGAAATGTCTATTGTACCATACGGTAATTGCATCGTTGGCTCGTTTTGATTAACCAGGAGGAAGATGATCTACCTTACGAAGAGGAAATCATCCGGAACCCATACTCAGTCAAGTGCTGGATGCGTTATATTGAATTCAAACAGAATGGTCCTAAATCGACTCTCAACATGATATACGAACGTGCCCTGAAGGAACTACCTGGCAGGTACCGTACCACATCATATATTTTAGAAAGCACCTAGAAAGCAAAGTCTACACAGTGTAGTATATTCTTGTGGCTATCGGGGACTGACTAATTTGGATGGTCATTAAAACATTTTGTTCTAGTAAGGCTAGTGACCACAAGGCTACTGAAGCATGCCCCTTCCACACTTAAGTGGCTTGCACTTTTCTTTACCCTTATCTTTCAGACCTCATAGGCTCACACTGTTCACACTCTTCTTCTCTCCTACATCACCTGCCTACAGTGAGCTGAATTTGGAATTCTGGGGATAGCATAACACAGTGCTGCAATGCCTAGGCATTACCCAAGTTGTTAAAAGTATTAATCGAAACGCATGCTGAATTACAAAGACATATTATGTTTTTACTCTCAATTTCTTACAGTTACAAGTTATGGTACAACTATCTGAGAGAAAGGCGGAAACAGGTCAAAGGGAAATGTATCTCAGAGCCAGTCTATGAAGACATCAATAATTGTCATGAAAGGGCACTGGTGTTCATGCATAAGGTGATGATTTTCCCCCCCCACACCTTATTAGCACTTTGACATTTAGAGAAGAAGAAACACTGTGCATTAGTACTAACACTTTATTTCCACTCTCAGATGCCCAGAATATGGCTAGATTACTGCCAGTTTTTGGTGTCTCAGTGCAAAATAACAAGAAGCCGGCGATCATTCGACCGTGCCCTCAGAGCTCTCCCAGTCACTCAGCATCCACGCATCTGGCCTCTGTACCTTCACTTCGCCCGTAATTTGCCCCTCCCTGAGACTGCCATCCGGGTCTACCGCAGGTATCTTAAGGTAAGCCATGATATCTATAATTTTGTCTACCTATAGAGGTTTCAAAAGAGTGTATCACAGTCGTTTTCTGATATACATATCAGGGTTGGGTGATGGCTACCAAAGTGGCATTGGCCGATGTCTATATTGAAACATCATGATGGACGATGCCATCTTAATATAGTAATATTTTACTAGGCCCAAACAAAAAGACAACATTTCCCCTTATGAAATGTCCTCAAACCATAAGTAAACGTGAAAATCAGTTGGCTCCGCCCCTTACCACTTCTGTGACTGAAAAAGAAAACCAAACTCCAAACATAAACAACATCATAAAGGTACATTAATCAAGACTATTATTCTGTACATTGTACACTCAAATGTTCTGAGTGACATGTGGTACAGTCTCACGTAGGGATGCATTCGAAATTTTGATGGTACGGTTGTAGTCTGAGGAATAATCAATCACGGTTTCACGATTCTTATGCATGAAACACCAGCAATGTTGTTTTGGAGAGTTAACTAATGCCCTGTCTCCTGCTTTACTGCCAGTGGCCCAACTCTTAACTCACTGCTACTTCATTGAGTGTTTCTGTGGAGAAAAATTATTGCTACTAACCTGTGTGGGGAATAGGATAATGGGGACGCGCAGGCGTCCCCCTTTCGGGGGGTTCCACGGACCTCCCCTTGGACTATGTACTTAAAAACAATGGTTCTGGTGAAATTTCTAACAAGGATAAACTTCTAATAAATCTAAAATATAGTTTTCATCCCCCAGAAATTACCTTAATGTATAATTGCATGTTGATGCCTGGACGGTCACTGGTATATGTAGAAAATATAGCTGTATTTCATATAGATATTCAAATAACAGTAGGCCCTATCGATGTTTCAAATCATCTGATGTCCACTACAGTGTAATTTGTTGCTGTCTCTAAATACGAGTAGCTCTGTTGCTGGAAATTAGAGCGCATTTGAAGAAAACAGCTGCAGTGGACTTTGTTTATACAATTCAGAATTCACCGTTGCAGTCTTCTCTGCACTTGTTGATCGTGAGTTATTGAAGCCAGAAATTAGTACTTTGTTTTGATGTTTGCACTTATCAAATCAAATGACGACCTGACATGAATGTAGGCCTACTGTTGGGCTATTAAAGTTAGAAAACCAAAGAAAATAATATAATTGAGGCAGATCTCGCGCGCTGTTTCTTGCCAGTTCACACTTAACAGAGCTAATTTATCGACAGTTGTCTCAAACGGATACCGAGAAAATCGAGTGTTCGAACCGGGATTTGATAAGAACCGGATTCGGTAAGCAGAATCGGAACTGGAATCGATTACATTTAAACGATACCTAACCCTAATGGACGATGGCATTGTTTATCGGCCCAACCCTAATACATATGCTGAAATGGATTTGCAGTACATCCTGTTTATGTACAAGGGTTCTCAAATGTATTATAAAGGTCTGCATTATATTTAATTATTCAAATTCAAAGGGCCAGAATGTTTGGTGAGAAAAACAAAAGCTGTGATTGCTAGATGGAGACACTGATTCAAATATTAATTGCTCACGGTGCTGTAGTATGTATGCAAGGCAAGTAGGTGGGGTGGTGTAACTTTGCCACCTAAATGTACACCACAAGCCTGTATACAAATGCTTGCTGTTTGGTCCAGGACATTGATAAGCCCTGGTGTACAGTATATCATGCAATTTTTCAAATTATGCAAAGAGGGGGCTTACGTTTTTATGTGAATGTTTAAAATCCTTCATGATGTTGCTTTGCTTCACAGTTGTCTCCAGAGAACACAGAAGAGTACATTGACTACCTGCGCTCTATTGGCCGATTGGATGAAGCAGCTGTGCGCCTGGCAGCAGTTGTCAATGATGAGAGCTTTGTGTCCAAAGAGGGCAAGTCTAACTACCAAGTAAGGCTTTTCTCTCATCTCTGTGACACATCATCTTCTCGTTGTTTCACCAAGCAGAACAAAACGTGCTTACCTGCTTTGTGTCTTTGACAGCTGTGGCACGAGCTGTGTGACTTGATCTCCCAGAATCCAGATAAAGTCACCTCTCTAAAGGTGGGCGCTATTATACGGGGAGGCCTCACTCGGTTCACAGACCAACTAGGCAAACTTTGGTGTTCATTAGCGGATTATTACATAAGGAGCGGACACTTTGAGAAAGTGAGTTGTCATTAAATCAGTCATGTTTGGTTGAACACCACGCTGCCCTTGGATTATTGTATAGTCCTGAACCACTCTCCTGTTTTGTGCCCTGCCAGGCTCGTGACGTATATGAGGAGGCTATTCTCACTGTGGTCACTGTGAGGGACTTCACCCAAGTATTTGACAGCTATGCCCAGTTTGAGGAGAGCATGATTGCTGCCAAGATGGAGACAACTTCTGAGATGGGGCAGGATGAAGATGGTACATCTTGGCTTTTAAACATATAGTATTGCTTCATATAGTTATTATGCATTCATTAGTGTGTATATATACGTGCGTACTAGTGGTTTAACAGATCGTAGTTGATCCATACGGATCACCCCCCACAGTTCGGCACGCACGTAAACCAAACTTAACTGATTAACTGCAAAGATTAACCATAATTGTGTGACTATACTTTTTATTGCCACTGTTACCTTTTATTGTAGGCATAATGATTCACAAATCTCCAGTTGCAGTAACGAGACACGTTTTGAAGCGGCGAATGTTGACTTTTCACGTGATCGGGGCATGTTGAATCCCAACCAATAAAACCGTGAGGCTCGCTTTGGAAAAAAGCAAAGAAAATAGATACGCAGAAGAGGGCTAAGTGCCAGCATTTTTAGTTGTCCTTTCTCTGCCGTTCTTCGCACTGTGCGAGGATTGCCGGTATATTAGACCCGCCCCACTGGTACTAATGCAGAGAATTAATCAGCTTTGTGTTCGATTTCAAATCCTTTTCTTCCCCCTCAAAATGCTACACTCAAGAACCCTAACCATAATGACAAAGTGAAAAAAGTTTGTTTGAAAATGTTGCAAATGTATTACAATTTTTTAATTAAAGGAAGAAAAACAAGTATATATACTGTATGTGTGCAATAAACAATCAATCATTTTAATAGAAGGTGCACATCAGTGTGAGCATTAATGGAAAATTGTTAATTTTCCCAGACGACATCGATCTGGAGCTTAGGCTGGCCCGCTTTGAACAGCTGATAGCTCGGAGACCACTTCTTCTGAACAGTGTGCTACTGCGCCAGAACCCGCATAATGTCCACGAGTGGCATAAGAGAGTGAAGCTGTATGAGGGCAATCCACGTCAAGTGAGTTTACATTCAAACTAATCTGCTGCACATGCACTCACTTGGTTGTTATGATATTACAAGTACTGTTTCTCCATCCATGGTTTCATTTGTATTTTCAGTCCTTACCATACCTGCCTTTGGTGTAATGTTACTACCACGTAATAAACAAAGTGAGAATTCACATATATTTGCTAATAGGACACAATAGTTCAAATTATTACTAGTATTAAAACAGTTCCAACAGGAGAGAGCCTGAGAGCCAAAATTAGCTTATGACAATAATTCTAACTACATGGATTTGGATGAACACTAGATGGAGCCAAAGAGAGCCACTTGTACAAAGTGAGGTCAGTTTGTGATGGTACTCCTTCAGGTAGAAATGCTGAGCATTGTCTAAAGAAGGCATCCCTCTAGTTTGTTCACCACATATCAACAGAAGGTTTATTTGGACTGCTCGTGACTGGTTGGTTTGCTTCCAACCTTTTTCCTCCTCTGAGCAATGCACCATCCCCACGTGACATATACCTTCTACACAAAGTTCTGAATGAATGTCCACTGTCCTCCGCAGATAATAAACACATACACAGAGGCAGTGCAGACGGTTGACCCAATGAAGGCCACAGGAAAGCCTCACTCTCTCTGGGTTTCCTTCGCTAAATTCTACGAGGAAAATGAGCAGCTGGATGACGTGAGTCACCACAAATGACTAGCTCATGTTCACACGTGCTTCCCATGGGATGTCCCGCTTGTCTTGCCTGCCTCACCTTTCCTGCTGTCGCCTCTCAGGCCAGGACCATCTTTGAGAAGGCCACCAAGGTGAACTACAAGCAGGTGGATGACCTGGCAGGTGTGTGGTGTGAATATGGGGAGATGGAGCTGCGCCATGACAACTATGAGCAGGCACTTCGCATACTCAGGGTAGGATCCTGGCCTGGTTTTAGTTACTGTAGTTTGACTTGTCTTTACCCGGTAGAAAATATGTTAAAACATTCCACTGATATAGAAAGCGACAGCCATCCCATCCAAGAAAGCGGAGTACTTTGATGCGTCTGAACCAGTCCAGAACAGGGTCTATAAGTCCTTGAAGGTCTGGTCTATGCTGGCTGACCTGGAGGAGAGTCTTGGAACATTCCAGGTGTGTTCAGTAGGACTTACAGTTCCAGTCAGACTTCTGTTTTGTTTGGGTTGTGCTAATTGTGTTACTATTATTACTAATTATGAATGATCTTCCCATTCCATTCTCAGTCTACAAAGGCAGTGTATGACCGTATTATTGATCTCCGTATTGCCACGCCACAAATCATCATCAATTACGCCATGTTTCTGGAAGAAAAGAACTACTTTGAGGAAAGCTTTAAAGTAATTCCTTCACTACACTACTATACAGTCCACCATTTTTACATTTTTTTTGTCAGATTTTATCAAGTAATAATGTCTCTAATATACATTTCCACATTTCTCAGGCATATGAGCGAGGCATTGCACTCTTCAGGTGGCCCAATGTTTATGACATCTGGAACACCTATCTAACCAAGTTCATTGATCGTTATGGCGGAAAGAAGCTGGAAAGAGCACGAGATTTATTTGAGCAAGCAATAGATGGATGTCCAGCTAAATTTGCCAAGAGTAGGTTTATCTGCTTCTTTATGCTATTGGTTATATTGTCCCTTTTTACATGATTTACAGTATGACGTTTTGATATTACACTAATAGAAACATATTGTTCATTGGTTAAATGTGTTGAAACTAGGGCTGTCAAAATAACGCGTACATTTTGATTAATTTGTATAAAAAATAATGCACCCTTACTGAAGAATACAAACATCATAGGATGAAGATATGCTGATGCGTCCAATTTGTAATGATATCAATGCAAACATAATTGTAATAAACAAGTCGGTGGCCATCTTGCACATTCTTCCCAGGCGCCACTCCTCGTCATAATCAAACTTAGTATTTTGTAGACCTACCATCAAAAGGTAGGCCACGCTGCTTTTGGAGACAGAAGGACCCAATTTTGTCTAGATTGGAAGTTGTCAAAACATGACCTCATAATGCCAGGGAGGAATATGTAGGCAACAATAATAAAGCTAGATGTGATGAGCGGCGATCTTAAGTTGGAGACGAGAGGGTACAGATCATGTCACAGTGCGAGAGGAAGAAGCCTATTTGCGCGACGGTAATAAATGCCAGACATCAAAGACATTAGAGAAGACTACCCAATGTAACGTTAGCGGTAGCAGTAGGCCTATGCTAAATTATAACAGGAACGATGTTACCTTGCCATACTGTAATGATTCCTGTTGATCTTTATATTCATACAACCACAAAAATGCACTCATAGTGTAAAGTTGAGTTATAAAGTTGTCATTTCAGTAGCCTATAGCCTACTTAACTGTCATTGGTTCGATTTAGTGACATATAAGGGGGCATAATGCAAATATTGGTGAATGCGATTAATTTGATTAATTATTCACAAAGCTTGTCAATAATTAGATTTAATCGCTTGACAGCCCTAGTTGAAGCCAATGTAATCTTTCCTTTAATGGTATTTATTTATTGTCTCTTAGCTATTTACCTGTTGTATGCCAAGCTGGAAGAAGAGTATGGCTTGGCTCGACATGCCATGGCCGTATATGAAAGAGCAACTCAGGCAGTGGAGACTGCGGAGAGACATCACATGTTCAACATCTACATCAAGAGAGCTGCAGAAATCTATGGAGTCACCTACACCAGAGCCATATACCAGAAGGCCATTGAGGTACAGAGCCTCATTGTACTGCAAATAGATTATTGTTTGACTACAGTTATATTAGTATGCTAGTTTCACTGTATGTATAATCTCACAATTTTCTCTTTACTTTACTTTAAGATTATTGTGCTTCTGAGTGGTATCGTATTTGTCACAAATGTAACACTAATTCAATGTTATTCAATACAAGTTGCGACACAGTCATATCCATCCACAACCGTACAATATGTTTAAGGTACAGATGCAAATTCAAATGAACATTATTGTAGGTCTGGGACATCATTA
This sequence comes from Typhlichthys subterraneus, assembly GCA_027564835.1. NCBI lineage: Eukaryota > Metazoa > Chordata > Actinopteri > Percopsiformes > Amblyopsidae > Typhlichthys > Typhlichthys subterraneus. The sequence continues at coordinate 1,383,995 of JAODUH010000023.1, read as the reverse complement.
TGCTCACAATAATACATTTTATTTCTGCTATGTTTTGGGCAGAAAAATCTGTTAGACTAAACCTAGTATATACTGACATACAGCTACAACCTCCAGCCATGTTTATTGTTTACTTTCAACGAGGTTTCAACGAATGGCAATTCCACGTTCGACTTTTGGAAGGCGTGGGAGAGACTTTTTCCACTTTATACAGACTAGAATGACCCAGCATTCCATGTGCACACTTAGGAGACCAGAACTATTCCAGTTTAGCTCCTATAGAAATGCATTACAATGCTCTATCTTTGTTAGTATTCCAATATCTTCGCTTAGAGCGTGATGTGTTCAAGACTGCTCAATGACTCCTTGCTCTGAGAAAATCACCATCCTATATGCACTTAAAGGTGGCATTAGTTTTTATCCACGTGTGCTCTGCCCTCAAAAGATGTAGCTACCATGTGTTTGTTCATAAGTGATTCTGTAATGAGACTGTTTGTCTTTCAAAGGTCCTCCCAGATGAACATTCCAGGGACATGTGCCTGCGATTTGCTGACATGGAAAGCAAGTTGGGTGAGATTGACCGGGCCAGAGCAATCTACTCCTACTGTTCCCAGATCTGTGATCCCAGGGTGAGATATTCACCTCCTGTTTCAAACATGCTCAATGTATGACAAGCCCATCATCCCCTGATGTATTTACCAGTACCTGACTTTCTTTCAGATGACTGCTACATTCTGGCAGACCTGGAAGGAATTTGAGATTCGTCATGGAAATGAGGACACCATCAGAGAGATGCTGAGGATCAAACGCAGCGTCCAGGCCACATATAACACCCAGGTCAACTTCATGTCCTCCCAGATGCTGAAGGCCACTACCAGCTCCACAGGCACCGGTAAGATCACATGTGGTTCTGAAGTCTGTACGTGTACAGGGCTTTATTTCAACTCTCAGGAATGAAATGCCGTTATTCAGATGACTTGCTCAATGGCTTTTTACATGAGGTTTTCTGTCCATTGATTGCTGTCACAAATGCTATTCATTATGTTTAACCAGTGTCAGACCTGGCTCCAGGCCAAATGGGAATCGATGACATGAAGATGTTGGAGCAGAAGGCTCAGCAACTTGCGGCTGAGGCCGAACAAGATAAACCCAAGCCTAAAGAAAAGATTCTCTTTGTCAGGTATGTGCTGTCACACGCTTAACATGGTCTCATTGGCCCAGATGTATTATATTTAAATGACAGTACATGTCTGGGGACAACGGTTTGTTTCTCAACGTTTAACATGTCTTGACAAATCCAACTCCTTGTAAAGGTGGAGTTCAAATAGGCATGTTTATGTTAGCACTGCCTCTTCAACAATCCTTTGCCAATGTCGATGGGAATTTTAAGAACATTTGCAGTTTTTTTTTTTTTTTTTGCAGCATGTTTACATTTTTGTTGTCATTTATCAAAATGTTATTAGATGTGGTATTACATTTTGAGATGCCTCAACACATCTTGAAAGATTGCTTAGAATTTATTTAATATATATACTACACATTAATTAAAATTTTCTGTTATTTGTTTAACACAGACTTTCCTCTGGTGGCCTGTTTTTCAGTTCAGTAGGCCTATAGGATATAGGCATACTGTACTATAGAAATGTGATGCTGGAATTTGACATTTGACTTGGAGTGGGAACCCTGACAATCTAATGGCTGGAAAGTCCCTTGCAGAGAAGACTAGGCACTGTGAGGCCACTAGTGGCTGTGTTCTCTGTAACATGCTTATTAAGGGTCACCATATCAGCACAAAATGGCCAACATAACGTACAACTGATTGCTTAAAATATTGTTGGCTTAGGACCTAATACTATTCACTGTTCTGTGTGTTCTCTACTGAAAACTAGGTGTTTTAAATGGAGCATTAAAATCCTGTTTCATATATCAATGTCTATCTGCAGGAGTGACACTTCTCGTAGTGAACTGTCTGAGCTTTCGAAACAAGCCAATCCAGATGAGATTGACATTGATGATGACGATGATGATGATCAAGACCAGGGACCAGAAGGTGAACCCACATATGGATAAAATAAGCATTGCAAATATGGTCGAATCCATGATCGCTAACTACCTTTTGTTTATTTTATTTGCTTCAGAGGTGCAACTTGAACAGAAGATTGTTCCAACAGCGGTCTTTGGAGGCCTTAAAGAAGACTGAAAGACTTCTGTAGCTAACATTTCACCACAAACAACCCAACAAAAGATATTGAAATCTCTTATACTCATAGAATGGAATCTACTGTTGACTGTTCATTTAAGGGGATGATATATTTGTAACTTTGTTAGTTACATTGAGGACTGTAATATCTTTTTCTTCATGGTGTTCTCTTATATCGAATATTGTTTATTTTACCAAACTGGTATTGGCCAGAAGATGTCACTCTTTCAGTTTTGTTGATCATGAAAATTCAAGCTCTTGCCGATTTCTACTAAAATATGTAAATCTTCAGTGATTTCCTTATGTCTGCTTTTTCTTGTCTATTTTACTTTATATCAGTTAATAAGAAAATTCCTTCAAAAGGCTTCTGTTGTATACCTAGGAATCGCAGTGATCCATTTCCTTGAGGGAGGAAGTAATTCTGTCCAAATAACAAAGGGGAGGGGTTAAGTATTGAAACAGGAGCCGGAAGTTTGTAGAGAGTTTCAGGATTTTGTTGATGCTACACCATACAAACATACATTTAATACTGTAACAATAATACAGTGGTACATGCCAGGAATGTAGTTTAACAAAGTATTTGTAGAGGGGCAAAAACATGTCAAAAAGCATGTAGTTACATAATGTTTCGCTTGTCAGAGTGTAAAAACATGTTTACACATAGACAAGTTACATAATACTTAGGTACTTAGGTTTTCATAAATGAAAACGTAAACTACATTCATCCACAAAGTCACGGTTCATCCCCAGTTGTCTTTACATGATGGGTTATAAACCCTCTATTCCTATTTCTCTTTCTTTTTACATTATTACTGTCTGTCAAACATCTGAATTATGGTGGCACACTTTTAAGGTCATGCCTTGTGTTACTTGTCTTTTTTTTTAATTAGCAAAGTTATTGGTGAGGGAAAATAGTTACATTTCATAATTAGGTTAAAATGGTGAGATAATCTGTTGGTATAGTAAAAGGGTGATGGAAGCCCCCATGGTACTGGCTTGGGGTGTATTTATAATTTATTAGAAAACAACTGGATAACGAATTCCCAAGTTTAATGTGTTAAATGTATCTCTTTATGAAAGTTAATTAAAAAAAAAAGTTACACACTTAAGTTTAAATGTGCATCATTTGATTAAGGCAATAGGCATTTGCCTGAATACATTTGAAATATGTGTGTAACTCAGAGCTAAAATGTGTTTACGTTCAAATATTAAATTGTCAATATATTGATATAGCCAATATCAAAACTTTATAAAATAATTCACTTATCAAATGGGAAATAACCTTTTTCTTATTTCATCTGGCTCAATGTCAGCATTGTTTGAAGCATCCCTGTCAAACTGATCGCTACAGACAGCAGGCCACCTGTCTTTAAAAAACAGTATGCACCTGTCTCAAGAGAAATACCTATTCTCTACCTGTTGGTTGCGTCCACACATTTTAGATCCCGCCCTCCCTCTTCCAACATAATTCCTATTGGACAGTTGGTTTAGTGAGTGATGTCAGCGTGGAGCACCTGGAAATCATCGGCAGGGAGCTCTGTGGACTGACTGGAGCCTACAGTAAACTGAATCCACAGCACTGCGGACTAAGCAAAACGAGAGGAAAAATACTTTTCTCTCAAATATACCGATGAGTCGGAAGTTTTAACAGGCTCTACAACATCTTATTAGCGTGAATTAATATGTGAAATCGGACAGAAGTATAGCTCTATTTACTGGATTAGAAAATATAGCGAACCGGGGCGGATATTCTTTCCTGAAAAACGCTTAGGCACATCCGTATTCCCAGCGCCTGTACGGACTATCTTGCTGAAATAATGATTGCATGACATTTGTTTTACTGCCTTGAAGCCTACTAGTATAATCTGCTTCCCTTAGCATTTGGCCTACACCACACTCGCTATGGTGGACTCCAATGCGATGAGGAAGACTTTTGTTGTTCCGGACATAAAGCCATTGGATTTGTATGACTGTACAAAGTCAAAAATATGCGCAAGTGTCGGCTGGCTATTGGCAAAATCCTACGGCAATGCAGGTACGTTACTCTCAGTGGCATACTCGGTTCATATGAGTCATAACCAAATCCATCTTTTGGGAATAGGCATCCCTTTTCATTCCAACATTTTTGTGCAATATGCTAGCCTAGGTGTACCCTATTGAAAGGTGCACGCATGAAGGTGAACTGCGCTGTATGTAAACTCAGCAATTGTAAGAACACAAAGACTAGCGCATGAAAGGGCTCTTTTATGCCTGCCTAGAATATATAGCCTACTGTATGGTCAAATGGATTAATGAAAGGCCCCTCTGTAAGATACCGTATATCAGTAACCCATTTTGATTTAGCATATGCTGCCTATGCTGATTTAGCAGAATGTAATTGGCTATAAAGACTAATTTCTGCTGTTGCTGATTTTCATAGCCGATTTGCTTGTAAACATTTAAAAGCAACTGTGGGTTTTAGGAATATTTTCACACAATGTTTATATGTAAACAATAACTAAAGGAATTATCCCAGGAAATTATGTGTCTTATCGCATCTGCTCAATTGATAGATTTTTCTTTTTAAAGCTTTCTGGATGTAGGCTATATCGGTGCATGTGTGAAACCACCCACCCTGAATGATGCGCAAACACACCCACCACTAAGGAGAATCCTATTGTTCAGACAGCAGAGTGATCGCATGAGCTGCTTTCCAGCTTGTATGAATAGCATGCACTCTTGTTTTGCCTTCTGCTTTGAACCTGCTAGGAACATTTTAGGCCTTTAGCAAATAGCCTACAGGCCTCTCTGATAGCCAACATATCATAGATCCAAGTGCCGTCTTCACATATACTGGGAAAACCTAAATGTAAATAGACCTAGTTCAGTCAGACATAAATGGCTTATACATTATCAATTGGCTTGTTTATCATCATAAACCTTTCTCGGTTTAGACTAGTAAAGAACTAGAAACTGAATCCTGTACTGTTTGTGTTGTGCAATAAATACCAGGTCATAAGACTTATGCCTGTGTATTGCACAACACAAACTGACATCACCTGGAGTCCCGGACTTCTGCCATAAGTCCGGGACTCCAGGTGATGTCAGTACCTTACCCTCTACTATATGATCTGCCTCTCCCTCTGGTCCAAGTCACACTTCCCCTAGAATAGATTGAACTGTGAAGTAGTCTGCTACAAAGAATGAGAGCGGATATGGGTTTTAGTGTGTGGTTTGTTTCTCTCATCATTAGGTCATTCACCATAGTACAGTACTGTTGATATTTTCCTGCAAATGCAGTGACATAATCAGTTTTCAGAAACTGAGACACTGCTGAGCTACACAGTTTAATCTTAACTTAAAAACGTAAGCCTATACAACCTCACCATTTCAGGTTAGTGGGGGAAAAAAACTTCAATGTGATTATGTGCCTTGTTGAATATAATTTTGTGGGTCCCACTTTTAAAAATGAATAACACTCATTGGAAATTGAAAACAGGCATATTTTATGTTTCAAAATAAAACCTGTTGATGGTGCCCTTTCTGTCCTTTCCTCCACAAAGCATCAGCCTATTTCTTCTGTTATACCTGAGAATACACATAAGATCACATGTAAGATCCTTGTTCACATGTTGTCAAGCGTATATTTGTTCAGTATTGCTGAAACATGTAGCTTTTACTCCACCTGGTAACAAAGCTGCTTGGATCATTGTAAAAGTCTTTTGGAGCTATTAGTCATCTCTAGTAGCTTGGGTGAGTCAGCATGGATCCATTGGGGATAGCCATTTTTGGTGTCCTATTGGTGAACTCACATGCATGTTTCTGTGCCAGTGCCAACCCAATCATGATATGAATCTCATGCAAAAAATGGGAACTGTTACTAATATCACAAAGATGACCTAAACGCTGTTCAGGTCACCTTCGTCATATTATAACGGTAATGTGTTCTACTTTACCGAGAGATCACTGAGGATTAGGTAATTAGCTAATTTGTAATGGGGTTGAAAAAGACACCCCTGACAGGGTTTTGGTCTGAAGTGTGCCCTCAGCACTTGCCGTCACATGCAGATGTCATGGTACTAAGAATACTACAAACATATAGACCCACACACACACACACACACACACACACATATACATACAAACTCACACAAACAATGAAACATGCATATCATCCTCACACTGGGCACCAGACCATTGGACATATCTGTTTCTAAACGAGGGGTCTTAGGAGGGAGAGGTAACTGTAAAGGCTGGAGGATAACACAGCCCCTGCCAGACTTTAGGACCTGGCTTTCTTCTGAAAGCATAGCATATAATCGTACCCGTTGGTCCTTGCCCCTGCACGATGAACACTTCTAACCCAGTGAGTGTTCTAGCTATATCTAAAACATAAGCTGCAATGCTAAGCACTTGTGTTGTATCATTTTTGGTATTACATTTCTTTGTTCATTTAGACAATGGATATCAGTAAAATACTTTTTAACATACATTGTATTGTAATATTAATATTGTACGGTACATGATATTTAATAAACGGAGCTTGCCCTGGAAAGGAAATGGAGATGACTTATAGCTAATAGTGACATTTGAGTCCCAGCTCTAACATGCTTGCCTTGCACACGTGTGCACATCTTCTGAATTATTGAATCCACGGCAGAGCTCCTGGAGGGTTTTATTGAAATGGCGAGGCCAGCTGGATCGTAAAATACATCAGATTTGCCTACTCCGGTGCCTCTTAATTAATACAAAGAGCTCCTTAATGCTCTGTTGCTATGACAACCCCGTTGAAATGCCGGTCAGTTCACTCAGGTGCAAAGTGGGAAGGGGACGTCTTAGGTTTAGCACCAATAGTCCCTGATAATGACCTTGGACAGTGATACTCCTTGTTTATCTGCATGTTGTCAGTAGTGTTACTGTTAAAACATCTTAATCCAGGCCATTGTTGATAGAATATTATAATTATTGCCTTTATTTCCTGATATATGCAAGTCTGGTATCTTAATGACATTTTACCATTTAGGTCTGTGAATGTCCAACCGCTATAGATTTGACCTTGCTTATGATGCACAGAGTCATTCATGGCCAGTGCAGTCCTATAGCCATGTTTTGTGTTGAGCGCATTCATCTAGATGAGCTGTGTGCTTTTGCATCCCACTTTGCATCTGCATTAGAATTTATTTTTATGACACTGTGGGACAGTGTGTCATCGTCCACGTGCAATGGTTTGTCTAAACTAATGAATAACGCTAAAGTGTTTGTCTACTGTCCACCACTTCACTGTCCACGTGAATACACAAAAGCATTCACAACATAAGCTGGACCATGTGGCGTGACTCACATTTTTGTTTGACACGTACAGTTATCGCTGAGTGAGAGCATACTGAAGAGACAGAGGTGAAGGTATTGTCTAACCCCTGTGGTACTGGGTGTTTCCCTATGTTGTGTCTGATGTCAGTGGATCTATTACAGGACCAATGTTAACTGATTATCCCTATCCCTATTATGTCTTCCCTCGCACACAGGAACACACTTAAACAACCACACGTCTCTTACGTTTGCTTTCTTATCTCCTGAGGAAAAGGATTAATGAATATTCTGGTATGTTTTTGTATGGATATAGGCTGTTGGATTTGGTGCTTTGGTGTTTCATCTTAGTTAGTTGAAAGCTGAAAAACCAGTTTCGGTGAGGGCGTGCCAGTGTGTTTCAAGTCTGTGTCCTGAGTTTATTTACAGTCAAACAATGCCTTTTTATATAGCCTGGCCAGGCCTGGGCTAACCCTAAACTGGTATGAGTGATGCAGCACTTACTCACTTCCATTATTTGGGGTCTTTTATTTATTTATTTATTTATTTTTTCGTGTTTTTTAGTTGAGGTGAAAATGCCAAGCAGCCTCAAATGAAGCATGTAATATTTCGAGGCTAACCCCGGGGCCTGAATGTCATTGTGTCCCGCTGGCCCTATCAACCTGCTGATTACTGGATGTGTTCACTGGTTGTAGCGTTTGCTCAGGACAGACGCGCGACAATATCTAACCCAGGAATGCAGCGTAATACAGCCTAATAGCCATGGAGCGTTGACGCGGGAGCAGCCTTGGGAGTTTACATGCAGGGAAATGCACACGATTGTACCCTGGGAACATGATATTTGAGCAACCTGTACTGCACGGTGCAGCTGCCCTATTGTATGTGCTATGAACGAGAGACACTGTCTAGCTAGTGGTTCTGCCTCTTCCCTTACTTTGCATTAGCCTTTCAAACACACATCTACATGCATGCTTCATTTAGCACCTGCTCAGCTCAGTAACTCCTATGATTGTTTCTCAAGGGCATACACCAGTTAACTAACTCTGTATGTTGTAGAGTACTAATCCAGTAGTATTTCTTTCAACGTGATGTTTTACGGCTTTTTATTATTTTACTTACCCCATGGGAGCTATATGAAGTGCATTATGAAGGATATGTTTGGTTATTGCCCCTGGCCACACTCTGTCCTATATACAGCACACTCTATAGCCTTATCTTTTCCACCCTGGAGCTATTTGGTTACTGGCTACTGTTATCTGTGAGGCAGCACCACCGATCCCAGGAGTTTTATCTGCCAGTGTGTGTTTTGTCTCACTGTAGAGAGCGTGCCCGTGGAGCTGCGTGACCCTTTCTACTGCGACCAGTACGAGCAGGAGCACCTCAAGCCGCCCGTCACGCGCCTCCTGCTCTCCTCGGAGCTCTACTGCCGCGCCTACACCTTACTGCTGGGGGGCGCTGTGGCCAAGGCGCCCCCTAAAGACAACGCTGCCCTACTGCAGGCCCTCGCTAAGAGAGGCCTGGCACCCAAGGACCAGGACGCACCCGTGACCGATGCCGACCTCCGGGTTAAACCCATCAAAATGGTAAATATGGGTTTATTCAAGGGTTGAATGTTTTCGTTTGCCAATGGAGAATTTAAACTCATGGGGAATGCAAATCACTGTGTGAGTGAGTGATGTTGAGATACTTAGTCTGTGTTTAGGGGGGTTTCTGTACATTGGATGTTTTTAAATGTATAGTCAGTATTTCTTGAGAAAGCTTGTTGATATTTGAACAAAAAATCAAAATCAAAAAATCAAAATAAAAACATCTCTCCCTTCAATGCCATAGGATGTTCACTCAGAAGCTCCACCCCTCACATTGTAAATGCATTGCGACTGCTAAGATGTTGTGTGTGTGTGGTCTGCACCGCATTGTTTGAGTTGCTATTTACGGAGTCAGGGTGGAGTCAGGGCTGTATAGAAGTACCGGATAATTATTTTCAGCATGCACAGAGAGAACGATAAGAATGGACCGCAAGGAGATCATTTGGTGAATTTGACAATACGTGTATTGGTTTACAATTGCTTATCATACCTTTTTTAGGGATCATCCTGTTCTCCTGGATATCCAGATCAGGTGGAGCACTAAGCATCTCTCCTCCTCTTCTTTACATAGAAAAACCAGCAGGGGTGTCGGGTACAGTTGGTTGTGTATGTGCATTCTTGTTTATGCTTTGATTCAGAGGATTAAAGGACATCAAAAAGCCCCCTGGCTGACCTAACCCAAGCCCAGCCCAGCCCCGCCCCTCATCACTGCCCCCAACTGATCTCTGAGGATAAGTGCATCCAGCTGTGAGGCTTTGGCCAGTCACAGGGGATTTGAGGGTGGGGGCACATAGGGAGAGATTCGCTCCATCTTCTCTATGTGGACAGTAGGTGGTTAGGATCAGATGGGGAACAATGGCTGAACAGTCCTGGTGAAACTGGAGATGTGTATAGAGAGAGAGAGAGAGAGATGGCTCTCTAACTGTTAGTCAGTGTCTCGAGACAAACCAGTTTGTCTTCTTAGCGCTTGGTAAACAATTAATGTCTATCTTGTTCTTCCTTTTTCCTTTCATCCTCAACCAGAACATTATTTCATAATTAAAAGATTATTTCAAAGTCTGTAGTGTTACATAATTTGTAACCTTTTCTTAGTGTGCGTGTGTAGGTGTGTGTACTATGTACACAATATAACCTTTTATCCCGAGTGGTTTCGCCTTTTACGCAGACTTTATGTTGAACGCCATGGATGGGTGTCTCTGGGGTTCTGTTGTCAGGTGACGGCTGTGTGCAGCAGGTTGCGCTGAAATAATTATCTTAATTGAGTGTTTCTTTCCATTGTGTTTGTAATGTAGCAAACCATATTGTAGCACAACTAGGAGGTGGCAGACACATGTAGTTGCCTAACCTATTCTTTATTGAGCTTGTTTGGGTCTAAAGTATAGATTAATTGGTTTTGCTCCTGTAAACTAACCATTTTGATGCACGATACTGTACATTGAGCTGGTTTCTTCCAGTTGCACTGCAATATGGTGACGGTACACTTCGATATACTTGAAATATATAGTAGCCTAATACCTGAAGTAGATATTCATTACACAATAATTGTTCTGGGGAAAGCGGTGTAAAAGTCCCCTTCTGGCAGTATGCTTCATTGGTATTATATAGTAATAATTATGTTCTGTGTGTGTGTGTGTGTGTGGGGCATTCACGGCATGCTCGTGCGTGGCACGCTCTGTTGTCTCAGCTCTGGGTAATGCTGCTAGTCGCGAAAGAGGAGCTGTCAACTGAACTTCAATCTTGGCTGTCACTGTTGTTTGTTCTGCATACTGTGTGTATGTGTGTGTGTGTGTGAGTGTGTGTTGCAGTGCTACTGTTTCCGCTGGCTGGCCGTGGGCTGCTCCCATGAGTCTGCTGCTGACTGAGGCTGCAGCAGCAGTGGTAGAGTCGATTGGGTGGGGGGGGGATTGGGTCATGCAGGATTAGGAGGGATGGAGCAGTGATGTGGTTTGTAATATTGAAGCTCTGGTACTGCCCTGTGTTGTACATATTATATAGCTTGTGTACAGGCAGACCCAAACACATGCAAGAAGTGTAATCTGCTTTATTGTTGTTGTTGGGAAGACACATGGTGGAACTGTGCCGTCCAATCACGGCATGGGAGTGAAGGACTGCTGAAAGCGGAGGTGTGACAGGCAACCTCCCGGAGTTGGAGACCCGCTGGTCCCCTAATCTCACTGGGTTAGCTTGCCCAGCCCCCTTCACTGCTCAGATTGAGGCTAAAGATCTATGAAGATTAGTGGTAATCTGCCATCCAGACTGATGCACCAGAGAGGACCACTCATTTATTTTGTTACATCTCTAGTAAGATGTAAACAACCGGGAAGTAGAGTGTTTTCAAAAGTAATCATCTGAAATTTAAATAATTTGACTTCTGCTTGTATACATTAGACTATCCGTTCATAACAAGTGATGTGGTTGACCCTCCTGGAAATCCCTTGAATAGGAACTTGTATATCACACTAGTATGTTGGCAGGTTTATAACCAGTTGAGCATCAATCAAGGGGTTGTGGCATAATCTAGCCCTGGTTAAGAAGTAATTACTGATGTCTTGTAGTGTGTTATGGGACTATTTAGACTAGACTATTTAACATAGACTCATTAGAGTCTATGTTAAGGCATGTGGGGTGTTGGCATCCGTGGTTTTATTTCCAACACCCCCCTGCTGGACCCTAGACCTGCCTGATCCCCCAGTCTGCCTACATCTCTCCTGGCTTGTCGTGGTGAGGGCTTAAGTCATATTTCAGATGTAATCAGGTTCTGCCAATCACAGTCACACTGAATGATGAGGCTGTTAGGCTGTTGTGTTGACAACTAGAGGCACATTTTTCAGAGCGGCCCATAATGATTTCCTGTTATTGCAGTTAACTGAAGGGTATTCGTTGTTCCTCTGTCACATCAGCGTACGTTACCGTAAAGCCGGCGGGGGGGGGGGGGGGGGGCCCCGCTTACCCCGGG
>JAODUH010000023.1:1305480-1337794 GCA_027564835.1 Typhlichthys subterraneus | reverse complement strand
TCTTTTCATGTGACAACAATGAAGAAATTACACTTTTCTGCAATGTAAAGTAGTGATTGTACAGTTTGTAGAACAGTTAAATTTGCTGTCCCCTCAAAATAACACAACACACATCTCATCTCATCATGGCACCAGGAAGGGAAAATGGATAATTGGGCCCAGTTTGGACATTTTCACTTAGGGGTGTACTCACTTTTGTTGCCAGCGGTTTAGACATTAATGGATGTGTACCTTTGTGTACACACTAAAATATATTAGCTGCTAAATTTACCTGTCCCATTTTGCCATGTGTCCCATTTTACCAATACACATATGTGATAATTGATAGCCTACACAAAATAAAATAGCAGCATATTGGTAACTATTATCATGAACAAAATGCTATCCGATAGTCTAGCTATAGGCCTATGCATTGTACAAAAAATATATACAGTATATTTAAATAGCCTATATAGGCTATGATTTATTATTTTTACTGTAAACTAAATATAAACGTTGCCATATACAATAACACTGGAACATGTAAACAGACTAAAACAAATCATCTTAATAGGGTACGGTTATTTAAATAGCCTATCAGGAACAATTACATTTTGCTTAGTTTAGTAGAGCCAAGCTGACATCGTTTTGGAAATCATACGTTCCATATCTTTTACTTCTGCGGCAGTAAAGCAGCGCGATGACCACAACAACTAGAGATGCTATTAAGCATAGGCATAATATCCAAATTAGGCCCTGTATGCCAGCAGCTGTAAAACAAGAAAAAAATTTGCAAATTGAGAAATCATGATTTATCTGTAATGGTAATGATACAATGTCATAAATGATGCTGAGCTCCAATACTTGAATGATATGTTTTCAAAATGTGCTCTACACTAATTTATCCTTATTTGCCTACCTCTAATTTTCAGTGTGGTAGATCTTGTTACGTTCCCAAGTTTATTCGTGGCAATGCAGATGTAAACCCCAGCGTCGGTAGACGTGGCTCTCCTAAAATTGATACTCTGGCTCCCCTCAGTGGTATTTATAATATTTACTGTAGAGTTGTATATCCAATGAACTACAGGGGTAGGGTTACCCACAGCATTGCAGTCTATATGCAAATCACTACCACTGATGATGTCCAGGGTGGAGTTGCCATTTTGGAACTCTGGACCATCTAAGGGAAAACATGGGGTTAGATCAGAGATCAGACTAAAGACACATTATTGTCTAATCAAATATACAGTCTATACTGTCTATCCAGCTCACATCTTACAACAACAACAGGTCAGAAATCGTAATTACTAAAACTTACACAAAACGTTAACATATAACGTGTGTTGGGCTGCTCCGTGGCGGTTCGTTGCTTTGGCTATGTATTGGCCTGTATTGTTCCTTGTAAAGGGCATTTGGAAAGACACATTATTTCCATCTTTTAACCATACCAGCAGAGGCTTAGGTATTCCCTCCAGTGTACACTGAAGGTCAAGTACATGGTTCTCTTTGATCTCATAGAAGTTGTGATTACAATTGTATGAAGGTACATCTGTAGTAAAAGCAGATTAATTCAGTGTAATCATGTAATATGTCAATCTTTGCTGTATTATTGTACAATCGTACAATGATATAGAATGATATGGATGTGATGGGCACCATACACTCACATTCCACTGTGATGTTAATAGTCCTATTGCTTCTGGACTGTCCAAAGGTATTTGTGGCTTCAAGTGTAAATGTTCCTGTGTCCATTCTGCTTAGTGGTTTGGAGGAATTGAACTGTACATCGTGACGATACCACAGAACAGTGGCACGAGGGTTGGCACTGATTGTGTAGGGTACCATGCTCAATGTGAATTTATACTCCAAGCCCTCATATTTACTTGGAAACTCTTGGATCTGGGGTTTATCTACAAACAAAGTAAGATAATATTATGTTGTGGTACATTTTAAAATGTCTATTACAATATCTTCTAGAGTTTTCTCTGGCCGCTATAAATATACTATATTTTCAGCATTTAGCATAATGTAAAAGTTTAAAGCTTCTTTTAAAGTGACTTGAAATAAGTACATTTTGTCCATGGCTGGATGGGCAGTACAGTACCAGCCTTCCTTTGTAAATGCATTTGTCATCAATGTTATGGGTAAACTCACAGTGAACATCGGCTATGTACGGCTCGGAGACCACAGAAGGGAGAGGTTGTGGTCCCGCTGGTCCTAGGTCGAGCTGAGCTTCACATTTGTAGTTAGCTTTGTCATCATTGCTGCTGGGAGTGATGGTCAATCTAAAAGACTGATTTGTTGGGACCTCCTCAGTACTGTTACTCACTTGGCTCCAGATATGTTGTGTCCCGTTGTACCAATGCACAGTGAGGTTCTGCACTGGTGCCACGTTACGGATGTCACACTCTAGTTCACTCTCTGAGCCCTCCTCCATCTGACTCTGATTCACCAGTGAAATGGACACTGTATCGGGAGGTTCTGCATGCAAACAAGAGAGTGATATATACTGTAACTTGTCATGCCCATACACACGATTAGTTGTACATACCATATACCCTTTAAGATTAGGTACTTTTCGATTTAAAACCACTTATGGCCTAATTTGTGTGAATTTAGACAAAGAGACACTTACTATACAGAGTTATGAGAGGATGCTTTGTACACCCATTAAGGTTATAGCATATGGGATTTGCTTTAAATTCCTGAAATTTAAGTACAGTCCAAGTGGCAAGATTCATCATTTGAAGCGTCTCATTACGATCTGCTACTCTTCCAATTGGTATCTCCCAGTTCACAAAATCTTCTTTAATTGATGAACTGCAGTTGATTGAAATGGAGTCTCCGTACTTCACTACCAGTCTGGCAGGATTCACCTCCAGAGAACACACTACCAAAACAAAAATCAATCATTCAATTACAATGAAGAACTTGGTAGCAGCTTGGCAGCCGGTCCTGTGAATTGCAGGGGCTAGTCAGGCTAAGAACTTATTAATCAACAAGAATGAATTCAAAACTAATAATTCACATTCACACATTCTGAACCACATCGCAAAGCTAATTTGCTAAACCATATTAGTTAAACTGTGAAGAAGAAGAATTCCATTAGCGTGTTGAGAACGGTTGCCTCTTACCTTTCTTAGGTGCCGCAAAAGCAGTCGAGGCATCTGGGCTTGATGTTGTGGTCATCATCACATGGATAAGGAACTGCTTTGTTCTAGTTCCCTGTTGGTTAGTGGCACTGCAGTTGACGTGCTTGTTTGCCGTCACACCTGCAAACACAACGGTTCTCTCCGTCTGTCCTGTGCTCCACAGGAACGTAGGCAGAGGAGATCCATCAGCATCACAGTCCAGGGACACATTATGGCCCTCGGTCACACTGGTATTGTACCAAGTCTGCTGGAAGTCAGGGGCATCTAAACAGGCATAGATGTAGATGATCATATTTTAGCATGTACCTCAACCACTGGATGCACAATGCTGCACTATTGTAGTACAGCTGTGTAATACAGTACTGTGTTACTCACAATTCACATGAAGAACAGTTTGCTCCGCTGAAACAACAGCAGGCTCAGGCTCTTGAGGTCCGACGTCCATATGAGCCTCGCACCTGAATGTGGTTCCTTTGTCTTCTCTGCTGAGAATGACTGTGAGATTAGAGGACTCAGACACTGGTGTTTTGATCTCGTTGGTAAAGGTTTTGTGTGTCTTCATCAATGCATCCCCCTTGAACCACTTCACAATGAGCTTTTGCACTGGAGCAACATTGACAATGTTACATTGAAGGTGATACTCTTCTCCATGGGCAGCAGAATTGGTGGGGAACAAGTCAACATTGTCTGGCTTCTCTGGCAATAGAAGAATGGAGTTTGATCATTTTATTTTATTTTATTGTTTTAGATTTTTCTTTCATGTGTAAAAAAAAAAAACTTACTGAATAAAGTGAAAGGAAGGCTTTCACTACATGCATATGATTCATTTATCTTCATTGTACAATTTGGGTTCATATTCCAGTCAGTCATGGCAAGCACTGTCCAGGTAGCAATTCCCTCATTAGAGAAATCTTCATTTTCATCATTCCAAAATATAATATGATCATCTGTGTTGCTGCTGCAGTTGACTTCTATCTGTTCTCCATATTCTGTCACAAGCTCAGGAGGGTTCAGTGTCAGAGGGCAGGAACTATCTGCATCTGCTGATACACAAAGGCCCATGATTCTCAAAAAATCCTCTGCAGTGACATTGCTGTGGAAAATGGCATGCCCAACTGCTGTTTCATTTTATGTTTTGTCTCTAATTGGCCCTGTTAACATTACCCTTACATAATATGGAAGCCAATTTCCACCAGTAACTATCTCAAAATGCCCTTTGACTTTTCAATATTCTACTGCATAACTAATATGTTATTTAAAGTGTATGTTGAAAATGTCATCCATTAGATTTATATTTAGGACTGCACTGATAACATCATTATTCTTGATGTTGTATCTATTGTGTCAGTCTTGGATACAATTTTTATTACTATTTTATTACTATTAATACTGTCGTGTCTAAACAAAATAGCTATAATGTCCTAAACAAGAACCTATATGAAAGGTCATTGTTATATGATCAATTTCTATAAGGACTCTTAAGTAAATGGATTGCATTTATATAGCAATTTGCAATCACATGTGGGTTAGTCATAGTGCTGTACAAGATTGGCTCACATTCACATATTCACAAATGACGGTTGTGTTAAACACACAGGGTGTTCTTTCAATAACTACGCCTGATATGAATAAACAGCTACAGCTGTCACCATGAGGTTGGTAGGGGGGTAAAAAAACATTAAACCGTTCATAAACGGCAGCAATTATAACCTGTCTTTAATAGAAATATGCTGTAATCAGAACAGAGTAATGACTCACCGCTCTGTACAGCCATTGTCAGCATCACCAGGCTCAACATGAGGGCCATTGGGGGTTTCAGCTTGGAGTAGGGAGGACAAGCGTTGCGTCGGAAAGGATTTCCTTGAGTCTGGCTTGAATGGGATGTGTCCAGAGTTGACGGCTGTCCTGATTGTGTGCTAATGCCTGTATTTATAACAGGGCAATTATCTGGACTAATGTCATGGCATCTGTGTGACACAGAATATGTGTGAAAGGAAATGTACCGCCCTTCTAAAAGACAGGAAATAGCCTGTTAACGGAAACATGAAAGAAAACCCACATGCGGAGAAACTGAAAGGACTCCTCCCAAGCTTGTGAAATCATTTTGCACAAACTACTGTCAAAATAATTACTTTTTTATTCAAATGTATTATATGATATCTGATTCCAATGACATGTTCGTCACAGGTTGAAGGGTGAGTGCAGGTGCAGATCAACAATGACATGGAGAAGGTAGATGATACTTGGTGTTTATTAGCAGATGTAAGAATAGTCTGGCTCTCTGCCAGTGTAGAATAATGAAACAAACATACAAATATTGAAATATATACAACATATATCTGACTGTCCGAACTACCAACACAGCCACCAGCGAGAACTAACAGGAGGAAGCCACGCTGTCCTTTGGCATGACTCTGGATGTTACAAGTAGCAGCCAAGTTTGCCAAAATATTAACAATGTAAACAACAATAATTCAACAATAAGAATGGATGCACCAAGGTGGATGCAATAATTATTTGTGCTATAGGCTCCAATCATTAATTACATACTATTCTACAAAACCACCCCTTAACTTTTTGAATCAGGGGCGTTTTTAGAGTTGGAAGAGATCAGGGGCTTAGCCCAGACACAAACCCACAGAACCTCAAGCGCAACAGCTAAATGCATTACTGGCCAATTTTTTGTTCCGTTTCTGTAACAACTCCTGTATACAATTTTCTGTTGATGCATACCATACTATTTTTTTTATGGCGTCTTCATAATTATTTTATTAGTGTTACATAGCTCTATGTCTTTCCTGGTGTTCCCTCTTTGTTGTCTGTTTCTTTCCCGGTTTCTCCTTCATATTGTAGCCTACTTGTCTGTCAATCATTACTGGTGTCTATATCTAAGCCAATGTGTTGTCTGTCTGGCTTTCATTGTGTCTCCATTATATTGTATTTGTTGTCTGTCTGTGTTTTTCCTGGTCATCATATTTTGCTCTTTGTTGTCTTTCTCACTTCCCTTGTTTCAACATCATAAAGCCTAATTTGTTGCCTGTGCCTTTCCTGGTCATTCATCTAGCTCTAGTATCTCTAGCTCTAGCACTAGTACTGTACAGTTGGCCTAATTAACTGACGCAGAATATATTGTAATCTTTGAATGGTAAAAATAATACATTACCATTATAACACATTTGGTCACTATAAGGAAACTTTTAGATTTAAAGAAAACGTTATTGTTGTGTCAACTGTAGCCTACATATACAGTAGTTTTCACTAACTAGCAATTCCAAAGTCATGGCTAGATTGTTTATTATATGCTATAAGAAATCTAGTTGTGTCGTGTTATTCCTTACAAATAGGCATAGGATAAACGCATAATGTTGTCTACTTTCTTTACGGTACCAGTACGTTGTTATGCTGTGCACAAACCTCTAGCCGCTAACTGTGTTCAGTCAGACTACACTGTTTCCGGCAAGTGGCATCCTCTAACTCATCCACACCTACCAACCTTGTGTTCTGTTCTCTGTTTATGTCTAAAGAAGTTTTAATAAGTAAAATGTGTTCCTGTTTCCTCAAATGCTACCAAGCCTACCTACTTGACGAACGCCATGCTGAGCGATAACGCGACATTCACAACTTTATCTGGCAGCAGGGTTGCCAGATTGTATTCACAGTATACCGCACAATCAAACGTGGAATGTAAATCAACCCGCCCAAACCAAGTTTTGCCGGAAAACTATCATTACAAATTGCCCAATTGCGCAGGAAACCGCCCTATCTGGCAACACGGTCTTAGGTGCTACTTTTGCTGTGTGTGTGTGTGTGTGGTCACGGGGGTGAGTAGCGGGGGTGAATCGCGCAGACAGCGATATGCCGTTATGATAAATAATTGGAATTCGGGAATAAATATATTATTGCAATCAGTGTTGGGAAGTAAAGTTTTACATATAAAAAGTAACTGTAATCCATTACAGTTAGCTAAACCTACTAACTAAAATAGTGGAATCAAATTACAGTTTTTAATTATTTATTAGATTATTACTTCTATGAAAACTTTCCATTATAAAATAGAAGTTTGCAGAAGAAAATGTCATAAAATTATCGGATGTTCTCTTATTAACCTTTCATGAACTCAATCAGTAATTAGTTTGGTATTTCTTCTGAGCAACATAAACGGTCACAAAACTATAAAGATTAAGCACACCTAGCAGCAAATTGCTTTAAATGGCATTTCAAAGAACAATGTAATGTTTATACGTGAAGTAGGTCTAATCTAAAAGTAAATGGAAAGTAAACAGATTCAACTAAAGTAATCCAAAAATGATGTTACTGATTATAATTTTAGTCTGGTAACTAACTAGAAATTTACGGATTACAATTGAAAAGTGGATCAAAATATTCGGGGCTACTAGGCTAGAACAATAAGCTCCGAATGTATTATTTTAACATAGGCTGTAGTATTAGCCTATGTGGGCTTGATCATCATGGAAACTCTCTTGAGAGAGTAGGATCCTCCATGGAACTCAGCCCAGTAGACTCCATCCTGGTAGCGACTTCGGTAATGCCCGCCTCGATACCACACGCCGTTCAAGTTGGAATGTGCACACATGTGATACCACCAGCCTCCTTTCTGATAGTGAGCACAGTTACCTGAATGATAACAAAAATAAACAACAATAAAATTATGGGTATACTCTATATAGTGACTACATACAGTACTGTAAATAACTACAGTACAGTATACCAACTGTATATTCTGTATATTGTAATATTGCATATAGATATTTTTGAATATTTCTTTTATCTTTGATATTTTGTATACATTGTTTCCTTATAAATGGCATTCACAGAGGAAAGTAAAAGAAGTTATTGATCACCTATGGCTCCTCTCTACCACTGCGCGACTTGCCGCCCAAAGAGACAGTATAAATTCACCTTCTTTGGCTATATCTACCATGAAGCATATCACCTCCAACAGCACATTGAACCATCCTAACAGTAATGCCAATTAACAGCCAGCAGAGGGAGCAACAGTGAGTACCAGATATACAAGATTATATGCAGCTGTTGGTGCATTGAGAGCAATACTAGAACCCATGTGGTATTTGACCTGAGTAGCTGTCCTTGTCTCTATCCAGAGTAGTGAACGCCTTATTGTTGTGCCATGAGAGGGAATCCCCAGCATTTCCGTGGTATTCCCCCAACCGTAGACGGTACCAGTCCCTTTCCGGTTCTATGTAGAAACTGTTGTACTCTGCAAACACCTGCCGTCCATGCCAGTCCTCCAGGGTCACTCGTAGCTTGTACTGGGACTGCTTAGTCAGCCAGTAGAGGTGCTCCAGGCCAAGCCAGTACTCTCCGTCAAGGTTACCAAAGCCTTGCTGCAATAGTGCAACACAACACCACAATTCAATATGAACCAAGGCTGGCCATATATGTTTAGTGCGTGAGTGTTTAATACCAATTACAGTCACACACTATCCCGATTCTCTGTGTTTATTCATCATGAAAACCAGCAGTTGCATGCGATGCATGTAGACTGTATGAGAGGGTGAGAGTGGGGCCTTAAGACAACACGAAATGAATGAGATTAATATTTGAGAACTTCACCTTGACTCATTGACTATGGGTAAAGTAAGTCGATTTACCTTGTACTGTTCCCAAGTCCTGAAGAAGTTGATGGATCCATCCTGTCTCCTCTGGATGACGGTCCAGCCACCATCAACCATGCTCTGCTCACACCAGGCCTGCAGCAGTCTGTTGGCACTCTGGGGCCGAAGCAGGTAAATGCCACTGGTGTTTCCCCCTGAATGCAGCACGTGCTGGCAATCATGCCAGGGGCCTGAGGGACAAACACACACAGTCTGACAGAGAAGATGATATATGGTACGGTACCGTATAATGGGAGCAATACAGCAAAATATTGTATCATTACTTTTTGTGCCAAGTCCCTCAAAGAGAAGAGGTGGGTTACGAGCTATAACCTGTAATTTACTGACTGTATAATAATAATAATAATATACTGTCCACTGGGACTGTTTGTATAATGGCTCTGGAATGTTGATTGTTTGAACCTCAATTCCATCACAATTTATCTGTGAGTGAAGAATTCTTTCTCGACATATGTTTAGTGTCTTGTACGACCATGATAAGATGT
This sequence comes from Typhlichthys subterraneus, assembly GCA_027564835.1. Classification (NCBI taxonomy): domain Eukaryota; kingdom Metazoa; phylum Chordata; class Actinopteri; order Percopsiformes; family Amblyopsidae; genus Typhlichthys; species Typhlichthys subterraneus. Next base: position 1,328,521 of record JAODUH010000023.1, on the reverse strand, counting down.
AAGTGCCCAAAGTTGTACATAAATCTGACTATACATGCTCCCACGTGGTGTTAACTCAATGGACAGAAACACACAGAGGACAAACACACACCCACATACACTCATTAAATTGTGTGGATTTGTATATACTGTATCTATAATCCTGTTTATTGTAATGTCACACTTCCCACGTTCCAAGTGCTGTGTGTGTGTTTAGGAGTTTTTAGACATTGTTTAGGCATTCCCAGAGTGATTGCATTCCAACCATTGGGTCAGTGACTTCAAGCTTCTGCTCCTCCGGCCGTCAGATATCACAGACACTTAACATAATCCATTTTCAAAATGTCAAGATCAAAGTTTTTACAGATTAAGATGCATTATGCATGTTTTACAGTACCTGGGGTCTTAGTGACAGGCAAGTCTATGAAAACAGGTGAGGTTGGAGTAGCTGGAGAGGCTGTGGTTGGAAAGATCTTACCGCCTGTTACTGAAGGGGCACTTTGGTCTCTTTGAACATCATTGGACATTTCATTGATCTCCGAGCTGTAATTAGGTTGTGCATTAGATGGTTTTGGTGGTTCATTGGTCACCTGTACAAACAAACACAAACAAGTTTTTGGATTATTCATTTCGGATTGTTCATTTAAAAAAATGTAATTGGACTCTTGAAAGTATAGTCCATAAAAGAGATTTTCTTTGAAATCAAACACTCACAAAATATCAATTCAGAATAATCATGCTCAGTTTGTTGTTTACCAGTGCTTGTGAGGGATTGTCCTTGCACTGGCATTGCTTCCCCAGTTGGGCAATGAACTGGTTTTGGGAGCTCATGGACAAGGTGAGGGATTCATACTTCTTCTCCAGCTCCTTATAATTACTAGATACCTGCAGTGTCTGAAAGGCAACACAACATATCAACATGATCAGCTCAGTTGCTGTCTGCTATATGGTAAAATGCTGTTTGCTCCACAGAAACAAAACAAAACAATCAGTGATACTATCCAACAGATCCCAACTCTACTGTTACCTGGGTGGAGGCATTAAGGAGAAGAGTTTCAACTCGTTGCAGCTCCAGTGCCTGGTCTTCTTTGAGGTCAGTCAGCAGTTGGCTGTAGAGAAGGGCAATGCGTGCATTCATGCTGTTGCTCTCCCTGCGGAGGGACATCACCTCCTGTTCAAAATGGCCACGTAGCATCTGCATCTTGTCCTGCTGTTTGCGGAGCTCCGCCCGCAGCGCTGCCACCTCAGAGCGGTTGGCAGCAGCAGCGTCCGTACTCATGCACAGAGACCCTTTCAGTTTTTGCTGTGGAACAATGAAGGTATAAGAGCAGTGACCCTTCTTTGTTTCTGAGGAGTGCACTGGCCGTTTCTGAGCATTGGCCCCATTGGCCTCCTCCTTCTGTCCACCAACGTCTGGTATGCCCAGGCAGAGTGTTAGAAGAAGTGTCAGACCTACAGCCAGTATGTACTCCATGTGTCTGTCAAAAGCCCTGGTAAAAGAGGATAGACACAAATTATATTCATACAACACATGACCTGAGTAAATGACCTTCAATATAATAAGAATGCATTTGCTTTGGGATGTGGAATGCTAACCCCTCAGCAGATGTTCCCCTCGAAGGTGAAAGTCAACTATTTGTTTTACCTTTTTTTCTGAAATGTATTTGCTGGTCTACACTGGTGGGATAACAGTAAACGCAAGCCAGTCTGAGCAACACAACTCCATCCCATCGTCAACAACACCCTTTCAACCTGCAGCTTCAGATCTCAACAGAACACTCGCGGTCAACGCCGTAAATAACCTTCAGTTTCAAATAATACACCTCAAACAAAAATACCAGAGGATAAAGTAAATATGAATGAATGAATAAAAATAGCAGGTCAACTTAAAGGTTAAAAGAAAAATATACTTCCTGACCAATCAGTTTATAAAAAATATTAAAACTGTGATTAATCCTTGTTACTCACTTGTACTATAAAATTACACATTAAAGTCTATATCTTACCACAGACCTTTGTCTTACAGTTCTTTTTGGTCTCTTTAGTCTTGTTGGGACTGATTATACCCTGAACTCAATGACGAACAGAAGAAATAAAAAATAAAAAAAAAGTCCATTTAGCAATTTTCATAGTAGTCAGAGTAAATCGTCACAGTAATCGTACATTTCCCAGTTGTATCAACCAGGCGTCCAAAAGTCTGAAGCATGAAAACATACACAGAGGAACAGAAGACACAGAACAACTCTAGTGGCAGAGGTTTTGTATGGTACTGGCTCCCTAAAAGAAGGAGATAAACTAATGATTATAGCTCCTCCCAAAGAGTATTCAATGTTTGGCCTTCACTGCAGGGCACTGACTCCCCCCTCTGCAATTAATCTATCTAAGCAATTATTCCACTATCCACGGATAAACATATATTTACCTTATATATGGTTAAAACTGAGTTCATACATTTGAGATGATTCATGAGAAGGTAAGCACAATAATATTGTAATATTATATATATATATAAATATTATTTATTATTATTTTTTGTAGCTTTAGTATCTTTGTAAATTAACGTACATTCTCACGATTGGTTTGGTGATTGTGATTTGTGCGTTTTCTTTTTTACAATTTGACGTCAACCTCCAGTCCAGAAGGTGGCACAATACACACATTGTTTTCCAATCGCCAAAAAAGAAAACCCTGAAGAAGGGACACGGCACCACCGACATGAGTAGTACCATGTGGCATTTTGCATTCCTTCCAGGCGTGTTACAGAATGTTTGCGTGGGCCATATTTTGTGTAAATATAAGTTGTAGCAATGTCTAGATTTTTATTTAGGTTGATCTGTAGCACATAAAGAAATGGGGAAATCGTCTAAGGTAAGCGAACGATGTTTTCCTTCTAGCGTGTTAGCTCACTTCTCAAGTCAGTCTTCAAAGTTGGCAACCCTTTAGCTAGCTGTTAACCTAAAACCAGACGATATACTATTATTTATACACGTAAAACAATTCTAAACGGATAATTTTGCTTCCAGACAAAAACCCAAAAGAAATCGCGAGCAAATGCCACCCATGTGGCCCAGGAGAACTATGGTGCTGTTCCACATTCCTTCGTGTTTCACCGTGGTCATATTGGGAAGAATGTTGGCCAGCTCGTACAAGACATGCGGCGACTCATGCAACCTTACACCGCGGAGTCGCTGAAGGTTTGTACTGTTCACACAATAAAGCAACTTTCCAGGTAATGCTCCACGTGTATGTTGCGACTGCGAGACTACTACAAGGCCCTAGCTTGAAGTACGCAGATTTGTGACTCTAATTCAATAGCCTAAATGCCTTAACTTATTACAAATACTTACTACTTGTCTAATGTTGGTGATTCAAGGCCAGTTACAGTAGTAGTGGTAGTTTTCAACGAATGTATTCCTTCAATGAAAGATTGGCCCAGATGATGACCTATTATGACTTGACTGTTAAGTGATGCATGTCCAAAGTAAACGCACTGATGGGCCCATGCATAGACATGTAAATACTTTATTTGATAATAATAAGCATCAGACTTTGCTTAATTTAAAGAAACTGTATTATATATTGGTTTAAATGTCGAATGTGTATGTTATATATTCCTTATATGCAGGTTGGTAAAAAAAATGTACTTAAAGACTTTGTGTCGGTAGCTGGCCCACTGGGGGTCACGCACTTCATGATATTCAGCAAGACACCCAGCAGTATCAACATGGTAAGATCTGATGAACAGTTCCATTGTCTCATAGTAGCAGACTGGCAAAAATTGTTGGGGGGGGCGACGAAGATGATTATAGTAAAAACACGTTTCTATGAAAGGCTTACAATGTGAATGACTACTTATCTAGTATTCACTTGTAATTCTAAAAGTCTATGGTTTAATTGTATTGGGTGATTATTCTAGTGCATTGGCTGGAATACATGTGGGTTACAATTATAACTCTTTTAATCCGAGCAGATTTTGTACATGTGAAATCTACAAAAATATAAATATCTTTCTTCTCAGAGGTTGGCTCGAATTCCCAAAGGTCCCACTCTGTATTTCAGAGTAACTAAGGTGCGTGTACAAACTTCCACTAACATCACTTGTATAGATTAATGTTCCCAAATGATGACACTTGAGTGTTTTTGACTGTTGAGTGATGTTTTTCAAAGTAAATGCACTGATATGGTCCAACAATTTTATTCTTTATTTTTTAAGATGTTCTTGTTGCTGGCCTCTACTTGCTAACATGTCTCTTGGCTCCCTCCTCCAGTATTCTCTGGGCAAAGATGTTGTTTCATCTCTGAAGAAACACCGGATGCATGAGCAACAGTTCACACACCATCCGTTGCTTGTCCTCAATAACTTTGGTTCTGAGGGCATGCAGGTCAAACTTATGGCCACCATGTTCCAAAACATGTTTCCCTCAATCAATGTGCACAAGGTATGTTTTGTCAAGCTATGTAGTATAATCGGGATTGAATGATTGAGGCTGGCTTATCCACATGATGAATGTATAGTCTTCTGATGTGTACTCTGAAGACATCTCAAAAGTAAACGCTTTCTGAACTATATAGCCTTGAGCATTAATAAATATATTTTTTAATCCTGTTGTACTTTTGACAAGTTTACCTTTATTTTCTAGGTTAACCTCAATAATATCAAGAGGTGTGTGTTGCTAAATTACAATACAGAGTCACAGGAGGTAGAGCTCCGACATTAGTAAGTATAACTTTAACAGCGCAGCGTCATATTTTCATTGAAACAAAACCACCCTGGAGTAGTTTCATTAAAGCTCAGATGAAGACATAATGACTTGAATTGTTCGTGATGTTGTCCAAAGTAAACGCACTGATGAGCTTGTGCAGAGATTTGTGTTCTGTTTGTCCTATTATGTCAGATGTACAGTATCATGGTTTTTGGTTTGTTTCTGCCTTGCAGCAGTCTGAAGGTTGTCCCTGTTGGCATGAGCCGTGGTGTGAAGAAGCTGATGCAAGAGAAGTTCCCCAACATGAGCAAGTTTGAGGACATAAGCGAGCTACTGTTAAAGTATGACCAGTCATTCAGAGCAGTCTAAAATTACTGGTTATATGTGATGTCTTGTGTTTTAAGTACTTTTTTCCTTTTTGTCTACCGACTTTCAGAGGAGCTAACCTTTCAGAGAGTGAAGCGGAACAAGATGGCGAACACAACATCACTGAAGTGCCGCAGGCTTGCTCTGGTCGTGGCAATATGGCATCACAACAGAGCGCTGTGCGCTTGACCGAGGTAAGCTAATATGCCCCCGGTACGTTTGAATTGAACCCGTGTTTTTTAGGATGGAGGCTGAGGTGGTTTTTAAATCCTCAGATTGGTCCTCGCATTACTCTACAGCTGATCAAGATTCAAGAAGGCTTGGGAGAAGGGAACATTATGTACCACGCTCTCGGTAAGTGCAGCTGTCTGTTTTATTTCTACATCTTTTTTATTTAAAGCAGTATTTAACTCTTGTTTAACCAAAAACTATTTGTAAATCTTAAGATCAAGTAGGTGGGGGAGGGCGGCTGCTTAATTTACATATTTAATTATAATGTTAACTAAATACACAAGTGATTAATTTATTCGGTGTTGGTAAGCAAGGTTCAGATTCAAGGGTTTAAGAATATTGCTTTAAGCTTTTGCAAATGTACATGATGACAAGTGAGCATGAATTCTGTGATTTCTCTCAAAAGTAAACGCTTACTGATGCATTCATTGCTCAAAGAAGCTCCAGTAAATATCATGCAAGCCTGCGTCACATGCCTTTACTATGTGGCTCGTTGGCAGTTGTCAAGACGGAAGAGGAGCTTCAGCAGATGCTGAACAGAAAGGAGGCCCAACTGAAGGAGAAGGCAGACAGGCGGAAAAAGCAGGAGCTGGATGTGACCCGAAAAAATGCAAAACGTGAAGCGCACAAGTAAGTGTCCTCGGTAAAGGAAATAACTATTAGTACTTTAAACTTGAATTCTTTTGAAAGCTGAACTTTGTTGTCAAGGAGAGTATCTTGAGTTTGTGTTGACTTGTTGTTTCCCCCATCAGAAAAAAGAGCCTGGATGGCATCAAGCGTAAACGCAAAGATGCTGAGGATGACAGCGAAGTGGAAGATCCAGGTCTGCAGGATGGTCAAGAAGCTGCGGTTGCCTCAGATGATGAGGCGGAGTACTACAGACAGGCGGTGGGTGAGGAGCCAGACGAAGGTGAGGATTCTGCTTGTAACACGTGTGCTTCTGGGTTGGTCGTCTGGATGTGCTGACAATAGTGTCCATTTCCCTCAGATATGTTCCCTGCTGCAAAGAGAAGGCGGAGCCCAGGACAGTCTCCAGGACCATTCAAAAAGAGGAAGACATCGCCTGCTAACCACTCTGAGGCTAAATCTCGCAAACAGAGCAGTCCGCATAGAAACAAAATGCGACAGCGTGAAAAGGGTGGAGAGAAGTGGGGGAAAGGGGAGAAACCATTTGGAAAGAGAATTGGGCCAGGAGGCAAAAAATATGGGGAAAGAAAACCTCACGATGGAGAAAAAAGTTTTGGAGGAAAGAAGTTTCAGCAGAGCAGTAAATTTACTGGAAATAAAAACATGAAAACTGGACTAAAATCTAAATTTAAGGGACAGAAAGGAAAACCTGGCTTCAAGAAAGGTAAAAGGAAGGGAAAAGACTGAATTCCTCTGTTGGATCCAAGGTTCCCATGAACTGATTGATAAAGCAATGGTGACTTCAACCTGGAAATGCTGTTTGAGTTGTTGCAGTTTGTGCTCAAATTAGTGTTGCTGAAAATCAGCAATTTTAAAAAATAATTTCTATTGCATTAATAAAAATGTCTTAGACAAAGTGTAGATGTGATGTGTATAAAGTTCTATTAATCTAAAACAAAATTATCAAAATATGGCTTTCTAGCAAGGCAGACAAATTGTTGGTTAGACTAAAATGAAATTGGTTAGTAACTGTTCTTAACTGACTTGTAACCAACAGTAGTTATGAATTTCTGACCCATGGCCCAAAGAAGTATGTAATCTTTACAGTAGCTTTAACGCGTTCATGGGGTGTGGAAGTTAAAGGTCACAATACAGTAGGCATGCCATACATTTGTTACTCTAACTACAATAATCCTAAAAAAAACTTTTTGATATAACTTAGAAATTATTAAATTATTGCCATAATTAATTATTGTGTATTTAAATGTAAGTGCATTTTGATTCAACTGAATATTTTAAAGGAGAAACGAAGCCAAAAATTAACCTTGGCGGTTAAAATAATACACTTCACAAAATCAGCGAATGGTGAACGGTATGCTGAAAAAGAATGTATTGGTTCTACACAGCATTGCCACCACAATGATCTATGCCATAGGATGGGAATATATCTAATGTGGGTGAACTTTCAGTTTTTTAAATTTTTTACTTTTATTTAATGATATCTACATGTCAACCATCTTTCTAATGTGAACTCTTCTAGGGATACAAACAATGAATGTAATTTTAGATTAATACATGTATCTTCTCACATGGTTTTATTCATTGCAAAGGCAAGTCTGTCTACATAAACTCAGCCTAAAAAGAAAATGTTCAGGACTATTCCAAAAATTATGTAAAAATCCAAATAACTTTACATATCTTTATTGTAAAGGGTTTAAAACAATGTTTTTGCTATGCATGTTCGATTAACCATAATCAATTAACATGCCCCTGTGGAACGGTCGTTAAGACAACAGTTTATAGAGAGTAGGCATTTAAGGTCACAGTTCTAAAAACGCAGGACACTAAAGATACATTTCTAATGACTTAAAAACACCAAAAAGATGCCCAGGGTCCCAACTCATCTGCGTGAACGCGCATTATGCATGCTACAAGGTGACATGAAGGACAGCTGATCATCCTCGCAGTGGAAGACCGCGTGTAACAGCACCTGTCCTGCACAGGATCGGTACATCCGAATATCACACCTGCGGGACAAGTAGGATGTTCACAGGAACACACAATCTCCCATCAGTGCTCAGACTGTCCGCAATAGGCTGAGAGGCTGGACTGAGGGCTTGTACCTGTTGTAAGGCAGGTCCTTACCAGACATCACCAGCAACAACGCCGCCTATGGCACAAACCCACCTTCGCTGGACCAGACAGGAGTGGCAATAAGTGCTCTTCACGGTCACGGTTTTTGTCTCACCAGGGGTGATGGATGGACTCGTGTTTATCGTCGAAGGAATGCGCGTTACACCAAGGCCTGTACTCTGGAGCGGGATCGATTTGGAGGTGGGGAGTGCTGGTGAGATGCTGGTGCTTAGTGCGACATCTAGTGGCCATTCGTTTAAATAGGGTTGTTAAATCGCCAAGCGAGTTCACGAGGCTGAAGAGAGGAGCAACGGATATAGAAGATAACACTTTTTTTTTCTTTTTTTTTTTAAATAAAATTAGTGATTTGATTAAACAGATTTGATGTAAATTATTCATGTAATTAATTGAATATGACAAATGCACTTAATTTTTATTTCACATAATTCATCAACCATATTTTAATCAAATAATTTAAGAAGTGTTACTTCATGCTGTAAGCTACTGTATGAATTAATTATATTCATTGTCATACACGGTATGTAAATTCACTTGGCGTCTTTCAAAAATGTAAATAATTTAATAAATCAGAATGTTTAAAAATAAAGAGAATATGTTACAATAGCTTTGTGCTCAACCAGCTTAAAATTATAATTGTGCAATTTATTAAAAAATACATGTATGTTAATATATTTTCTATATGGACAAATGGAGTGGAAATAAAATGCATGTGCATTTGTGTTAGTATGTCACAGTCTCTAGTGTGTGTGTGCATGTGTTTCAACAGTAATGTTTTCTGTTCTACGGTTGGGTAGGAAGTGGAAAGTCTGGTGAAGGCAAAGAGAAAGCTATACTTAGACAGTCTGTTGCTGCGGGACCTTATTTGACCAAAGATAACCCAGCCTTCTACCTTAGTTGACTGGCATAGATCAAGTGTCTATCTTTGAGGGCCCCAGCCTGACAATGCGATAGGTGGCCTTCATGATGCAGGTCCAGTTGCTGTGCAGCTGGCATACCACACAGTGATGATGTAGTTAGTCAGCATGCAAACATGGTGTTCCTATTGAAAATGAACTGCAGTTTCTATGGGACCTGGGCCTGTGTAGCTTTCTGAGGTAAGAGTATTTGATGGGCCTTTCTGACCAGACATAGAGGTGTTGACAGCTTCCATGTGAGCTGGAACCGACATATAGTGACTCCAAGGAACTTTAGGCTTCATATGGAGGGGAGGGTGCATGGGCTCTCCTCTTTGTTCTCCTAAAATAAATGTCCATCTCCTTTGTTTTGGAGGTGTTCCAAGTCATTGTCCGTACATCACTCAGCCAGATGCTCGTCTCCTCTCGGTCTGGGATCAGCCCAACTATCGTGGAGTCGTCTGCACATTGTGAATAGAGGCACAGTCTTTGGTGAATGGGCACAACACACAGCCCTGTGGGGTTCCTGTGTTTAAGAGGGGGTTGGGGGGGGGGGTGATGGTGTATCCGCTGTGAAGAAGTCCATGATCCATGAACTGAAGAACCAAGGCCCAGGGTTGTTTTGAGTGATGATGGGGTTAAATGCAGTTAGTCCACAAATCAAATAGCATCCTTGCATGACTTTTAGGTTCCTCTATAAGTTTCTTAGGTTCCTTTAAGTGTGTAGCATGCACTTGCCAAATTGTCAACTTTGTAACTGGGTGAGTGTGAGGGGAAGTGAAAGTCACGTATCATGCTCAGCATACACCAGCCTTCACTCTTTGCACAAAAGAGTAGATTTGAGCAGGCCTGCTTTGGAGTAAGTACATCATACTCATTTAGTGTGATTTTCCTTTTCTTTTGAATGCCATTTGCACTATGATTGAGTTAAAACTAATAGTATATTAAATTATTGGAAATTGTTTTGAGGATGTTTATGTGGGTTACTGTTGTGCCATTGTTTATATGAAATACTAATGTATTAATACATTTTATTTACAGATTTAAAAAGTTTGGCAGGAGTTTTGGCAAGTGTGTGCATAGCCATTCAAGATCTACATTAAAGATGAGCAATACTACCTGTGACGAGTTCCAAACATCATTTCTGCCGTCAATGTATGGTGTTGAATTCTGCATAGCACTGGCTGGAAACTGCTTTGCACTATGGTTACTAGTGGTCAGAGAAAGAAGAAACTGGCACACTGGCATAGTTCTGTCTTGTAATCTGGTCATCAGTGACCTCCTCTATGTTCTGACGCTGCCCCTGCTGATAGTCTACTACGCTATGAAGAAACGCTGGATATTTGGCCAGGCTGTGTGTAAAATTGAGAGGTTTCTCTTCACCTGCAACTTATATGTTAGCATCTTCTTCATCACGGCCATTAGTGTGAACCGCTGTGTGGCCATCATATGCCCATTTTTCTCTCGAAGTCATGTGCAGCCTGTCCATGCCAAGGGTGTCAGCGTTCTCATCTGGATTGTTGTTGTGTCCATGTCCTCTCCCGTGCTGTACTTTGCCGACACTTGTCAAGTAGGGTCCACAAGGTTGTGTGCATCGCATTGCGGAGTTGAAAAGCAAAACAAATACTTCACTTACACAATGTTTGTCGCTGTGTTTGGATGCCTTGTTCCATTCCTGGTGACTTTCACTTCCTATTGTGCCATTATTTGGGTGGTCTGGAAGAACACAAACATAACCAGACTGGAAAAACAAAAGGTTGCTATAATGGTAGTGTCAGTTATTGTGCTGTATGCCATTTCCTTTGTGCCGTACCATGTATTTCAGAACTACAACCTGTACCTGAAAATACGCCATCCTAATGTATGCTGGGTCTATATTTTTTATCAAGTGTCCAAGGGGCTGGCAACTCTGAATATGTGTATCCATCCTTTCTTTTACATGGCTGTGTTTGACAGTATAAGAATTGCCTGCTGTGGACATTGTACTGAGGGCAGAAGAGAGATATAATTGATAAATAATGTAATTTCTCATGCAAAGTATTGCTAAACACCTATGTTTCAACAGTGTGTGTGTGCGTGTGCCTTTGTGTGCGTGTGTTGCGGCATATAAGCTACGTTGAAAGTTTACGATATTTTTTAAATTGTCAATAAAAATGGGCTATTTCCAAATTCTATGTCAGACGCCTACTACGCAAAACTGGCACAGCCTTCTGTTTTAGGGGTGTTTAACGAGATATTATTCACATTGAAACAGCCTATTGATTGACTCATTTTCTAATTAAACCTAGGTTTTTTTAAAGTAATTTTTAACGGCCCCTTAGTTACACATTCTCCTTTTTATACTTTAGGCAATGTCCGTTTAGCAGGACAGATTCAGACTGATTAAATGCAGTGAGCGATGAGCTAGTACACAGGAAACCTATTATGATCATACGCAGTTTATTTATTTACGCAGCCTTTATTGTGAAGTTGGAACAGTAAATATACACGGAAGTGTCTTCGCTGCTCTTTGCGATTCTGAGGTCTAGCTAGCCAGGAGAATGCCGTCGATAGAATACGACGAGTGAGTTTTATTTGGGGGGGGGGGAAACACTTAAATATCACTGTTTTTGTATTATGCCTATCATGTCACGAACCAAATCTAATAGAAAACCTATCGCTTTTCCACAGTTCCAAGCCCAGTTGGGCCGACCAAGTTGAGGAGGAAGGAGATGAAGGTAATGGGCTAACCATAGCCTAGCTATGATAGCTAATGAGAAGAAGTGAGGCACTGCTGCCTGCTGGAAGAGGCTAGACAGGCGGTGTTCACGTCCACGTGTTTCAAATGCAGTGCCTTCCGTCATTAGCAACTTGTATAATTAAAACTGCATGCCGTACTTAAACATTTAGCATATTATGAATAATATAATGACCGTAATATGTTATTGACAATGTGACCTGACTGCGATGGCGTAGACTTCTCACTAGCTTTCGCTCAGGCTCCATCAGCTACCGTAGCTAGCTGACGAGTAACCCTCAGTAAAGGGAGGAACGGACCAACATTTTTTCTTAAAAAAACAACGCAATTCAAATACGTGTTTTCTTCTTTTGCAGGTACATTGCCATCACCCAAAGAAACAATTAAAGGAAACATCAAAACCATTATAGATTATAAAATAGATGAAGATGGAAAGAAGTTCAAGGTATGTCATTGAGCAAACAAACGATTATGCAGTTTATAATGTATTATCATATAATGATAACTAGATTGTTATGACGGTATGGACACTCATTTTCTTACTCTCATAATCTTGGCTGGATTACCTTTTTTTAATTTATTATTATGTTTAAACATGTTTTCTTTTTTTACAAGATTGTGCGGACGTTCAAGATTGAAACAAGAAAAGCATCGAAAGCAGTTGCCAGAAGAAAGGTGGGCTTTTATTTTGAACTGAAATAAAATCATTAACAGATTACCCAGTGCAGCAACACACTATATACTGTCATATATTCACATACATTTGTGGTTCTAATTTGTAGAACTGGAAGAAATTTGGTAACTCTGAGTTTGATGCTCCAGGGCCTAATGTTGCCACCACCACAGTCAGCGATGATGTTTTCATGACTTTCATCTCCAGCAAAGAGGTTTGTGCCCTGGTTGTGTTTACCAGTTTGCCGTTGAATTTGCTTTAAACGAGATGGCCTGCTACTGATTCAGTTCTGCAATTTCAGCAATGCCATTATGTTGTTCTTCCAGGACCTGAATGCCCAAGACCAGGATGAAGACCCCATGAAAAAGCTGACGGGACAGAAGATTGTCTCCTGTCGTATCTGCAAGGGAGACCATTGGACCACTCGTTGTCCTTACAAGGACACCCTGGGCCCCATGCAGAAAGAGTTGGCTGAACAGCTGGGTCTTTCGACCAGTGATAAAGACAAGCCAGCTGGATCTGGTATGCCAGATGCGTTATTCACTTTGAATAATATTGTTAGTTTGTTATTGCTCTTGCCGAGTGTACGATTCGGAAGTTGACATCACGCATTAGTTACGAAAATAATCAAACATAAAAATAAACAATGAATGTATTCAGTGGTTGCTGTATACTTTCCAGTTGTTACAGGGTTGTTACAAATTCTGTCGTAATCAATTTTTAGCCGTAATTTAAGGTTTTTCCAAGTAATTTGTAACGGCCGCTTAGTTACACATTCTCCTTTTTATACTTTAGGCAATGTCTGTTTAGCAGGACAGATTCAGACCGATTAAAATAAATTAATATCTATGCGGTTTACTCTTTTCAATAAGAATAACACTATTATGCCAATACATTTGCATTTCGTTATAAAAGAATATTGACACTTAAATGTTGCAATGTCATAATAATGGCTACTCTAATACTGTACCTGAAATCAGTGGCTCATGCATCCCACATACTGTATGGCAATAGGCCAAGGGGCTCGTGATCAGAGGAATTGGTGGGACAGATTTGTGGTATGATTTTATGTTCAACCAAATACAAGTCTTCTATTTACACTGTGCTGCGCACAAATGCGCTAGCTATCCAAACACATGGAAAACGGAACATTTTATTACATTGGTAGGAAGAACCACAGAGCTTCAGGCTTTGTATTGATCCCCGTCCGTGATGCTAGATCAAACTTCTCTACCTTAGTATTGCTGATTGTGTGTCAGTGTGTGGCAAGTTTGTCCAATATCCAATCTTTCAAAAACAATCTTTCCTTTGTTGCATGCATCTGACAGGCAAAGTTGTAGCCTGTTGTATTATTATTAGTAGTAGTAGTATAGTAGCCTACAAATCCTGCAAAAGCTTTCAGTTGTCAAGTAAAATTTTAATCCGTAAATAGAGAAAGCGTGTAGGTCTTATTTATAACTGGCTTCAGAGCCGCCAGCCGTTCGACTCACATCACTGCATCGCAGTGAGGGCGGTGTCTGCACATTCTTGAAGGTATTGTTAGCTATTGCAAGCTAAATTTAAGATGACACACTTTTTTCAAATTCAACAAGTATCTCCTCATTTCGTTAATTACCGTTCTCTGTGCGTGTTGAAAAAATAATCTGATAGTTCTGCACAGCCCTGGCTCCGTAAATAGTAATAGTGGCAAACGCAGCTCGTATCAACAAAGCTGTAGCACTACAAGTTGCTTCACAATGCATTTCAATATGTGAGTCAGCTACACGGAGGACTGCGGAGCGATATTGTTTTGATTTGAGCTCGAAGTTAGCAAGAATTACTGGTTTATAGGATTAAATTGAATTGCTTATTGGTTGGTAGTTGGTGTTGATCACAACGCTAGTTTGGTTCAATATGCAGTGAAGGACTATGAAATACGCGCCCCCTCTTCAAGATTGGAAGTGTAATATGTCAAAATTAAGGACCGCCTTCAGAATTTTCCATCATTGTTAAAAATATACCGTTCTTTAATTCGACCGCAGGTTGTATCTAAGCATCACTTAATGACTGCCTCTCAACCAGTAGTAGTAGTAGGGGTTTACTATCATTTACTATCTAAGCATGTTATTACCTGGACGAAAAAATATTTTTAATCTCAGTGAGTACATTTTCCTGGTTAATGGTTTAATAATAAAAAAAATTGATATTTTTACATTATAATCCTTAATTTGTAAGGGCACTGATATTTTCACTGTATTCATTGATTGAGCCATTTCATTGATTTGAAGCTTCTAATCATATGTCATCCATGGTATGTCAGTTTAGTGTTTTCTAAATTACACTGTTTCTCTCCCTTTACCAGCGGAACCGGAGCCTGCAGCTCCAGCACAGAGCAAGACTGGCAAATACGTTCCGCCCAGCCTGAGGGATGGAGGGACGCGTAGAGGAGAGTCGATGCAGCCCAATCGTCGGGGAGAATGTACGCATCGTCACCAATTTTTTATTACCTTATTAATATTTGCAATATTCCTGTCAAAGGTAATTTTAGTCCACAGGTTTCAGTTTTGTTTTGTTTTGTTCTGACAGCCGATGACAACGCCACCATCCGTGTGACCAATCTCTCAGAAGACACTCGTGAGACTGACCTGCAGGAGCTATTTAGACCATTTGGCTCCATCTCTAGGATCTACCTGGCCAAAGACAAGAACACTGGCCAGTCCAAGGTTGGCGATCATAAGGACTAGTTGGTCTTAAAGAAGAAAAAAAAAAACGTTGGTTTTGGTTCTAATTGTCTTGCTTGTTTCCTGCAGGGCTTTGCCTTTATCAGTTTCCACCGTCGGGAGGATGCAGCCAGAGCTATTGCAGGAGTGTCAGGATTTGGATATGATCATCTTATCCTCAATGTTGAATGGGCCAAGTGAGTACTATTAGTCACATTATTCTGTATTTCCTGGTTATTCTTTAAATGTTATCTCTATACATTTTACTCCTGCGTATATTCTGATTAACCCTGCATTCACACCGCCATCATGTTCAGCTCGCAAATAGGCACGCTCTAATTCATTTCGAACGGACACTAGCGTTCCTCGGTGATAAAATCGACCAGCGACGGAAACAGATCAGAGTTGAGAACATTTCAACGTTATGCTAATTTCCAGCCGTTGGTGACGGAGTTAGGTTGACTACCAATGGCAAAACAGATGTTCTCTGCTTCTTCTTTTCGATAGCTATCTTATTTTTTATTTTTTTTCTAATGTGTAGACCGTGACATCATCCATAGGCTTTCTGAAGCCCAAGCTGTGCTGGCTATGGCACTGACATATTTGCAGTATTTAACTCCGCCTGTAATGCCCCACCTATTCATTATAACGGCATACATGTATGGCTTAATATATTTGTACATGATGAGTTATGCAAAACAATCCACCCCCATGTAGTTGTCATGTATGGAGAAAATAGCTACAGCCACCAAAACTGTATCTGAGTCCCATTCCATATGAGTCCCAGATGTAACCAGCGGTCTTTAGCCGTACTCGATAGCTATCTTAAAATCCCTCGCTGTTAACTAGTCCCTGTTCACGGTCCACAGTGTAATAATATAGTATTTAAACAAACATTTCCCTCCAAAATGTTCATATTTTTTAGGGAATGCACACATTTTGCATTTGATTTGACAAATTTTACTGTAGACATCACGCCACTTCTAGTTGCTTGCGTAAGACACGCCCACCCCCAGCTGGCGGTTAACTGGACACTAGAGAGGTGCTTGGCGACAGCTTATTAGCGATTTGCGTGTTGAATATGTTGGCGGTGTGAATGCAGGGTTAGTGTACACCACTTGCGAAATTAACACCCGCAAAATGCAGATAGATTTTCCGTTTGGTGAGTGAACCTCAGAAACTATCCGCCACACTGGCGGATAGTTTGGTCGGGAAATGTTTTGAATTAAAATAGGCATACAATAAATTACAAACTAGTTCTCTCTAGCGCCGTCTTCAGTGCTGAGTTAGACATGCATGCACACGTGCGCGCACACACACACTGTGAATACTCGGGCCTACTCTCTCTGACTGGCTTTCTAAGCCTGAGCTTTCTCGTCTTAACCAACCAGCTGATCATTCCGTAACAAAACAGCGAAAATAGCCAATCATAAAGCAAGGGTGGCATTTTTGCGATGTCTGAATAATCAGGAGGAAATAATTTCTAATGTCTATATCACAAGTTTAAAGTAGCCTTAGTTAATGTTCAAGGAATATAAACATGTTTTATTTTAGCGAATGTCTAAATTACACAAACCTACTTGTGAAATAAGTTTAGCATGAAAAATATGTAGTTATAAACATTACTAATTCAGCAGTAGCATTCGCTGAGTTGTACGAGGTTGACTACTGTTAAGTAGGCTATAATGGATGTAGTAGGTAGGCCTTTAATGATGTGATGAGTTGTGCCGTAGTGTTATTATCCCAATGAAATACTGAAACTTAATTATTACAGTAGGCTACTGTATGTTAGACTTGATCTTGATCTTGCGTGCTTCAGATTAATTTCGCCGCAAAAACAGCCAGATGATTCATCCAATCAATTTCCACGGTTTTTTTTTTATTCAAGTACCTGCCATTCAAACTGTTTCAATGTTCCTGACACCAGATGGACTTGTGTCAACAATTCCTCTGGCATGTCAGGTTAACTGTATGACAAGTGACAATTTATTCTTTTAACAGCTAACAAAAATGCTTGGCGGGTAGATTTCATCTACCAGCCACTTTACCTTGTGACTCAAAGTTCATTTCGGACCCTGAGGGTAGAATATTATAATCCAGCATTTCATTAATTGCTGCTGGTTATATATTTGACAATACACTTGGAAAGTAGTGATATGGAAGTAAAAGTAATAATGCATTTGTCTTTTTTGCAGACCATCAAACAACTGAGATGAAACACTGAGGATGCCAGATTTTAATCTTGTAATAAAATGTGGCTGCTAAATAAAATATAAATATTGTAATGTCTTGATCTTTTCTGGTAACCTTCTCCAGTTAAAGGAAATATGCTTGATATATTTAGTAAATATCTTAAGTAAATCGAAGGACCCTGTATTTGCTTGTAAATCAGATTTGTATTTTTATTTACATTAATGCTAATTGATACCCAGGAAGAGCTTTTCTTAAACTCTGAATTTATGCTGCAATCACACCTGTTTTCCATGTTAGGTTTAGATCCCTTGACTTGCATATCAAGGGATGTCAATATCTTAGAACATGTTGAATTAGGCTTATTACACATGGTCCATTTACAAATGTTCCAGACCTCGCTGCATATCTTAAATTTAAAAGCAAAAAATTCACTCAATTACATCTGAGCTTTAAACACTTAATTTCCTGCATTCTGGTGAATTGTCATTTAAATTTATTACAGCTCATTATCCTGCTTGGTCATCACATTTGTGAATTAACCTTAAATGTGCATATGGCACATCAGTCCATGCCAATGATAAATATCTCTGATCTTGTAATGCTCACGCTATCACTAATATACTGGCTGCCTGCTCCCAACATATTTCCATGGCAATTCTTAGTTTTGAAATGGCATGCTTAACCAGACCTGGAAATTGCTCAAATTTCAAACCATTGGAATCCTGTGATCTTCCAGTAATTAAAAGGTTGTTCTAAGATCATCCTGGGGTTCACACCTAATTCAAAAGTTTTTATAATTTCTGAGTTTACAGGCTAATGCATTCATTTCAATAGTTTGGCACAAAAATAAAAATGCAGTGTGGGTGCCAAGACCAGGGTTGAATACTGTACTAATGACTACCTGCTACAAATACGCATCTACTATTCACACAATCATGAGCGCTAAATGTTATTGAACCCTGAAATTGCTAGAATGCAGCATTCTCTAACATTCCAAGTTGAAGCATAAACAATTGTAAGTCATTTGATAAGATCTTTATTTGAAATATTACAACATATAAAAACTAAATACAATTAATTGCACAGTGAATATTTCAGCAAGACTGATAAAACCACATTAGAAATACAAGCACAGAATGGTACTAAACAGCATATCCAGAAAGCCACAAAGTGACATGGCTCGAAGGCCAACTTATTAAAAAGGATGTTTCCAGAGGTTTTTGCATCAGGATTTAAGGAATTCATTCTGGTTATGTTGAATTAATCTGAGACCTCCATCTTCTCTTGTTTCAGGTTTTCTGAAGGTGAAAAATGACACGTTAAACATGAATTCCGATTTAATTTCTTTACAAAGCCACTTATATTGCCACTGAGCCACATTCAATTGAACACTTGAGCACTGTTGAGTAGACCCAAGTGCAATCCCACACTACTTACCCGACAATATTGAATGTGGAGTGGATGTCAAATGGATGCCTTTAAGAAATTAACATGCTGTACAGTCATGCAACAGGACCTCACCTGCTTGAGTTTCTTCCTTAATTCTCTCCAATATACACTTTTTGATCTCCAGCCCTATGGCTCTGGACAGAGGTGGGGGAACAGCATTTCCAACCTGGAAATGATTAATAGCATTAGAGTTGTATATGGCAAGATCAGTTTTTTTAATTTTTTTTTACACTTTAACATGTAGAGCCATATTGGAACTAAGCAATCAAACATTGTAGGTTGGGGGAATTTACAGTTTAATTTGGTAGTTTTCTAGATTGTATAAGGATTTTGCTTTGCTCTTTACAATTGTGCACCTCTTTAAGTATAACAAAAGTTGGCACCCACAACTTTTTTTTTTTTTTTTACTCAATTCCAACTGCTTACCACAACTCAAGCGGGACAGTACCTGTCTGTGTTTGTCCAGAACGTTCCCAAAGAAGCGGTAAGTGTCGGGAAATCCTTGAGAACGCGCACACTCCCTTACGCTGACCACTCTGTTCTGCTCGGGATGAAGAACACGTCCCTGCAGTGAAGGAGATTCTTTAGTTCCTCATACAAAGACTGTCAGATGCAGATGACCGTTTGGTACACAGGTCTTAACAGCTCGAGCTGAGGCGTCGCTTACCTGCTTGCCCATGGGTTCAGGGTTGGTGACGGTGGTGCTAAAGAAGCCGTCCCACTCCAGGCGGCCGTAGAGTCCAGCCCAGTGGTTGTGGCGGTTCCCAGTATGAGGCAGACACCAAGGGATGAGGGTGTTAAACTGGCGGTCAGCAGGGTCACAAGGCTTTCCTGAAAGAAGGCGTGTCAGACGTCAGGAACCGTGTTCACCTCCCCATTCAGGCATGCATGTTAATGTTATGCTAGCATACCTCCTGCGCAAGTGCAGACGCCCTTTAATGCCCCAGTGCCGCTGCGGCCGTTCTTTTTGTCAGGGTGTGTGTAGCGGAGCTTCTTGGTCACGGTGCCGTCTTTGAGCCGAACCTCAATGTTGGGCAAGTCTCGCCAATCCGAGCCTGGGGCCAAGGGGATGTGGCGCATTCGGCCCTCAACGAGAGCACTCATGTCCTGTCAAAGACAAACTCACCCAGTCTCAGTGACGCGTGTAGGGTATCGTCCCTACAGTGCCACGTGTAGCAAGCGGGTGCCTACCTTGCAGATATGATCTCTGAGGATGGGCTGGTACTGTGCTCCTCTGATCTGCCTCTGGAACCAAGACTGGGGATCACCGTTGTAGGAGATCTCTAGAGCAGACGCGCCGTTGCGGATCTCCGGCAGGTCAGACATGGCGTCTCGGACCGTGATCGTTCTGTAGATTCCTCCGTTACCTCTGCGGCAGAGTGATGCTTCAGGTCATGACGGGAGGAGGACAGGTGGTACACGGCGCTACGGAGGAGTGGCATTCGTGGACGGGCGTTCTTACCGTGTCACGTTGCTGAAGTACTTCCTGTCTCCCACTACCACGTTCAGGGAGCACGCCCTGGGAGCGAACACGTGCAGGGGCTCTGGGTAGCGGGGCAGCTTCTCCCCAGGAGCGGCGGCCAGGATGATGGCCCTGCGTCGTGTCTGAGCTACGCCGTACTGGCCAGCCTGGAGGTGGGGACGAGGGGGGGACGAGGGGGGGGGGTCAGCGGCCTGCGTTTCTGTATATACACTTTACAGACTACAAGTAACCAGGTTTCAGTTGTCATGCGTGTCTACAGCGCCATCTCTTGGCCATAGGTGGTATGGATTAAACATTGCATGACTAGCCATATGATACAACTTTAAATCAAATAAAAAGCACCTCATGAAAAACACAGATGCATTTATAGACCTTAAACTGTACACCGTGTCACACTTTACACGCTCAGTACATGGACCATAACTATCACGGCCGTGGTTGCCTCATACCATGCCTTCCGGCTGAGCTCAGATGCTTTAGAAGCCAATGGTACCGCCAGACATACCTGAAGGACGCCAAATGTACACTGGTAGCCCATGCGCACAAGGCAGCGCAGAGTCAGCTTCAGCACCATGGAGCTTTTGAAGGAGACAAAGTTCCTCACATTCTCAAGAAGGAAGAACTTGGGTCTGTAGTAGTCACAGTAACTGCAAAAAGGGAGGGGCATTTAAAAACCAGTCATAACAATTCTCCCACCTCCCCTTCACGACTGCTCACCTCAGGTAGGACACCACCAGGGAGTTCTTGAACTTTGAGTACGTGCGCGAGTTGAAGCGGTTCATTCCGCTGAAGCCTTGGCATGGAGGGCCTCCACACAGCATTTCCACATCCCCCTTCAGAGGCAGCTTCTGGCCCAGAGAGTTGGTCTTCTCCCCAGACATGACCAGCTTCAGCAGGACGTTGCAGTCCTCCGTAAAGACTGTGGTGCCAGGGTTGTTGAGCCGGAAGGCCTGCGCTGCCGGGTCCCACATCTCTATGGCCCACAGAGTCTCAGAGATACCTGAGTTACAGAAACCCTCAGCACTTCAAATACCATCTTGATTTAACTTGCATAATATTTGACCACGTGTCCAGTGGTTTCTAGACTTCACTTGAATGCGATTTATTATGGGCAACAATGTTTTATACCAGAGGAGGGGGGAAGGAAACCCACCAAAAAGAAAGAAAGTGGGGGAAAATAATAAAAGTTTATTGTCAGATATAATGTTTAATTTAATTACCACATTGAACACCGTGTGTTTGAGTTACTCCCCAACTGAAAAGTTTGCTCCGTTAAGAGATCAGATATACCCCTACACACAAACCATTCCTTCTACCACAACCGCCTCCACGTGTTCATAGGCAAATAGAGAAGGCTCTTACCAGCTTGGTGGAAGCCTTCAGAAAGACCACCGCAGCCCGAGAACACATCCAAGGTGCGATACTTTTGCACTTTGGGCTGCTGTGCTTCCTGCAAGTCCTGATCTTCTTTTGGGGAGGAAGATTTGCCTTTGCCTTTACCTAGTAACAGATACTCCAGTTATATTATCATTTTTAATTATTCACACACATTTATAGAAAAATAAAACAAATGCATTGTACCTTTTCCCTTGCCTTTTCCTTTGCCCTTCTGAGCTGCTGAGCGTGCATGGTTTGGTGGATCCTCAAAGCTCTTGGATTTGGCATTGTAAGCCTGTTGACAACAGAAGATGTAATTTTGTATGACTGCTTGGTTTCCATATTCTTTACAGTCTAGCAATTATATTGGAGCCGTCAAGTAATTGAACCACATGACCAATTCGTATAACTTCCTCCAATTCATAAGCTGACCCCCTCCTTATAGAGCCCTATGTGGGGGCCCCACATTGTTATGGACCAGTCAGGCAAAACATCCTACCCTACGCAGTGCACAAATCAATAACCCGGGAATGTCACGATCACATCCCACAGTGCTGCAGCTTCACCTCTAGGAAGTAGAAGCGGTCTGGCCCACCGCTGGAGTAGTCCTGAACAGACTGATTCAGGTCCTCGCCGTACTCCACTTGGCAGCGGCCCAGCACGTTAGACATACTGACGGTCACCTCTTCGTCGCTCCAGTACAGCTGATTGACATCTGCATGGTAACTGGCCTTCACTCCTTTGTGAGTGTTCTCGGGCCTGGAAGGCAGAGGAATGAACCCAGCCGTTACAAAGCATCCCCCAGTGTCGTGGGTCAGAATTTTACTATAAAAGCTAAAACCACTCCTACATGCAGTGTAGCTTTTAGCTGCGTAAATGTAGTCACTGGCTAACCAAAAATAACACCCACCTAGTGCCTCTGCATTCGTACAACAGTTGAAATAATGAAACGCGTGCCTGTAAAATTTGTACAGTTGCAGTTTGACCTCCAACGTCTCCAGCGTGCCGTTGCTGCGGCGATGGCGGAAGATATGCTTGATGCGCGCGATGCGGAAGGGCTCCGGCGCGTCAAGGTTGGACCCCTTGATGTAGTCGGAGGACTTCCTGTAGTACTCCGGATACATGTCCTCGTCAACATCCTCCTTCCTGTGGGAGCGCTTCACCGGGCTGGCAGCCTTCAAACTGACGGAAAGCACATCGCGCTGTCAGTCAGCCTCCATTTTAGCCATTACATAGGGAGAATGTCTCCGTGGGTGTAGACTTGCCGAGATAAGGAAACTATACGGGCAAAGGGGTTCACTGCTAAAGCTCAATACGACCAACAATGCACAAGCCTGTACATTTGCATGCCACACCTGAGGAACGCAACCATTAACAAGGGAGGTGCGACTCGTGCCCAAACATACAGTATCTCACAAAAGTGAGTACACCCCTCACATATTTGCAAATATGTGAGCATATATTTTCATGTGACAAC
>JAODUH010000023.1:1250187-1289361 GCA_027564835.1 Typhlichthys subterraneus | reverse complement strand
CTCTCTCTCTCTCTCTCCCTCCCTCTCTCCCTCTCCTTGTCTCTCTCCCTCTCCCTCCCTCTCTCTCTCTCTCTCCCTCTCTCTCTCTCTCTCTCTCCCTCTCTCCCTCTCTCTCCCTCTCTCCCCGCTCCTGGTCTCGCTCGTGTTCCCTCACATGGGATGAGATGTAGTCTCTCCAGGAGCTTGCACCCAGGGGAGTGGCTCCCTGTCTTTCCCCACGGCGGGTGTGCTGGCGGTGGGGTGGTGGGAGAGCGATCGAGAGAGAGAGAGACCCTCCTCCTCCTCATCCCCTGATGCTGGAGCCTGACCTGGCCGAGCCGGGGAGGGGCTGCATGTAGGGGGGGGTCGCGCGGAACGTCCACCAGCAGCCTCTGCCCTCAACCCCCTCCCCCGACAACACCCCTCCTCGGCGGGCTGGGGGGAAGAGCAGTCGTTTGGCTCGCCCTGGAGTGTCCCGGCCTGGCCAGCTGCGGCCTGTCCCGTCGCGCCCTGACGACGCCCTCATGCCACTGGGGCTCCCCCAGCAGTGGCCCCGCCCCCCCGCTTCACTACCGCGGGCCCTGCCTGTGCCAGCGAGCGGCTCAGCCCTCCCCCGCGGCCATCAGCATGGGCGTGGTGGAGGCCATTGACCCCGCGCCCTCGCCCTGCCCCTCGCCCGTACCGGGGGGCTACCGGACGCCCCGCTCCTCCACCTACTGCCCCCTGCAGGGGAGGGCCGGGCCAGAGCTGGACCTGGACGGCGACTCCGCCGGAGGGGTCCTGGACGGGGCCGGGATGGCGGCGGAGAGCAGGATGCCCCTGGTGGACCTGCTCTGCGAGACCTGCTCTCGGCCCTGGCTCATCGGCTGGTGGGACCAGGTAGGGCGCTGAGAGATGCCGTGTACGCTGGCCGCCATCTTGGACACATGCTTTTGGACAGGTTTGGTTTCCTGTGGCATGCGGGGGACCATTGCTTTGCTATCTCTCTCTCTGTGTGTGTGTGTGTTTGAAGTCCAGCATGAAAACAAGGCAGCGGCCATAGTCTGTTTACGTTATTGTTGAAGGCTACTCTTCCAAGATGCTAGAGCGACGAGCAGATTTGGGTACTGTGTGTGTTGGGGGAGGGTGGCCGAGAGAATAGCATGTCGGTGAAGCTGTGTTTATATTTTGCCTTAGCGTGCGTGAGCACTCCGTCATTTATACATACGCTCGCCAAAGAGAACAAGGTGTACGGTGTGTTAACCCAAGCTGCTCGTGCTCTGCAGCCCTCTCCTCATTCATCACATCTTGTGCTCACCCGGATCAGAGAGAACACACTTCTCGGGGACGTTTGACGTCACATGTACCCATTGCCGTCCTCTGCACCGGCGTCCCACAACCCACATTGTTCCTTGTCCCACACCCTGATGGCCTCAATACAGACCACAGGGGTCCGAGAGCAGAGTTAGTGAAGGGCGCTGTTCTGTGGAGTTCTCCACAACAGAGCACGTGGAGCTTCAATATCACCTCCACTTTCCTTCCACGGCATTATATTATTATTATTATATTACCTATTACAACAGCGTACACTGACAATACACACACTTTTGCTTTGTTTGTGTTTCTCGTGCGATATGCTGCAACTGTGTCACCTAACCAAGCTGCTGGCTCTGTCTCCTAAAGCTGCCACGTTTAAGCATGTGCATGCTTGCACGTGTATGTTCTTTATCAGGTATATCATAGTACATGACTGCTCTGCCTGAATGGACCAGATGTAAACACACTTTGGTAGCAGTGGGTAGTTGGGGTCGGCAGGTGAAGGTCGAACCCCGCTGACTCCTCACCCAGTGTTAAGGTGGTGCCCTTGAGCAAGACACCTAACCCTAACTGACATCACCAAGTGTGTGAATGAGTGCATGTGAGGCAATACTGTAAAGCGCTTTGAGTGGCCGGAAGGTCAGAAAAGCGCTATTTAAATGCAGTCCATTTAGCATTTATTTACAGTACATACGGTTGGACTGCTCACATCATGTGAGGAACACCAGAATATGAATACAGTCAGGGTGTCTGTGTGTGTGTGTGTATGTGTGTGTGTGTAGTCACTTCCACTTGCTCACATACTGTTTGTGCTCAGTATGGGTACGTCCTTAGTGGTTTGTGTCATTAGTCAGTCGAGGAGTAACGTTGTTGGTCCTGGCGCACAGACTGGCACCGTGGAAGTGTTGGTAGGTAGCTATGACTCAGCATTACAGCATTAGAAAGAAAGACAGAGTGGTTTGGGTTGAACCTGCTGCTTCCAAGTGTGCCACTGGGCTGGACTAGATATCTGAATAAGGGGGGCTTCTTCTGCCTTATTACATCTATGACTGCATCTATGACCTGTCAGACCAGCATCCTGAAAGCAAACCTGACCATGACAGCAAAACAAAAAGAGAGAAATGTGTGTGAAATAGGATTGAGCCAGGATTGTAACAGAGCGTTAAAGACAGAAATAAGAAACACAGAAGGTTGTTTACCTCGAGAGGGAAGGAGGATCCATTTTAAGTGAGACAGAGAGGAAGAGAAGAGCAGAGAAGGGGAGGGTTTGACCTTGGTAAAGGTCAGAGACACCTGCCTACTCCCTCGTATTGTCACCCTAGCAGCCACTGCTCTCACATCAAGCTGAAGGACTGACTCTGAGGAGGCAGTTGCCAAGGCAACCATTACTGTTGCCATGGAGATTATTATGTGTGAAGGATCAGTCGGTAGGACACAGACTTGGGGCCTTGTCCGAATCGCACAAAACAAAATAAACAGTGTACATCATGCATCCTTGTTATACTATAGGTCTGTGCTTGCATTGCTAGGACCTGCATGATAGCAGTTGATGAGTATTGCATAACTGACTGGAATAATGAAACTGTGTGTTTGGGGGAGGGGGATATGTGTAAATGCCACACCACACATTTTTGAGAAGGTATAAGGTTGAAAAGTATTCCATTCCTGATTCATTTTTTGTCTTCATTTAGATTGTGGCAGCAGCTGGAATATCATATGCTATACAGTATTCATCATCATGGAAATAACCCAGAGTATGAACACTGTGGTTGCACCATAATTAATAAATATGAGATATTGCGATATTTATTATGAAAACGGCAATATCGATATTAATTTAGATATTTTCCCACAACTAAAGTTATGAGAAAATGCATCAGAATAGATTCCTAACATATCAAAACAACATGTTTTCAACTGATAGTCCGAGGAGGCATTCTTTATGGCCACGGTTTCATCTCCAATCTCCATTGTGTGGTGGTCTTCCTCAGCCACACATCTTATTTTTCTATGTTAAATCGTACAGCTATACACACACACACACACACAGCCGAAGGAAGCGTCTTTACACAAAATAAATGAAATATTGCACACTTTCTGCAACATTTTCAATTTCATAATTGCGATAACGATATTGAGTCAATACATTGTGCACCCCTAACAGAACACACCGATCCCGTGCCTTAAACGTAACCACCTCCAACCTAGCTAGCTAGTGACTCTGGGTGTAGGAGGAGAGGATGGATTGGTGGGACAAGGTGTGTCATGGCTTTATCATTACATCAGGCCTTCAGGCAATTCAAACCCGCCACAAGCTTTCTGTCAATTAATGTCTCCCTGTCTGTCTCACCTTCAGTTCAAGAGGATGTTGAACCGGGAGCTTTCCCATTTGTCTGAGATGAGTCGCTCAGGGAACCAGGTGTCAGAATATATCTCCACTACTTTCCTAGGTAAACTCGCCAGTCGTTTATGTGTCCAACCATTAGCACGCTAGCTCGACCCATTTTGATTTACCATATACCATTGATGTCTGTAGATAAGCAGAACGATGTGGAGATCCCGTCTCCAACCCTGAGGGAAAGGGAGAAGCCAATGTGTCACATTAGTGGTGTGAAGAAGCTCACACACAGCTCCAGCCTGTCCCACTCCACCATGCCTCGCTTCGGAGTGAAGACTGAGCAGGAGGATGCGTTAGCCAGGGTAAGTAATCCCTCAAGCGCTCACTAGCTGCGCGCGCAGCCTCAAGGACACTAGTTTAAAAGCCCAAATCACATTATGCCATACAGATTTGTAGTTGTACTAGCACACAGACGCTACTTGTATAACAACGTGTGTCTTTTTATCCGCTGGTCCCGTCAGGAGCTGGACGACTTAAATAAGTGGGGCCTTAATATCTTTCGTGTGGCAGAGTTCTCCAATAACCGACCCCTTAGCTGCATGATGTTTGCTATCTTCCAGGTGAGATAGTGTCATTTCTGACCACAGATGGTAATTAACCTGTGAATTGTCTACATGCTAGATAACGGTCGGCAAGGACTTTTACTAGTGCCGACCGGCTCTGTCTTCTTGTTGCAGGAGAGGGATCTGTTAAAGACCTTTAGCATCCCTGTGGACACATTTGTCACCTATGTGATGACTCTGGAAGACCACTATCACGCCAATGTGGCCTACCACAACAGCCTCCACGCTGCAGATGTCACACAATCTACTCACGTTCTGCTGTCCACACCAGCTCTAGATGTAAGATGACTCCACTTGGGTTACAGATGGGCATGATGATGAGCACCTTATTACCATTATACCAGTGTGTATTTGATCAACAATTAAAGGTATAGTTGGCTATAGCAAGGTAAATGTAAGCTAATACACTTTGTCAAAATCAACATATATCTCCTCGCATTTCGCTAGCTTACCGTAAAAGAATCCGATACTTCTACACAGCCCTGGCTCTGTAAATAGGAACATAAACAAAGTGACGAACACCGCTCGTCTCAGCAAAGCCGTAGCACTGTGCTTTGCTTCACAATGCACTTCCACGAGTGAGGTGCCCGCGCAGAGGACTGCGGGGTGATGCTGTTTTGATTTGAGCTCAACGTAAGCCAGAATGACTGACCCTGCATTTTACTGTTAAATATATTTGTCTTCTGTCTCCACAAGGCTGTGTTCACCGATCTAGAGATACTAGCTGCGCTGTTTGCTGCTGCAATCCATGATGTGGACCATCCAGGAGTGTCAAACCAGTTCCTTATCAACACCAGTGAGTTTGTGGCAGAGGCAAACAGTATACACACATTGATATTTAAAAGTACTGTAGAGCTGTAATAGAAGGTAAACTCCAGTGGGGTGAACACGTGACCTTGAGGCAGTACTCTGGTAGCTCATTGAGAAAACCAAGACAAAGAGCCTATCAAATAATGTTAAGTTGTGACTATTCGTGGGCCATGTCAGCCCAGCTTTCTGTCAAATCACACCCACCCTCACCTCGCCTGGAACCAATGTCTATTATTGAATGTTTGACTTCTAAAAATTTGTAAACCTGGTTTTTGTTAATTATTAATGGACTGCATTTATATACCGATATTCCAATCTTCCTGCCACTCAAAGTACTGTACACATTCACACACACCGATGGAGATTGCTGCCTTACAAGAAGCAACCAACCACTGGGAGCTGTTAGGGTTAGACATTTGGTGAGGCGTTAGCACGGTTCGAACCAGCGACTTCTGGATCACCTGTCGCCTGGCTCTACCCACTGCATCACGATGGCGCAATAGATGTGCAGTTCTGCACTGTCATGCAAAGAGCACGATTGTTACCATATCCATTTGTTGACGTGTAGGATTGTGTGCCTGCAGACTCAGAGCTGGCCCTCATGTACAATGATGAATCAGTGTTGGAGAACCATCACCTGGCAGTAGGCTTCAAGCTTCTTCACGAGGAGAACTGCGACATCTTCCAGAACCTGAGCAAAAGACAGCGGCAGAGTCTGAGGAAACTGGTTATTGATATGGTGAATATTCACTGCATAGTCAAGATGCAGAATGTCCTTCGTTCCTTTCCATATACTGTATGTCATGAGATATTTCCTACTTCCCTTGCAGGTTTTGGCAACAGATATGTCCAAACACATGAGTTTGCTGGCAGACCTGAAGACTATGGTGGAGACAAAGAAAGTGACAAGTTCCGGAGTGCTGCTGCTGGACCATTACACTGACCGGATACAGGTCCGTTGTGATCGATATTGTCACGGTTACGTTGCCGCCATATTGTGAGAGGTCATTAACAGGCCGAATGTGGTTCATGTAGGTTATGAGGAACATGGTGCACTGTGCAGACCTGAGCAACCCCACCAAGCCTCTGGCTGTATACAGACAATGGACGGAGAGAATCATGGAGGAATTCTTCCGGCAGGGCGATAAAGAGAGAGAGCGCGGCATGGAGATCAGTCCCATGTGCGATAAACACACTGCATCTGTGGAAAAGAGTCAGGTAAGTATTCACGTGCACGTGAAAGTCGCAGAAACACATTATTTAAACAGGAAAACATTTGATTTACAAAGTCAAGATGTTATTGGTTACAAGAGGTTCAGTAACAGAGACTAAAGATGCACAAGGATATGTGTAGCATACAAAATATTGCATATTGGTAATGTTGCTTGTTAGGTTAATTAGACCAATCCATCTGAGTTGGCTGAGAAATGTCTCAGATGCCTAGGTGCAACAACATATATATGTCATGTAGTTTTGTAATAATGTGGCATGTACACCACACCGTACGTAAGTGTGAGAGACTTGGCACAAAGGAATAAATGATGTAACATGAAGCCAGGCGTAGGTTTTTTTAAATAAAAATAAAGTCATTATGATGGGAGAGTCCAGGCACACGTGTAATCACATTGTAATGTCGAAACCCAGCGCAATCATTTAGAAAAGCAGTTCCCTTGGTGAGCCTTTGTGCTTTCGTTATTTTAGTAGAAATAACTACAGCGCCGACATGCTATTACAAGTCATTTAGTAGTGTAGAAGTCCAAACAAATAGATTGACTACAGTAGGTTTGCTTCTAACCGTTGAGGAGGTTTTAGGATGGTTCTAATGCTCTGTGGACATCAACTTGTCTGTATATAGTCATTTCAGTGTTAAGTCATTGTGCTTGGTGCTTAATCGCCACAGCCTGTTTATATTACACATCACCTATTTTGCACAGTGTCTGTGCCCACCGCTGACACAAGTTGGCCAATAGCATTCCCTGTATTTAAGCTCACCTGCAGCGTGTGGTTAGCAGGTTTATACAATTGACCTTGCTTTCATTTACCGGTCTGCAGGTGGGCTTTATTGACTACATCGTCCACCCTCTGTGGGAGACGTGGGGCGACCTGGTGCACCCCGACGCCCAGGACATCCTGGACACTCTGGAGGACAACAGGGACTGGTACCAGAGTACTATCCCGCAGAGCCCCTCACCGCCCCCTATGGGTCAAGACAAGGAGATGAACGCGTGTGCGGACAAGTTTCAGTTTGAGCTCACCCTGGAGGACCACTCGGACCGGGAGCAGGGCGAGGGCGGAGGAGAGCCCACCCCGAATCACATGGGGCCGGACTGCGGCCCAGCAGAGGGGTTCAAGAGAGCACTGGAGGGGAGCGACGGCGGGATAGCCGAGGAGGAAAGCGATGACATAATAGAGGAGGAAGGGGAGGTGGAGATGGAGGAGGATGAGGAGGAGGAGCTGAAGGCTCGGCTGGAGGTGACTTTGGTGAAGGAGAGGCTTTCTGACACAAGTCCTGTAGAGGAAGACGAGGAGGAGGAGGAGCTTTCCTCACCAGCTGACGATACATGAGTGGGGCTCAAAGGTCACCCATCTCACTTGCACACGCACGCACACTCGCTCACGTGTTCATCTTTTCGATGGCCAAACCAAGAACAAATGAGCCTGCATTGACAACACAGACCTTTAAATATATTTTTAAAAAAGGAAAAAAAAAAGGGAAAATAAATTCATATTGTTTAAAGAAATGTTAATTACACAACAACTGTAGATTAGGAATGGTGGCAAGACCTTCCCTAAGGAGCCAAGAGGAATTATCGAGAGCATTAAATGACGGGCAACTGATGACATCATAGATCTCTGGAACTGAAATGCACACACACAAACACATTCAATATTAAGGGTAACTTGAACACATACACAGTGTTAACACTGCGTCAACACTGCACTCAACGCACACAAGACAGAAAAAAATTGCACATACAATGTTGACACATTTCTGCCACACTCTGTGTTTGTATGTGTGCATAAACATGCAGTAATGAATCTCTTTGGAAAAAGCCATCTCTTAATGGAATATTAACTAGTGTCCCTCAGTATTAATAATTTATGTTCGTCAAAAGAAAGCATTATTCTTAGAAAAATTACTTTCACGGGTGACTATTTTTTTTCCATTTCTGTCGGAAAGAAAAAACTAAACATATATACAGGTGTGTATAGTGAAGGAAAGGCAGATGCTGCGATGAAGGGGCCTTGGAGTCCCATAGCCTTTCTCCCTTTACGACGAGTGCTACTGGTGCAAGATGGCTCCGTGCCTTTCTGAAACACCAGCTTCCTGGATGGAGCTGTCGCAAAGCAATGCATTGTGAGACAGGAGTGTCGGCTTATGTTGTCATTTTTTTGATTGTCCCTTGTTAAATCTCTTATCTTTGCTGTTCATTGTATTGTGGTGTGTATCTCACGTGCTGTTTTTGTGGTAATACGTTTTCAGCTGTAAGTCTTCCTTTGTTGCTCTTCTGGTAATATAATAACTGAACTCTAGATACGGAGCAATCAATACTGCTACCACAGTCGCCAGTGGACTCTTTCCAACTTAGGTTTTTATTTTTTACTTTGTCGAGAATAAGCCATTTGATGCTTTGAAGCATAGGCCTATGTTTTTGCCTATTTTCTATTTACTGCAGTTGCTGAATATGTTGATGAGTACGGGATAGTTTCATCATCTTAACAGAATTATCAATCTCCATCTCGCATTCACTTGCACTGCGTGTTTAATTCTTCTCATGCACAGTAATTCTCACCAAAGCAAAGGATGAGAACCATTATGGGGCACAGTTGTTTGAGGGAATTAAGACGTAGCACGAATAATGTAAAAAATATACAAATAAATCAGAGAGAGAGAGAGAGAGAGAGAACGTATGGCACTCCCTAATCATCCTTGTTCTGTTTGAAGCTTTTTTGCCTTAATGTCAGATGCAGGATACATACCTGCCACTATGTAGATTTGATATATATAATCGATATACTAGAACATTTATTTCATGTATATGTATGCTTCTTTCTGTGTGTATCGGTGTGTCTTTACACAATGTATCCAGCATTTGCATACGGAGGAGAAAGAACACATTGCTACCAATTAGTTGTTATGTTGATGCATTGCTGTGGCCACCATAAAGAATGTCTTGTTTTAAATCAGGAAGGTTCAGCAGCTATCTTTATAGAAGGCGTGCAATTGAAATGGAAGAGTTTCACAAACAAAGGTATTCTGGGTGATGAGGGTGAATACAGTGCACATAGGGCATTTTTTTGCAGTCGAAATCAAATGAGTGGATTTGTCAGTGAAGTGAATTTACAGGCGTACACATACAGCACGTATTTGTGCTTGTGTAGATGTGTTTCACCGTGCAGTAGTGAGTGAGTGGGAGAGTGAGCATCTAAAAGACATTTTGTCATGTAGACCTACCTACTGTAGGCTATAGTTCATTCACTAACTTGCAACCACCCTATCTTGTAGATGGTTGTCACGAAACCGCAATGTCAACAACAACGCCGAAGTATGGCACAAATTAAAGGGTGTTTTCACAAGGTAAAAATAGGTGTGATCTAAATGCCAAGAGCTAGTTTCTGCAGGCCAGTAACTAAGCTTGTCTGAAGTCTGATGGGTACAACAGAGACCTGTGTGCTTGTGCACACTGCTCGCATTGTGCAGCGCATTATATTGTCTGATGGAATGGGAATCGAATATTACTATTGCAGTTATTTTAATTACAGGATTCCCATTGGGCTTTTTACGTTTGAGCTGTTGCTTTGTTTTCATGGCATGTTATGTCATGAGCTATGAAAACTTTAATATTTAATTGCCATAATAACACAATACTGTAGCAATTGTTTCTTATTAAGAAATTATTCAATTGATTAATTGCTGCCATTCTTTTTAAACGATGAGAAGAAAACCATGGGATATATCACAGGTGTTTTCTTTGAACAGTTTGTGTATAGTTTATTTTTGTATCGTTCTAGTAGTGGATGGTCTGGAATTTGAATCACTTATTGATGATATTAGCTAGAAGCATTATCAGCCTTGTATATACTGTAATATTGGATTGTAAATTATAATTTTATTCGAGTCATAATGATTGACAAATAATCACAAAGGTTGTTTAAATGAACCATGCCCATGCGGGCCAATCACTTTTGCAATCTGTCACCATGTCTGATTTGTTCTATCTCCTGTCAAAGTTTTAATTGTGCACATATATTGTTAAAGTTACAGACATTTTTTACCAGCACTTTATTGGGGATGGTTGTGAGGCAGACACTGTGTTTCAGGAGGTGGTCTGTTTCAGAGGATTGGGAGGTTGCACACTTCTAGTAATGACATTCCATTAGGCCAAGTACCAAACTTGTGTGCAGGCAGTCTCAAGCATTCATGCAACATAAATGCACAAAATAGCCATCATCTATTAATATGTGTGACTGAATTTACGGTTTAACATCGGGTTTAAAGGAAATTTAAAGAGACTCCATGAAATAACGTAATTCACACACACACACACACACACACACACATTGTTGTCCTTTGATTACTTGGCCATATAACAAGATCTCCAACTCTGCATTTTAGTAGTTTTCAATCACTGGACTGCTAGCAGGTTACTTAGTGTAGGCCTACA
Source organism: Typhlichthys subterraneus (assembly GCA_027564835.1). Lineage (NCBI taxonomy): Eukaryota > Metazoa > Chordata > Actinopteri > Percopsiformes > Amblyopsidae > Typhlichthys > Typhlichthys subterraneus. The sequence goes on along the minus strand of JAODUH010000023.1, from coordinate 1,278,649 downwards.
TTTACTCCCATAAGAATAATTATCTGGGCTTTCATTCATTTGTTTGCTCACTAATTAGAAAGATTATATAAATAGGAAAAACATCATGAAATGATGATATATAATATTTGTAAATGATATTGCTGTAATGTGTAAAATGTGTCCCAAGTTATTTTTTATTATATTATTTTTATGAAAGGTTTTCCTCTTGACAGAGATGAGGTGTCATTTTGTGAATAAATGCATTTAATAAGCAAACATCTATATATAAAACAATATTATATATCAGTATATTTTCTTTTATTTAACTGTTCAGTACTGTAAAGTGTGTTAAAATTACAAATAAAGGAAGATTTTTTTATAACAAATATATTTTTATTTGTGAAGTTGCTTAGATCATTTAGATAGAACAATAACAATACAAATCAGTCAGAAATATGTATTTTAACATCTGATGCATTTGTACAAATAATAAATGTCCACCTAGACATGGTCACATTGATAAGAACCTTTGCATGAGATGGCTGTATCCCCCAGGATGCTTTACTTTAGACACCATGCAGCTTTTCCACCAATCAGGAAGTCTGATTTCATTTTAGCTTGAATGTTATTTCAGCAGGGGGCGACAGAGAGTGTCGACCATTTCGACAGTCCGGAGCAAGAGCGCATGCGCATTACTGAAACGGAACGAGGAAGGGTAATGAATTAGTTGCCTTACCTATTCTATTGATTTCTCAAATTTACTAGCGTTTGTAATTCGTACGTTAGTGGGTTAGCATGTAAGCTATCTGTTGACTGCTTAAAAGTCGAAGCCTCGCTGTTCTAGCAGTCTAGATAGCCTAACAACAATGCTGCTCATTAAATTACCGTACTAGCTACCGTAGCTACCGTAACGTAAATGTAGCCTACATTATATATCCTGCACTCCGGTGGCTGTTAGGTTGCGTCGTCATTAGCATGTAACGTACGTGTCTGTAACCACACGTCTATTGTTGCATTGTGTTCGTGCAATTAATAGAAATCCAGGAATACTCTAGCCAAGCCATAGTCGCTAGCGCATAGCGGTCCAATAATACCTTTACGGTACATCAGCTGTACAGTAACAGTTGTTACGCCTAAACGCTGGTCAAACCCTGGTCAAACCCTGCCTTCTGTTCAGATGAACCCCGTAATCATCACGATGTCCCGTGCATACCTGCTTCTGTATATTTGCCTGGGTGCTGTCTCGGCGGTAGAAGTTCATCGCCCTCGAGGTGTTCCTCTATCAAGTAAGTCGTCATTGAATAGAGTTTGTGATTAGTATTACTACTAGTACTACTACACGTTAATAACATCGTAGCCATCGGCTTAACTGAGTTACCCGTGACTATGCCCTCCCTTTACACCCCCAAAGAGAGGCAGTTCTATGAAGACAAAAAATATTTCACCTGCTTGGATGGCTCTCTTACCATTCCCTTTGATAGGGTCAATGACGACTATTGTGACTGCAAGGATGGCTCAGATGAGCCAGGTATGTATATCTGGCAGTGTGTGTGGCAGACACACTATTATCACAGCTACTACATTCTCAGGAAACCTTCATACATTCTCAGGAAACCATTCTTGAATAATAAATACATTTATAATAAACTCATTGCAGGCACTGCTGCCTGCCCCAATGGCAGTTTCCACTGCACCAATGCAGGTTTCCGACCAGGTTTTATCCCTTCCTCCCGTATCAACGACGGCATTTGTGGTAAGAACTACATAGAATAATGTTTTCATGTCTGCAGTGTCATTAGGGTTTTGACATGGCGTGTGTGTTGTCATGCAGACTGCTGTGACACCACTGACGAGTATAACAGCGGTGCCACCTGCCAGAATACCTGCAAGTAAGAAACATATTCTCTTTTATGTATAGGCTACCTGCTCTCATTCCCCAAGTGAGTTTCTGAGTGAAGCAACAGATTATTGTTGATTGACACTGTTTTGCGGTGCGATTCTCAGAGAGATGGGCCGCAAAGAGAGGGAAAGCTTGCAGAAGATAGCCGAAATAGCAAAGGAAGGCTTTCTGCTTAAACAACAACTTGTAAATGAAGCTAAGAAAGGCCTTGAGGAAAAAAAGGTAACTAATATTAAGGATTTATTTGTGCATTTTTTATAGAAGAACGTTATTTTCAAAATGTGGTTTTGTTTAAATGTTGCATTCCACTAACAATTTGATTTACTAATCCTATCCAGATGTATTCTATCTAACCCCTTAAAATATGTTGCATTGAATACTTTAAACACTTTAAATAATTTATGTGCAGAACAAGGCATATCGATATTTGTATGACTTTACTATGAATATATGAAATCATGCTGACTGATGATTTTAGCATAAATAATGCATAATGTATTCACATAAGACTTAAGAAATACCTATATAATTTTTTAGTGGAGGGGGGGGATTACTATATTGCCAATTGTTGACACATGTAAAGGACAAAATATAAAGGAAACATCTTAGCATGGCATGTTTGCATGGCATAGCATTATATAGTCTGCCTTTACATGTATTTTTTTTTCTATTGTGTTTTCTTCGTTAACTAGTTCTACAGTAGAGTATTACATTTAAGGTTTATAATATATAATTTCTGTTTAACAGATCAAACTAAAAGAGGTACAGACTGGTAAGAAGGAAATTGAGGAAAGAGTAGAGGCTCTGAGGACTGTGAAGGAAGTTGCAGAGAAACCTGAAAAAGAAGCTAAGGAGCACCATCTAAAGGCCTGGGAAGGTATTGTTAAAATTTGATAGGAATTTATATGTGATAGGAATTTTTCATTCTGCAGACATTCTTCCTAATAATGACTTGAGTAGCCTAGTTTACATTTCCTCCATATATTTAAATTATTTTAAATGATCTTATAACATTGAAAGTCCAGCAAATTGAAACACTTTTCAATTCACAATCAATTATTTGGAAACTATTATTTAATTGTTCTTATAGTTGATTTTTCTGCACTATGGATCAGTTAGCTGGGGTTAACAATGGCAATTTCTGACACAAACGAGGAGTATATTATCCATTTAAAAATGCTTAATGTTTTTTGGCTTGGTAAAATTTTTATTTTGTTCATGCACGACATTTTATTCACCTTTTTTAAATATCTATTTAAATACTGTAATATAGAGTGCATCAGGAAAGTATACACAGCGCTTCACTTTTTTCACATTTTGTTATGTTACAGCCTTATTCCAAAATGGATTGAAATATTTTTTCCCCTCAAAATTCTACACACAATACCCCATAATAACAAAGTGAAAAAAGTTTGTTGAAATATTTGCTAATTTATATAAAAGGAAAAAAAAAAATCACGTGTACATAAGTATTCACAGCCTATGCCATGACACTCAAAATGGAGCTCAGGCACATCCTGTTTCCACTGATCATCCTTGAGATGTTTCTACAATTTGATTGGAGTCCACCTGTAGCTAATTCAGTTGACTGGACATGATTTGGAAATGCACAGTTGACAGCACAAACCAAGCCCAAGGAATCTTCTGAAGCATTGAAGGTCCCAATGAGCACAGTGGCCTCCATCATCCATAAATGGAAGAAGTTTGGAACCACAACGACTCTTTCTAGAGCTGGACACCCGGTCAAACTGAGCAATCGGGGGAGAAGGGCTTTAGTCAGGGAGGTGACAAGAACCCTATGGTCACTCTGACAGAGCTCCAGCATTGCTCTGTGGAAAGAGGAGAACCATCCAGAAGGACAACCATTTCTGCAGCACTCCACCAATCAGGCCTGTATGGTAGAGTGGCCAGACGGAAGCCACTCCTCAGTATAAGGCACATGACGGCCTGCCTGGAGTTTGCCAAACGGCACGGGACTCTCAGTCTATGAGAAAGAAAATTCTATGGTCTGATGAAACACAGATTGAACTGTTTGGCCTGAATGCCAAGCGTCATGTCTGGAGGAAACCAGGCACCTCTCATCACCAGGTCAATACCATCCCTACAGTGAAGCATGGTGGTGGCAGCATCATGCTGTGGGGATGTTTTCCAGCGGCAGGAACTGGGAGATTAGTTAGGATTGAGGAAAAGATGAATGCAGCAATGTACAGAGACATCCTTGATCAAAACCTGCTCCAGAGCACTCTGGACCTCAGACTGGGAAGAAGCTTCATCTTCCAACAGGACAACGACCCTAAGCACACAGCCAAGATAAAGGAGTGGGTTCAGGACAACTCTGTGATTGTCCTTGAGTGGCCCAGCCAGAGCCAAGACTTGAACATCTCTAAAACATCTCTTAAGATATTTGAAAATGGCTGTGCACAACCTGATGGAGCTTGAGAGGTCCTGCAAAGAAGAATTGGAGAAACTGCCCAAAAGTAGGTGTGCCAAGCTTGTAGCATAATACTGAAAAATACTTGAGGCTTTAATTGCTGCAAAAGGTGCTTCAACAAGGTATTGACCACAGGCTGTGAATACTTATGTACATGTGATTTTCTTAGTTTATTTTTACAGTAGCAAAAATGTCAAAAAACGTTTTTCACTGTTATGGGGTATTGTGGGTAGAATTGTGAGGGGAAAAAAATATTTTAATAAATTTTAGAATAAGGCTGTACGGATGCACTGTATAATATCATACATTTTTTTTTTTATATTGGTTGATTTATTGTTCATACAGATCAGAAGGCCGTTATCAGCATGGAGAAAGACAAGGCAAAGATGTCTGAGGCTTTTCTTGAGCTGGATGATGATGCAGATGGCTTGTGAGTACTTTTACCTTTAAAAAAAAAAAAAAAAAAAAAAACTACAAACAAAATTTATATACACTATATTGTCAAATGTATTGGAACATCACCCCCCCTCCACCCACCCCGAATCATTGAATTCAGGTGATCCAATCATTTCCATGGCCACAGGTGTATAACATCAAGCACCTATCCATGCAGACTGCTTTTACAAACATTTGTGAAAGACTGGTGTAATCGTTCACGGACAAGCTCGTCTCTGCTCTCTTTCAAGTTAACCATTTTCCCGCTGTGTTCTGGGAAACCGGTTTATTGACTTAAAAATAAAAGCTCAGCAAAATATACAAAGTTCTAAAATAAGTCTAACATTAGTTTACATGTTATTGTGAATATTGTAAATACTGCCCTTAAATAACAAACTATAGGCTGCTGGTAACTGGTAAATAACCCTTAGTTATACTTAATAGTTGACCTGATAGACAATAGTACTCCCCCAACCTAACCTACATAGTAATGGGCTATAATAAGATATAATTTATGGATAATCTTGATACTGATTTTAGGTAAAATCGTGCAGTCCTATCATTAACCTTTATTTGCATGTAAAGGCAGGTGTCTCAAAACCTTTCGCAATATAGTGTATTTAAAAAGACTGCAATTACAGTTGTTAGATTAAACCTTTTCTTCCATTCAACAGTAAACTTTTTTTCTTGAAGCAATATTGGTGGACTATCAAATGTCAGTGCAATAATTCCATTGAATAATGTTATAACTGTGTACAGAACGCGTGTTTTGAATCATGTTGTCTGTCTGCCAGTGTCTCAGTAGCTGAGCTCCTGTCCCACTCTGAGCTCGACACAGACTCGGACGGCTCGCTCACCGAAGCAGAAGCTCAGGTAAGACGGACGACTCGCCTACTGGGTGTACAGACTCCTCCAGTTCCACACTGACTGTCGTCGCCACGCAGCGCTCCGTGCTGCTTTAAAGCTACGCTCCTTCATTTATGCCCAGGATGAAGTGACCGTTACAAAACCATTGTTGTGAGAAAATGATACCTGCTGTACTGTGCACTCCTCTCTGCTCTCCGTCCTGTTTCTAATGCCTTCTCCCCTACAGCCACACGCACAGCTGATGTACAGTATATCCACACAGTGTGTATATATGGATATGTATATGTTCCTCTTTGATTCAGGCATTATTGGGAGGAGTGGACACAGTGGACCTAGTAGCATTTGAGGCTGTGTGGAGCAGCATCAGCGAGAAGTACATATTGGAGGTAGGATCCTTGCACCACCCTACGCTGATTGACAGCGTTTACGGCTCGCTGCTGACACCGAGATGTGACACAGGGTTCCCCTTCTCAATACACCTCTGCCTTTGTAATGTTCCCAATATATGCATGTTGTTGAGTTCTCCCTTAGTCTCTTTGTCTGTCTGCAACTGTGTTTCTATTTCTGTATGCCGACGGCAGGCCCAGGCAGACGCCCCAGCACCCGTGGACATCCCGCAGGGCGGGGCGGGGGAGCCCGTCCCTGAGAGCGACCCAGAGCCCTACCCCGACGATGACATCCCGGAGGAGGAGGACGAGGATGAGGACGAGGAGGAGGACGACGACGACCAAGATGAAGACGACGAGAAGGCAAGGCGACCTGGTTCTCTCCCCACCAGGCTGCTTTGGCTGGTTTGGTCTTGTGCTGTTTGTGGCTGTGACTCACTCTGGCTGGCTTTGTTATGCAGATTCCACCTACGGCACAGACGGTGGGGAAGAAGGACGATGACGAAGAAACCATGCCACCCTATGACCAAGAAACGCAGAGCCTCATTGACAGTAAGTGTGATTCAACACATTTGTTGAACAGTCCATATTTATTATTGGCTCCAACGCAACTGAAACTAGGAGAATGCACAGCCATTTGAAACGTGTTTAAAAGGCAGAGCTTTTTAGCATAGTGGTGTTAAGCAAACAAAGTAGTTTTTTAGGAATGTATTTTTTAGGTAAGTATGTTTATAGGTATTACTGTAAAAGCATATTGTTTTAATGAGGTACATTTTATTCTCAGCTGCTCAGAAATCGAGGGATGAATTTGATGAGGCAGAAAGAGCTCTTCGTGAAGTGGATGATCAGATAAAGTAGGTTTTTAATGACAGTTAATGGGGTTACTACTTGGAAATTATGTTTGTTTGAGCAAAACTTTTCCAACTTTTATAGATGCAATGTGTTTTTTTGATTTCAGTGCTGTATAGTCTATTTATCAAGAGGTATTGCCAAATAGACATTCTGTGGTTTGTCTATAGAACAAAGGTCTAATTTTGGATATACACTTTTTTTATTTATTTACAGGAGCCTTGAGAAAGAGATTTCTTTTGACTTTGGGCCAAATGCTGAATTTGCTTACCTCTACAGCCAGTGTTATGAGTTATCTACTAGCGAGTATGCACACCTTTTTCCGTTTGATAGTGTATATACACATATTCTTTTTATTCCATATTAATAAATGTTTAGTGATTAAAAATAAATAAAAATGCACCTTTTATTATAGGTACATCTACAGGATTTGTCCATTTAACCGAGTATCTCAAAAGTCTAAATATGGGGGATCAGAAACCAACTTGGGGTAAGGGTATACTACTTATCTTCAAGTCCCGTGTTTATTCGGTGTGTTTTATATGCTGCTTTAATCCATCCACTGCCGTTGCTGCTCCTTCTCCAGGACGTGGGGAACATGGGCTGGTCCAGAGGATAACATCTATGCTGCAATGAAATATGAGCATGGAACAGGATGCTGGCAAGGCCCTAACAGATCCACCACGGTACCTTTCACCTCCTTCTTTTATGATTTATCATACTAATCTTTGGTGAAAGGTGACGAATTGGCCTTACATCAAAGTCACCATAAAACATAATGGCTTTATTGTTGCCAAGTCCATCCAGTTATATTGTACAGATCTTAGTATAAGTCAAATTGGGTTGTTAAAAAGACTCAGTGCTAACACCCAATTCTGGTGTGTTTTAGGTCAAGCTGACCTGTGGAAAGGAGACTGTTGTGATGTCTACGTCAGAGCCCAGTCGCTGTGAATACCTGATGGAGTTCACCACTCCTGCTGTGTGCCAAGATGCTCAGAGCCTTGACTCCTCTCCCCATGAGCACCAAGAGCTTTAGTGTCATTCCAAGTGTAAGCTCTCTTTGAATTTTAAAGCAATACAGATTAACCAGAACACACAAAAAGGCTAGGTTCCAATGTATAGTAATACTGTAAGCAAGGCAATTAAGTAGTAGTAGGTATATTATGTCAAATACATAGTCCTAGACTAACATCATTTTATAATGGACTTGTCTATTGAAATGTGTCTTTAGTCCAAGACAAGGCTACATTTATATCTATGAAAATCAGCCTTATCAAGATTTAAAAAAGTTTCAACAGACATGGGTACTAACCATTAGTATACAAAGCGGTGATTTCTCTGACATGAAAATGTCGTGAAAGCAGGGTTGATTGTACAGAAAGTCTTCTTTCACTGTGAGACATCTGCCAGTAGCACTACATGACAGAACAGGAAGAGCAAGGTAATGCTAACCTAATTTGTATACACTGTTCCTAATAAACTAAGTTACTGGCCATTACCAATTTAATGAAGCAGATGTAACATGTTATGTTTATTAACTGTTATGATTTTAATAATCTATATTCTTGTTAATATTGTGGAGTAGATACATATTTATCAGGATAGCGTAGGAACGAGTGGTCATCAGACCCTGCTACTTACCTACCTAAATTACCTACTTTATTTTCTTGTTGTTGTTGTTGTTATTATTATTATTATTATTATTATTATTGTTGTTATTATTATTCTTATTCTTGTTGTTTTTATGTTATAGCATTGCCTGACTGAATGCATTCTCCTGTGCTTTTCCTCGCAGGTTGTCGAGGGACCACAGTCGTGATGGCAGCGACATTGTTCAAGCTTAGAGCACTCTTGTATAGTTTATTATGGCTATTGCAGTCTAGATTGATGTTGGGCCACACTGTAGACCATAACTACCTGATTTGTTTTTTCTAAGATATAATTGTGTGTAAACATACTATCATTCCATTTGATTTAAAATAAAGTAATTTTAAACATTAATTTTTTCTCCAGTAGTATTCTTCATTATATACATATGGTCTTGGTATTACTGTATAATTAATTTTCTCCATAGGACATCTGTAAATAGAAATACAAGCTATTGTATGTGTAGTTTTATTTGGCATGCTGAACAATCCAGTGAGAATGACATGTTTTGAAGTGACATTGAATGAATCAAGGGCTACTCAGGTTTGTAACTTTTATTTTTTTCTGGCATGTAAAGTACAAATAATTAAACAATTCCATGAAAAAGTCTTCAAGCATCTTCAGCTGAAATCCCAGTAATAAATACCCTAGACTAAACTGAAAGGTTTATTTTTTTCCTTGTTTAGATTTTCTCATTGTTCATTTGGTCATGTTTGGAAGTATACGATTTAGTAATTCTTCCACTGACATTGATGCCAGTAGATCTGATTTGATCATTTTAACCTGCTGATTTGTTCTACCATTCCAGGAAATGTAAGAAAAACATCACTAAATTACTGTGTCCCCTCTTCTAAATAAATAGACACAAAATACAGTTGGTTGAGAAACAGAAGGACCACTAACCCCTTCTCTACCCAAGTGGCCCCCAAGAAAGCCTTCTTACTGCTGTTTTGAGCTTTGGAAACCTTTCTAGACTGGGTTTATTCTCACTAATGAACATTGTCGTTTCATGAGCATATAGATTTACAGATGACTCCTTTGGTGAAATCACACTAATCCTAATTAACCCATCAGCATAAATAGGAAAGCATCTTGAGACCACAACGAGTCTTGGACATGTTGCCTACAGTACATGTATCGGGACCCTCTTATAGGCCTCAGACACATTCCTGTCTCATGTCCTAACAGCCAGGGGTTCTCAGTGGTTGAAAAAACAAGACTGTGATTAGATTAAATAATCAAAAGATTTTCATTTAACAAGACAAACAGAACACAGGCAGTAAAGGCATAACATCTAGCACACAGCATGTATGTTTATACACTTCAATTAGTTAAATATAGCAGTGCATTCTTTGACTATGGAGAACATTGCCAAATCGTACTTCTAAAGCTCTTTTTTTTTTTTTCTTTTTTTTTTAAATCTATTTGTCCCCCTTTTAAGAAACAAAATGGTGTAACCACAATTTTGGCAAACTTAAATCTTTTAAACTTGCAAATATAATGAAATAAACCATAAATATACACAAAACATACTTTATACGAGGCAATAATAATAATCATAATAAATAGTTTTTAAGTTAACAATAAGTTAAAACTACAAGCTTAAAGTCGCCCAAATAATACAAGTTTGTTGGCGCTATCTTAAATTTTTTCTGTTTAAATTATTTTATGTTGCAACAAAAGCTACCACAGACTGTTACAAACACAATTGAACACAGTTTGATTGAAATAAAAAATCTAACTAAGTCTAAAATCTGCATACACTTTAAGAACTGCAACTAATTAAATAATGGAGGCAAAATAACAAACTTGTACCCAATCAAAGCAACCGAACAAAATCTTTGACCCATGTGTGTCCTCTATGGCAACATCAACAACACAGATACACTAATTAACAAGTGAGTCTTGATATGTAAAATAAATCAATAAATTACAGGAAAAATGATATTGGAAATTGACATGGGCTAAAACTGATGATATATTAAACAGTTTTCCTTTCAAGGTCATTCATAATTGCTCTACTAAATCAGCCAAATATGCATTTTGCTTTAGCTTGCGTGGTCAGAGCACAAATCAGGGATTGGGGAAGGGATTATGGACATTTAAACAGAGCTCCTGTTTGTTTTGTCGAGCACTCACAATGAATTTGTTCATTTAACACTTCTCGCCATTTGATCTTTTTGCTATTTTGCAAACCATTTCAGTGTGACGTTTAATTTCTTTTTTTAAAAATATATATCATTTGTTCTCAGTCAATATAAAAACAAAGCACATTGCACTTACTGTTCCATAGGAAAGTTTTTTTGTCTTTTTTGTTTTTTAAATGATTATTGTTGTTGCTCAAGCGGTGTAGTACTGTTGTCTCCTGCCGTTGTCCGTGGTTCTCTACTGCACACTCGTGGGAGGAGCGTTTTTTTATTTTATATGAAGGGTATATATTGAGCTAGGTTTTGGCTTAACTACATTGACTGACTAGACATGGCTAGGTCACCAACTCCAGCTGCAATTCAGTGTGGCCTATTTTCAAGTCTGTTTCTAATGTTTATCACGTCTCGACAAGTGCTCAGGTCTACTGTGCTACCTACCCTCTGAATTGCCAGAACTGAAAGTTAGCTAGTTTTAGTCCTCTGTGTAGTTAGTTAGCACTGCTCACACCACCAATAATCATTTGGAGTATTACGGGAAATGGTATTAGTCAGATTGGAAGAAGCCAGTTAATTATTTGACATGGTGCAATGTTGAAAGTATTCATTTGAGTTTACAAAGCATTCATTTGTTATTGATCTTATGCAAATGGCATCAATGAGGGAAATTGACTATATAGGTGCATCCTATTTTGTGATGAAATTATTAGAATGTTTTGATATTCCTTTTTAATATAATTGTCAATCATGACACTTGATAGATTGCTTTCTACTGTACCTGTTAGATACATTTGTTATTACAATTGGGGCCTAGTTTAAGTATTACAAATGCAAACTGATATGCAGAACTGAGATATTAGAAAGTAATAACGGAAATCATAGAGGGTCCATATATAATAAATAATGAAGATATGTAGAGCAATTATTTCGGGGATAATATAGTTAGTCTTAATGTATCTTTCTTGGTACTGACTTGCAATACAATTCTTTGGCTAAAATCAAATCTACTCAAACATAATGAATGTTGATTGCTGTTCATTATGAAACTGAGTTATTGTATGAATACGCCTTTAACCTTTCTATTTGCAAGCAGCCATTAATTGCTTTCCGCCTGCCTCGATGCAGCATGGTCTGGTATTCTCATGTCAAAGCACATCCCCTCACTGCACCATCACTGAGGCAGCATTGTACACAACCTCAGAACAAGAGAAACATGATTATCTGCACACAACTAAGATGCAGATTTGCCTGTCCGGTTACACCCCAAGCTGTTTTACAGTATTCCTCAAATTAGTTTTCCAGTTTCAATAATTTCAGTATGGTTTAACAGTTTTTGTATGAGATACAACTTTCCTTAGCCCCCTCCCTAAACCCCTACCCATACACCGCATGCTTGTTCCCCCTCACTCGGCAAAGAGCAGGTTTGAAATAAAGCCATGCGATGTCCCAATTTTTCCAAGCTAAAGAATCTGTAAAAATTCAGCACAAGGTCTTGTTCTTTTGTATGTATAAAAATAGATTTATCTCTAATGTAATCCTTTCAAAGAGATCAGCGTCCTCTTTGGCTAACACAGCGTCATTTAGAAAAGCAAAAGTGTATTGAACATAGTTGACCTTATGTAATCTATTATCATATGCAGATGTATTTAACATAGTACCTCTCCCACGGTAAATCTCAGTCAGGTCTTTATAAGACAGTTCAGCAAACATGGTGTAGTTGGTCTTATCATATTTTATTTAGGGAGTGCCATACATACAGTTAAGGCTCCCTTAAGAAATGCTATTTTGTGGTAGTGCCATACAGACATGAAGCAAGTTTAGATACCTACTATTATAAGCATACTTGTGACATTTGTTTGCTTACATAATTCTCTTTTCAGAGGGCAGGAGTTAAAATCTCTTAAGAAGCTTTTTATACAGATTAGAAGGGGGGAGAAAACTGGAGCATTTGGCAAAGCTGAAGGCATCTGTAACACGCTCTCCCTTAAAGTTGTATCATCAGGCATCATTTAAGTCATTGTACGTGTTCAGTGACCGAATACATTTTCCCCCTTTATCTGTTCTGTGCATGTTATTGTAATATGGCAGTGGCATTCCGCTGAAATGGAAAATGATTACCTAATTTATTTGAGAGCTTTTCTGAGTTTTAGTTTAAAGAAAAAATGATGGTGTTTTTTCTTAGCTCTGTCAAATGCTTTTATGTGTTATTATTAGGAATGCTCTAGAGAAGTGGACCAGTGCTGAGGTGTCTACAATATGGTTTATTTGAGAATTATCTTCAAACCATATAACATATTTAGCTGACCGATGTTAATCTCAATTTGAAAACATAATCTCTTGACACATAGTTGTTTCTATACAAATAGTTGTAGAGTTTCATTTTATGGACTCGTGTATCTTTCATTATTTGTATTTACATATCTTGTTCTTGCTGATGTATTACTGGAGAATCATCAGTTGGAGAACGTTGCTCCATAATTACAACTAGAAAGCCATGAAATGGCTAAAAAGAGATAAATGGTCCAAATTGTGGATAAACACCTTCTTTTTGAAATGCAGTATTAAAGTGAAAGGGTTTCCCTATACAAAGATGCTCTGCTTTGTTCACCAGAGACTTATTAACACGGTCTCCATGGGAACACCACCACAAAGCTCTAAGATCAGTCTACTACTATTGGTAGAATCCATTCTTGGGATAGATACAAAAACTTGTGTGAGAAAATACAGGGGGTAAAAAGATTTTTGTTTAAGTGAACTGTGTTTGTGTCTTTACATTTTATAATGGTTGAATTGCTTAAATGTGTCTTTCTGTGATAAATAGGTTTACTGCTATGTGTTTTTCTGTGTTTTGGGAGGGGGCGGGGCGGGGGGGGAGAGATTGCAATTGGCCTTCTGGCTGCTCACTTCTATGACCAGTATCCATTAGTTAACCTAAATCAGATTGCGTCTGAGCTAACAAGCTCAATTGGGTAGATATACCTCCCTCACACTAGGCACCACCTAATGCAGAGTCAGGAAACAGTAGTCAAAGTTTCTAGAAAATGCTTACATACTCGGCTATTATAACCACCTTAAATATTGAATATATAGTTATATTTTAATATACGTATATAAGAGAACACTGTTTTTAATGTATTTTCTTTGATCTAAAAAAAATTGCTGATTTAAAATGCCCAAGTGTAAAAAAGTGACTTCATCCTCTCCAGCAAGATATTCGGAGACAGTGGGGTTTTGGGTAAATTGCACATATTCATTTAAAATTTTTATCGTTTTTTGTTCAGCAGTTGTCATTATATGCCTGAATTCAATCAAAGCACTCAGCACACATTCTCTGTCGCATTCGATAGACTGTCTTCTTCATAGATAACTCAACCCCCGAACGACAAACTAACTACATACCCCTACAAATTCAATCCAGGCAAATATATAGGGAAGGACTAGCATGTGTAAAGAGAAAAGAAAACTCTACTACTGTATTTGTTTGAAACTCTGACTTTTGTATGCTTGTTTATGAATGTGTGGACGTGTGTGTGTGTGTCTGTATGTGTATCTATCTTTGCCATAGTGTATTATGAATGTGTGTGAGACAGAGACTCAGTCCAGGCCCATGTAGCGTGATGGCACGGGGAAGCTCAAGTGCTTCCCCTGCAGGTTAAAGGAACTGTCGCCAGAAACCTGTTCACTCAGGCCTTGTGCTGCTTGCTGGTCTTGAATGAGACCTGCAGCACCCGGTCACCCAAGCGGTAGCCGTTGAGGCTAGCGATGGCCATGGCGGCTTCGTCGTAGTTGGTCATGGTGACAAAGCCAAAGCCCTTACATTTGTTGGTGGTGAAGTCACGGATCACCTTGACGTTGGTGACTGCACCGAAGGGCCCGAAGAGCTGCCAGAGGACGCTTTCGTCCGCCTCCGGGGATAGGTTGTACACGAAGATGCACCAGCCGGCACCTGTTGGCCCGGTGAGGTTGACCCCGGCAAGGCTGGTCATGCTGTCGATAGTGATGGGCGAGAATCTGGGGAGGAGAGAGGGAGAGCTACCATGGGTGTCATTCTGAAGTTCCACACAGCATTCACTACTTTACACAGTCTCTTAAGAGCGTGTGGCTGGGAGACATGATAAAGCTTTCTAGTTTGGGTATGGAGTCGGGGGACCACACCTCCATCCCCACTGTGGTACATAGGTAGATAAGTATACATGTGGGCACCACAATGGCTCCAAACTACCTGCTTTCATACAAAATTACACTGTGCTTTTGACACATGCGCCCACATGAACTGCACATTTTTGTCATATTCACTGCTGACCAAAGACTCTGGAAGAATTAGACGCATAAATCACAATGTTCAACGGAAATCACAATATTGAACAAAACACAAACCTAGAGAGGGATGAAAAGCAAATCAATATCAAATCATACGAAAACTGGAGCGAACAGAGGAGACGCAAACAGAATCTTGTATGTCCATGCTGGTGGAAAAAAAGGGACATTAAAGCAACTGAAACTGCAATGTTAGTTCAAATAAATACATTTAAATTAATCCCATTAATAAAAAACATAAAATGAACATAATAAAAGGGTTAAACAAAGCAATGCCAGAATAACCTGCTGTTAGAAGACTACAGTGTTGCAAATCACCTTTGTAAATAAGTGTTTTATTGTCTGCACTGCTTCAATCACATGGTTGAGTCAGCACTAAGCAATTTGAATAGTGATTTTGCATTATTATATCTTATTCCTAGATTCAGCAGGTGGTATTCCAGGCACTTTGTTTGAGTTTTTTTTTTTTGGCATGGATGCTTTTGAAAGTACACCTTGGGCATTTACCTCTTGACTCCGTAGCTGGCGTTTAGTAAATTGTCGAGTCTGCAACGCAAGAGGGAGAATGAAGGGGATGGAGAAGTTAGTTATGAGATCTACACGGATGCAGGGCTTTCAGTTAGCATGCAGCTCCCTCACCAGCTGGCCTCCAGGGGGCAACCTTCACTGCAACAGAGCCTATAATTCCAAACCATCCAATAACAACGTGATTGCGTACTGTAGCAAACCCAATTGTGCTTTGAGTAATGTTTCAGCTTTGATATTTGTGTTTCAGCATGGGTTAATGCTTTCTAAAATCAAGCATTCTGTTGAGTTTATCCACAAAGGTAATTAATGTGTTCAATCTGCTAATTGAAACAAACCATTGGTGTATCTAAACGATTCAGTGCTTATTTTTAACTAATTCTGAAGTTATTATTGCAATTGGATCACTTATCAATGAATATACACAGTTATGCTTTTGTTACACATTTGAAAGTGGAGACATTGCTATGTCAATGCTAAACGTCTGATTAAAATATGGAATTGTGTATTTGAATCTCTTGATTATTCTACCGTGTATAATCTCTATATTTTACAGAGTCAACACGGTTTTCTTATTTCATTACATATTTTGTTTCATTTATGCCATTTGTAGCACACGTTATCTTGTGTTTGCCAAACATCTGGTCTCTTACATTGGTTTTGAGCTGTTATTTGGTTCTGGTCCCTTTCCAAATGGAGGGATGATGCTGCAGTTTAAAAGAAAGTCAGAGGAAAAAGAGTGAGAGGGAAAGAGGATAAGTACCATGAAGTTCCCTCTACACTAAAAACCATCATGTCTTATAGTTTATTCTCTTTTTGTTAATTTACAGTTTCTAGTTTGAGTTAAGCGGCACTAACATTCACTGACGTTAATACATGTCACCATAATGTGAATGTGGCACACATGCAGTATTAAAATAAAGGGATGTTGATTTGGGGTTGTTCTTAGATACCCATCACAGCAGGGTTAACCTGTGATTTTATGCTGAAACAAGGACTTTTAGCAGTGAGGTGGTAGGTGGGTGATGAAGTTGAGGCAGTGGTCGGAATGGGCGTGGCTGAGATTCAGTACCTGAAACGTTGTGTCTGGTGGTGCAGTGGGCCTGTGTAACGTCGGGCAGCGGTCTGGTACAGCTGGGTCAGTAGGGCCTGGCCTGTCTTCTGACTGGGGTTGTTGGCGAACTTGACGGTGATGGGCTCGGCAGCGCCCAAGGGCTTCTGCCCATTCAGGCCCTTGATGGCCTCCTCCGCCTCGTTCCGCTTGTCAAACCGGATGAAGCCCACTCCTCGCGATATGCCTGCTCCGGTTCAGAAAACAGGAGAATTTTAATACCTGGGGAGGTCAAGAAGGAAAAGAGCTGCGGCTGACCGGCTGCCGGTTACGTAAAGCTTGCTAGGTAGAAGTTGAGCGGATGACCAGGGTTCAGCTTACAGGGCGTCAGTGAATTAAGGCTGTACCTGTAACTTGGTCCACTAGGATGCGAGATGTGATGATGCGGCCATATTGTGAAAACAGTTGTTCCATGTCCTTCTGGCTCATTGTCTTTGGGAGGCCACTCACATAAAGGTTAGCATCACGAATGGAAGCCGAGCTTGGACGGGCATATGATACCTATAAGACAGAACATAGAACATCCCAAATTACTTAATAGCATATGTATTTACAGAATTAGCAATTAAAACCCTTCCTTGTTTCTTGTCATTTCCACAGGCTATATCATTTCCTTCTGCTATTTGCCCTATTCATCATTCTGTTTGAGCACCCAGTAATAGGCAGACATTCAGACAGTCCCTGGCACACTGGCACCCACACAGATGATGCCAGTCTGATTTAACAGGCCTAGGTGATGACAACTCTGTGTTGTACTGTATGAATCAGCTTTTGTGGCTCTACTGTATGTCCTTTAAATATACCAGCTGGTTCGATAATTTATTTCCATTTTTGCTGCCTCTTGATTTGCGATTCTTTTTTTATTCTACCATTTCCAGAACATCCGCATGTAGTTTTCTAGTGCAGCGCATTTTTGCTGAATGATGTTAAAAGTCATTCATATTCATGCGCTTGTGTGTTCAAGATAGAGTGAGCCAGTGGTATTGTGGAGAGTGTCGAGGTTTTGTGTGAATGAAGCCGCGAGTGTGAGTCTCAGATAGGCTAGTCTGACCTCCCTCTTATGCCTCTTTCTTTTGTCTCCTGCCCCTGGGGTGCACAGCTCCAATGGCAACCAGCAAACAATATAAATCGATCACAAGACACACAGGAACCCTGACGACGGCTGAAACACCTGCTTTCTCACCTGCTCTCACACTAGCTCAAGACATCACAACATAATTCATAAACATAAGCATTAGGAAATCTACTGTTTCCATTGTTTAGTCCTTTATATATATAGGTATACACATAATAATGCAATGCATTTAGTTGTAAATTGCATTCCATTTAACGCCAGTACGTTGGCGTTGGTTTTATCCGTCAATGCTAGGCACCGGCGCGTATTGTCTCCGTAGACAGAAAGCGATGTGTGCTGCAGTGATTAGGGTGTTCTGGAGCAGTCAGGGGGGAGATGCAGCATTCGGGGAGCAGAGACGGCCCTATAATTAACCCTCTCCCTGTCTCTCCCACAGTACAGATGGTGCCTGCAGCCCATATGGCCTCTAATCCTGTCATTGGCATTCTGCTCCCCAAGCTACCCGAAACTCCCTACTGCCTCCCCCACCCCCTCTTTATTGGTGCTTCCTGAAAGATTGGATATTACATTTGTCACGTCTATATGGCAATTATTCCAAAGGCTTTATCTTTTTTATTTAGAATAAAATTATTAAATAAAATACAAAATAAAAATACATAAGTGGAATCATGTTGTGCCCACATGATTGAACATGATCCACTACAAATTGGTCCACTAGGATCAGGTGGGGAAGGGAAGGCCGCGATGTTTATGAATCTGCTCCTCTCGTCCCCTCATCTAATTGTGGGACAAAGAAGCCCCCTAATTAGCCCAGATTGGTAGCAGATGGGGTACCCTGGACTGACCCCGCCGCCCTGCCGTCCAGCTTCCTAATTACATTTCCATCACAATCGGCCCTGCGTGCAGCCCGCCCCTTGCTTTCTGACCTCCACTCTTGCCTTCTCTCTGCTCTCACTGCCTTTGTTCTTGCCACCACTCCCCTCAGCCTGCCTCCCTCCCTCCCTCTGTCACGTCTGTCGCTGCCCCCAGCCTTCTCTCACCCCCCTCCCCCCATTTGTAAAATCTCCACTTCCTTTTTATGTGTGCGCGCGTGTGTGTCTGCGTTTATTTTGAAAAGTGAAGGGGGGTGGGGGAGAGAGAGTGCGGGGGCTCTCTTACCTTGATTGTTTTGGTCTGCAGTTTGAGACCGTTGAGTGTGTTGATGGCCTTATCTGCGTCATTTGGATCTACGTAGTTTACAAAGCCGTAGCCTAAACTTTGACCTGGACGCATGCAAAGACACGGGATTGGCGTCAGTTATCGTCAGCAGCCACCAGGGCAAAGAGGATATGATTTTAAATAGCATGACACTGCGGCACCTGTTATCTTGTCTCTAACTAGCTTGCAGGACTCTATCTCTCCAATGCTCCCAAACAGACTTTTGAACTCTTCCTGAGTCATGTTCTGAGGCAGGTAGTTGACGATCAGGTTGGTCTTGCTGTCGTCTGTGGCACCGTTAGTGCTTATAACCGGGCCGTTGGGCAGACTGGTTCCACTTGGACCGTTGGACACCTGGGTTTCCATGGTGCTGATTATCTGCTGAGGAAAACGGCTGAGTTAGTGACTTTGCCGCATAAATAAGCATTTATTATACGTCATGTGAATAATATGTTTTTATTCCCCCCCAATTCCAATGCAGAGCTTCTAGCGCTGTGTCACTGTCACGGGGATAGGTCAGGAATCAGCCATGGTAACAGGCAGCAGGAGGCAAGGTCTGATTCCACATACACGAGGACCCTTTCCCCTCCCCCTGTTATTTCCCCCTGCACTCGCTGCCTGCCACTGGTTGTGCAGATGTCACAGTTCCCTTTTACTTTCTACCCCCGCCCCTCCCCCGACTTCACCCCATGGTCAAACGCCATTGCATCACACCACTATTAGGTGGCTGATATATAACAGACAAAGAAAGTGTGCCATTGCTAAGTGAGTTTCTTTCTAATTGGGATAAGGAATATGGTTGCAAACAAAGAGGGTTGGGTTTACTCTCTTGGCTTGTTATAGTTCCTTTATGGTCGAGCTGGTTGTTATTATTTTTCGGAGAGTCAGTGAGTTCGTGCACAATGTTGGTGTTTTTTTTCTCCCGTGTTGCTCTGGAGTATACCATGTTGCTTAATTTGATCCACGGGGTATTCTCAAGGAACATCTGTGTGCAGGGTCATGAACACAACTTCCTGCCCCAGTGTTTCTTCCTTTTCCTTTAGGTTTCATATTTTATTCCACTATATGTATGCTATATGAATGCTTACTGTGACTATAGCCAAATGTTCTGTGACAATGTCAGAGTTTACATTTGAAAGCAGCATTTTCTGTCAGTAATACATTTTCCCTTTTAAGGAAAAACTTATTGGACATTACATGTTTATGTGTACTTTTTAAGTAAACTGTTTGGATAAAGGAACATAAAGTATTGGTTTGTTTAAGATCTAAATATTTTATATATTATTTAATTTGTACTATAATAATTACATTTCCACAATAATTACATATGCCACTGAGCAGTTTTAGACATTTTCAGAGCATTTTAAGGCAAATATTCAGATTTACAAAATCGCAATCACAACACAATTTACATCTTTCTCAAAACCAAAATCATTAGAATTAGAATCAAGTGTAATACAATAGCAATTTACTATTTGCATTTTATTATATAGGTTATTATCATTGGAAAAAAAATATGAGTTATTGGTATTCTAGGCTAGAGGAGCATCTTTTTAAATTGGCCTAAGATTTGAATATATACATTCATTCATTTGTAATATTTTATATCAGAGAAGAAAATATATGCATCCAAAAAAAAAAAACTATTATCACCGAGACAACGCAAAATGAGTCTTCCAGGGCTTGAGGTTATATCATGCACATATTTGCTGTGCTCTCTATTTCCATATGAGCGCATACTCTGAAAGCATGCATTGCTTTGATGATACTGTGAAAGCCCACTGTTGTTTAGAGCATTCCCCCACCTCTCTGGCTCTGTCCAGCCTGCCTTTTCCATCTTTTCCTCTAATCTGTTTTCATGCTCTGAGCCTCACCTCTACTCAGGTTGCCCAGGTAACAGCCCCTCGAAGGCTGCATTGTTTTGTATGGCTGAATGGCTTTTTTACATTCAACTCTGTAAGGGGGCAGATATTCTGCCAGATTTAGCTATACTATATCAGTATAATGTGGCTTTGCCGACACATAATACACTGTATCTATGTAAAATTGATATTGACAAGGGGAGAACATGGCCGAACAGCCTGGAGAGCCAGTAAGCTTTGACAGACTAAAAATGCACTTCATTTCAAAGCACAAAGGCGAGCCATCCTAGAAAAGCAATTAATTGTGATAATATTATTGTGAAGTGCAGAAATGCTTGCCAACCTGCAGTGAGTATTTTTATATTATTTGGGTGTTTTTATAATGTGTTATAATAAATAGAGACTGACAAATGCTGAATGTATGATTTCCGTACTGTATATTCACTGTAATAGTAGGCCCGAATGTCAAAAGTTTATTCCTGTTATCATTAATAATTGTTTCCCAAATATGACAAATAAGGGAAAGACTCTACATTTGAGACAGTTTGACTTGCCATCCACAATGACACACATCCACTGTGAACAGTAGTTATATAATTTACTGAGAAGATACTGTAGCTTGGTTACAGAGAGACTCTGACACAAGCAGTAACTAAATTTCACATTTTCAGAAACATGGGAGTGGGGTTGACACTGAGCTAAAATGAATTGTATCACATGCTACACTAGAATACACTTATCCTAAATAAACCTTTAAAATAAAATGTAACCACATACAAAAAACTTAACGAATGTACAATTTACTGCAAATGTATTATTGACACTCCCTTTTCTCTATTTTGGGGAGAAGATTTCCCTCAATATTTAATGTACTGCCTCAGCATCGCCTACACACTCCCAGACTCACACGCAAGCAGGAGCCCTGACTGCCATGCCAAACACATGAGCACAGACTAGAACGCAAAGAAGACGCCTGCTGCCTTCACTGCCAAATGCACATGCCACCTACACTGTATATTTTCAATTTCAAAACACAGAGGCATTGCCCAAATAAAGGCAACGGTGATCGCTATACTTTGCTGATGTTATGATATTATGCTATTGTGATTTGTCTGATCGTGTGAGTGGTAGAGCTGTTTAGGCTGCTGTATATTTTTCAGTTGTACATGTAAACGGGGTGTAAAATGTTACCATGTCCTGTCACACTGTCCAGTTAATAAACGTTATGTAAGGTGTAGAGATAGTGAGCCACATTGGTTTTAAAATGTAAAGGTGTTTATGAATTGATTTCTCTTTGTGTAGCCTACAATTATCTTTAGAAAGGTAAAATATTACCACTGGTCAAAATGTGTTTTCTAAAGATATGCCATTAATGTGGATTTATAATAAAGTATAGGCTACAGCAATCTCACTCAAAAAGCTTTAATCTCAAATAATTATGTGAGCTTCATGCTGGCATTCTCAAAACACATTTTTGTGGGACATTTTGGGAAGGCATGAATTAAAACTGAACGCTAGCCTGAAGTGTAAACGAGCCTTCTAAACACCCAGATTACAGGATTATCCCAAAACAAAGGGAATTAACACACTGCATTTTAACGGGTCATGGTGACATGCATCTATAAAACAACTGGGTGACAGGCCGTGCCTCAGCTAGTGTCAGCTATGCTTTCTAGTCTGGCTCTGTAGATAAAACACTCTCAGAGGATCCTCTTCATTGATAAGAGCAGAGCAGGCAAACGTCAGAGGGCAAGGAAGCGAATCTGGCTCCTAGTGTTTGTACATGCTGCCTGCGTGGCGCTATCCAGCGTGCTGAAAAAGGGAGTGGCTTTTTGACTATTTTCTTTGAGACCAGAGAAGCCCGTAAAACCACTGATTCGCTTTTATTGAATTTTCAGTAGGTTACGTTTAAATAACCAATTTTGTATTTTCTAAATAAAATAGTATATGCATTGTAGAAACTCAGATGTGCATTCGCGATGTTATTCCGTTTTTGTAGACGAAAGGCGTTCGCCCTGAAGGCATTCGACAACCGGAACGCTGAATAAATGTATTGAGATCCAAACAAAAGAGCCACCCGTTCCCCCTCTTCTTGCGCGCAGAGGCTATGGCAGCACTATGAATATTAATGTAAACAGTGGCGCTTTGTGTTGTGGCCACAGGCTGCAGGACACTCCGGGAACAATGACTTACAGTTACCAGACTCCCTCGAGAAAGTCAAAGGCGCCATGATGGGCTAAATTAACCCTGGGCTATAGCTAATATACTATATATATAAAACACGGTTTGGATCCTGCTAATGTGTTTACTATAGTAGACTATTGTTTGTCAGATTAGCCAGATTTAATGTTAATAAACTGAGGTTAAAAACTGGATTGGATTGTAGACTGACTTGCCCATCGGTGTGACCCTTTATCTATAGACATAGGGCAACAGGACAATAGGATAAATCAAACGACGATAGGATAAATCAAAGACGTTGCAATCTCATTTCTCATATTAGTTGTCTAATCTGTATATGTCTATCCATAGATCCATAGAATTCTTTATTAATATTATACAAATATTTTAATCAAACAATGTTTAAATAGGCATATAGCCTATCTAAAATATGCAAATATTAATCTGCCATTACTTTGAATTATTTTGCTGTTGTTGTCTTTGAATTGTGTAATTGAAAGGTTATCTGACTCAAATGTTTTATTTGCTTGGCACTGCGGTACAGCCATTCTCATGGACTGCGGTCCATGTGGATGGCTGACCTTCTGGGCCTATTGCCGGTTACGAGCATAATAAGCGTGTACACTACTATGTCAAATGTCATAAATGGCATGTAGACCTTACAATTTTAAATCCCTTCAGTTAGAATCAAGGCACATGTTCGTGAGGCCTTATCCCAAACTAAAGCTCGTTGTGATAATGCTTCCACTTTTGCAATAGTTAATGCATTGTTGTTGAAGCTCCCATTAGACAATCTAGTTAAATAATATCAACAATCGATATTCTTTCCAATAGCCTATATTAACAAGCATGCGTCTTCGTCTAACACGTTATTTGAATAGGCTTATTCCTAAACATCTATAATAAACAGCGTATTTTGTCGCTTAATGTAATCACGCACCCTCCACGTTTACTTTGTTAGGCTACTTGTGCATTGATAGTTTTACGTCGTTCATTTTACGTCCACAAACATTAAAGTCAAGCGTCCTGACTTGACTGTTTCACCTACTGTCAGCTATTACGGGTCATCATTACGCCTGAATCAGACTAGGGCGTTTGTTCAGATAAACGCTATGGGGCCGCTCGCCAGCGCGTGCCATAGTTCCTTAAGGCCAACCGAGACACGCCCAATTATGCCTTGGGCAATCTAATTTACCAGTGCTCACATCTCCGTTTATCGGGCGACAAGCGCGATTCAAGCAGGGCGATCTTCACATGCATGTTTAAAGTGGAGATGCCCGTTTATTCTTGCGGCCTTTGAGATTTCCAGCCGATTTACTTGCGTTGCATCGCAACGAGGAGGACCCTCAGGAATTTTGACTCCACTGATTCCATCCAGACCATTGATGCGTAAGCTCTCCCCTCCCCCTCCCAGAGTGACTCGACCCTTTTTTCTTTGGCGTGCTCTCGATGGGCCCTCAGCCTCCGAGGCATCGTGTTTTGTCTCTCAACCCTGTCTACAGCATCCTTCTGCTGCACCAGGCAGAGAAAGAAGCCAGTCCTCCCCCACCTTGCAAACGGATCTTCGGACAATGCTCCGATAGGCCTTTTACGCGTTCTTGTAGTTTATTCCCTCGGAATTCCATCCCGTTCAAACCCGCATTGTTGCTACGATTTTAGTGAAATGTTTCGAAATTGCATGTACAGTATCTGTTGTGGCTGTAATAGCATATAGCATGTGCTATATAAAATGGCAGAATAAAGGCTATGTCGTTGACGATGGATGCAGGATGCAGCGCAGTCGCGCTTGGCGCATCGTTGAGGATGATCTTACTAATTGCCTTAGTCGATCGTTAATCTTGTCATAACAATACAGCATTGCATTATGGTCAAATGCATAGGCCACCGATACCATTCGATTCAATTTATATGGGAAGATGTATTCTACAATTCTAAAGGCACTAGAGATGCAGTTTAGATATACATATATATATAATTAATTAATTATATATATGTTTATTTATATTTTTATATAAATCTGTTTGTATTGGAATAGCTTTTAAATATAGAAAAAATTGACTTAGGTTTGTGACTCTATATTGTATGCATGCTGCTACCACATCCTGTTTGCAAACATAAGATAAATAGAGGCATACGTACAGTAACCATTCTTGACGTACAATGAAAGAGATATAGGTCCTTCTTTACACTGGTCTTGGATCTGGAGTCTTTACGCTCTACGGCTTGCCTGCTATATGGCCTTGGCGTTCAGTCTGGAGTCCAAATTAAAAGAAAAAAAAAGAAAAAAGGAAAAAAAATACAATCTTCGTCAGAGGATCTCAGCCCTGGGAGATATAGTAGGTGTCCTCTGTAGGGTGAAAATGAGGAGCGAGGGGTTTTTCTTCAGGACGACGATGAGGGAGAGCTTTCTCTCCGAGTGGCGTGGGCGACGGCTCAGTACAAAAAAAAAAGAGAAGCAGTGATCCTCGGCAGGGTGTGTCCAGGGGAGGGTGTTCTTGGTTCTGCTGCCTTTTTGTGTGTGTGTGTGTGTACGTGTGCGCGTGCGTGTGTGTAACTCCCTGCTCCTCGCGCAGTCTCCTTCTGTGCCTCTGCTGCAATGTTCTTCTTTTATGCGTCCTTCTGGCTGGCAGAGCGCGCTGCTGATTGGCTAATTGTGCAGGGAGGGTACTACACAGCAGCCATTGCAATGCGCTCCTCTCCCATTATCCCCTTCAGGAGGAGAGATCGCCCAGAGCACCCCTCCCCGTCCCCTCCCCCTCATCTCTCCCACCACTCCCTCAGTCTCTTTGCCTTGGCCTTTCTTCCTGCTCCCCCCCCTCCTCCCATAACCACCTCCTCCTCTTAATACACACACGCAGGGCAGAGTGAAAAGGCCTCCACCTGCACTTTGACAACAGATGGGTGCAGCGCAAGGCAGCGTCCGCGTCTGCGTCGCGCGCCCCACGCTTTCTCTCAGCGCGGCCCACGGCCCTCACTCCCTCTCCCCGCTCACGCTCAGCCTCTCCTCTAAGACGACGGGGTGTGTGTGTGTGTGTGTGTGTGTGTGTGTGTGCAAAGCGAAGGGGCAGCCTCAGCTATCCAGCTTGTTATGATTCGTCAGCTCAGTGGCTCGCTTCCTGTACGACAGACGAAGATACCCATGTTGTGTGCGCGCGTGTGAGTGTGTGTGTGTGTGCGTGCATGCATGCACGTGTGCGCGTGCCCATGTGTGTGATCTATAAGCGCGCCGCGAGGTGTGGTCAAAAACAAATCCTGAAATCAGTAAAGCAGAATAACTGGCCAAGGAATAAGGAACATTTCATCACCGTATGTTTGGCCCCCGACTCCATTTTCGGGCAGATGGCTGACTGTGTAGGGTCAGGTGCAGAACTGCGAATGCCAAATTAGATAGGCCTCACAAATCCCACGTCCATTCAGGACACAGGCAAGGGAATGTACAGGTGGGGAAGTATCGTCAGGAAACGTATTATCTCTGCGTGTCCAGCTGTGATTCCTGCACCGCCGCGTCTTAAGTGTCCACTGGCTAAGGGCGTAGCACTTCCCCCTTGCCCACCCCCCGCTCATAGGGCCGTGTGGCGGTGAGTGCTCGCTGAGACACGCTGTTTGGTCTCATCTATAATGCATCTCCTGCCCCGGGACATCATGTGTGACAAATGACCTATTTTTGTGCAGACCCCCAATGGGCCTTGACCTGGGGGGGAATGGGTTAGTGTGTGCGTGTGTGTGCACGTTTACATAAATCACTTGTGTGTTTGTGTGAGTGTGTGTGTATGTGCGCGTGCCTCGCATGCTTGCGTATGCGTCTTTATAGGGTTGCGTGGGCGGGCGGTGCCACGAGACAGCTCTGTGTGAAATCAAATGCCTGTTGATGATGATGTGAGCCCCCCCCCCTCGCTTCGACAACGGCGTCTTCTGCCTCGCTCCGCCCACGGCTGACCTTGAGGAGTCCTCAGACGTGATGCCGTAAGGTGATGCTGGCGGTGCGGGGGGTCGCTCTTTGCATTATTGACACCAGCCGGTGATGTCAACAACTAATGTGGGGGAGCCAGAGGCGTGTTTGTGCCGTCATCCTTCTTGCCCGTTTGATTAGACTTCTAGCCATTTTGTCTCAGACCTGGCCACCTGCTTCTCTGATGCCTCGGTTGCAGTCACCTATCTTTCAGTATGTTTCCGAATGCGTAGTCGGTCTGATGTTTTACATAATTGCCTTACATAAGTAGCTAGCTTGGCTCAGAGCTTTGGTGATATTAGTGGAGATGAATTTAACATGAGGAAAGCACTCTTTAAGCTTTAATAAGAGGATAGAGCTGCACTGTCAGTCTGTCTTAACCCCGTCCCCACTTTTCTGCCAAGCAGTGACTCAACTGAGCCTGGATGCATTTGAGTGTTTGATCGAGAGGGTGATGGTGTGTGTGTGTGTGTGTGTTTATGCCAGAGCCGTGTGCATGTCTGAAGAAGAGTGAGTGCGAGATTCAGTCATTAGGTGCTTGTGTTTTTTGCCGTTTTGTTTGCAGCATAAAAGCGGCTCTTGTAACACAAAGGCACACGGGGCCGTCAACAGACTACAGCCCCACTTGCGATTCACACTTAGTGTGAATAAATGGGCTTAATTGTGGCCCCTGATTAGAGCCCTGGTTGGTGGCACGGCAGCTGAATCCTCACCAGGGTTAAGAGGGCATCTGAAGCACCTATTGTACATTTCTGAATCAAAGGAGCAAGCATTACATGTGCTCAACCCCTATTTTCTATTATCTTACTGATTATGTTCCTATTGTTAGAGGCTCCTCCACTAGTGGTGATTAGTAGTTGTGTTGCATAGCTTTTTCTGGTGCAGAAGAATACCCCCAAGCATCTTTTGTTCTTGTCTAATGCATTGAGTTTTATTTTCTTCTGGCACATCTTGGAATGCTATTCAGTGCCTACAGAATTAATGCTTGAAAGAAATGAGTTGGTCAGAGACATTTTTATATTGCAAGGTACTCTATTACTTTATGTGCAGTTACAGTGAAAAAGAAGATACACTTGCCGTGTATAGCAAAAACTTTCATATTGTTTCATATTTGAACTCACAGCATACTCATTTTTATATATTCTAATTGTTTTAATATAACAAAACACTTTGTAAAGTTTCCAATGAATTCCGTGGTCAAGCCTGAACTATTTCTGTTAGTATTACATCAGAATGAATGCCTGTTGCCTTTTATCCTGAGGAAAGTTGATGACTGTGTGTGAGTCTGTGTGTGAGTGTGTACGCGTGTGTGTGTGCGTGTGTGCGCGTGTGTGTGTGGTTTGAAAGATACAATTCAGCCCCAGCTTTGGCTTATTTTGTGTTTTCTCTGTTTTTTTAGCTTTTTGGCTAGTTAGGATTTCATTACAAAAGTAGCTGTTGTGAATGGTCCAAAATTAAATTATTAAATTAGACTATTTTAAAATAAAGATTTGTTGATAATGGCCATTGGCCTAATTCACATGTGGCATTATTCTTACTATATGTGTGTGTATCTCTCTCTCTCTCTCTCTCTCTCTCTCTCTCTCTCTCTCTCTCTCTCTCTCTCTCTCTCTCTCTCTCTCTCT
>JAODUH010000023.1:1224538-1246524 GCA_027564835.1 Typhlichthys subterraneus | reverse complement strand
TTTGAGGAAAGAATGTGTGAGTTTTCATAGAAAACATGAAATTGTCTGGGTGACCCCAAACTTTTGAACGGTAGTGTGTGTGTGTATATATATATATATATATATATATATACACACACACACACACACACACACACACACAGTATATATTGAACTGAAATCTTGACTTTAAAAAAATATCGCAAATCAAATCGCAATATCTGTCATAAAAAAAAAAAAATTTCCCCAAAAAAATCGTTCAGCCCTATACCCTACCCAAAAGTCAACACAGCCCACATACCCAGAGAAGTCTGAGAAGATGAGGTAGGTGTTCCCAGGAGTCCATGCTCTTGTTTGGCCACCATGGCTGGAGGCTGATTTGGCTGCGACACCATCCCTGACAGCAGAGACTGGGACAGGGACTGGGAGAGTGAACTCAGTGGAGAGGTGGAGAGAGAGGAGGAGGAATTAAATGAGGAAGATCGTGCGAGGGAGCCAGGAATGTTAACCGGTGCAGATCCTGTCAGCATCCTCTGACCTATGTGGAGAAAGTAAACAGTGTTAATACTTTGACAGAAAAATGACAATACACAATATTCACATATATTAGGACATTTTACTTGTTAATCCCATGTTGTTTTCTTGTTCTTCAAAATCCTTATCAAGAGAGGCAACATTTATGTCACTGAAGTTCAGGTCAAGAGCAGATCCTGGAGGAAAAACAACATGACATTAACATATTTCCTTTTAGACAAAGACGTGGATCTTTGAGTGGCTTAGGCATAGGCATTTACCTATGACTGACTCCACTGTGTTGCTCCCTGGATAGAATGGGGTGGCTTTTGCATTCATTGTTGAAAGGGTGGTGGGCGAGGAACTGTCTGAGCCAATGCTAGAAGCTAGACTTGATGTTATACTCGAGGTAAAGCTTGATGCCAATGGGTTCACTGAAAATACAGTATTGTGCATCTATAAGGGAACAAAAAGTTGCAACAAACAACAACAAAGTTATTAAACATTTGTTTAACACTATAGATACCAAGATCACACACTTATCATTAGGGTTGGGTACCGAAACCCGGTGCCAATATGAGCGTATCTACCAGACCAAATTAAAACGCAAATTTCGGTGTCACTTTCACTAAATCTACATTATACGTAAAACGGGGGAAGGGTAAATTTTTTTATAATGTGTGTTTTAGCTCCGTATAATTATCTGATACTTACACGCGTTGCGTGTACACTGGGCAGGAACACTGGGCATGCGTGTGCCGGTGTAAACCGAAAGCATTTTGTCAGAACATTTAATACTAAAGAGGAACAACATGGGGAAAAATAAGACCAGATATGTATTTTCTTGGACTGAATCACTGGAATCTTTACTGAAAGGAACCCTTGAGTGTAGGGCGATCATGGTGATTTATACATTTTCCCTTTGGTGCTCCGAAACGGAGGCAAGAAGATCATCACTCATCGCACATTATGACATAAGGTAGGCTACCATTAGCTACATTAAGCATGCTAAAAATGTAAAAGATTCAAAACAGATGCACCGATCAACCGCCTTGTCTTTCTAATTATACCGCCGTTTACCGATCATATGCCTATATGTTTACCTATAATGTATGCTGGTGCGCCAGCATGTTTGCGTCGCAAAAGACGTTCACTCATGCCTTTTATGATTTTAATCTAGAGACTGTAGCTACTGTATAAACTGTCACGGTAAACTACCTACAGATTATGCACGTCTGCGTGGTTGTCCATTCCATTTATTGCCTGAGGAAGATGTCAAGTTACTCGACATTCACACATTGAGTGTCAATATGTTTTCAAATAAAAACACGCAGAGCAAATCTGTTTGCATAGGCCAACTATTGTTCATCTGAAGGCCAAATTAATCTCAAAAGACCACGTCTTATTTTTATCAATAAATCCTGTTAAACGGACATGCCTTGTAAAAGTGTAAACATGACAAATGCCAGCGCTGGTGGCTAAGGGAACAAATTACTGTGAATCATATTAATTTGAATAATAATGAACAGCAATGAACAAATGACTAAGAACCGGTTCAGGCACTGTTTAGGAACCGGAACCGTTTACAAAGTATCGATTTGGAACTGGGATCGTATTAAACCCAAATGATACCAAACCCTACTTATCACTTGGTATTAAATGAATCATCACGTGATGTATTAGAATGCTTCCCCTTCCTGAACCACTGTTTCTGAATGCGTACTCTTATTACAAAAATAAAACATTACTGTCAAGAGCTAAAGCCAAAGGCGAAAGTTAAGGTTGAAATTTGGATGGGACATCATTCCCTACTACTGGCAATCGATGCCCTTGCTGCTACAAGCATACATATGCATACTCATGATGGACAACTGCATAGGTATGCATTGACAATGAAACACACATTTAATTAATTTAACCTAAAGGCTACATTGTACATGGCTAAATGTATAAAACAATGTTAGATGTATCCCATTATTGTCAGTAGGCTATTAGAGACAATAATGTTAGCTACTATACTGAGCAAGCCCTCAATTATTTTGTGTGAGGTAAGGTTTAACGTGGTCATATTCTTATAGATATGATTGGCAGGGACAGGTCCCTATACCATCCATACTGAAACCTACACCTATAGGTGGATCAGACATAATTGAAGATAACATTTTAAAATTAAGTTGAGGTCTGACATCACATGTCTGAATGATTAACCTCTGCTTTTAACCAGTGAATGTTATATATGAACAAACAAAAAATAATTGTTTAAATTTTCTATAATTAAGACATTAAACATTATTTGTGCTAAACTCAAATAACACACCTGCTTGTTTTGGTCCATTGATTTTTGATCTCCCTGTCCCTTGTTCTTAATCTGCAAAAAAGCAAAAGAAAATTAAATTAAAAGCCATAAAAAAAACAAAAATGTAAGAAACAAAAAAAGATGAGGCCAATACCACTGAATAATATGCAAACAATAATGCCTATATTGTCCTATTGTAACTGAATTGCGCTAATGGAAACTTAAGAACCTGTTTGACCAAATGTAACTTACCAATAATAATGCTTTTGAAATCAATACATTTAGGGTAAGCACGATTAAAGAGCCCACATACGGTAATTAGTTATTGTGACTTGGGGTTTAATAAAATTAAGCCTACTAAAAAATAAATTAAGCCTAATAAAATTAAGGCAATAGCTGAACAACCCAGGAAAATATTTAAAAAATAAAGAAGCTATTAAATATAAATGTGGAGCTTCCTTTAAAATGCCACAAGTTTTTATAAGCACTCCATATGTGCAGCTAGATTTGCTCTACTGAGAAATATTTTATATCATATTGTTTTGTCAGCCAGTGGGAACAGACACAGATAATACCTGGCATAATAATTTTAAATAAGAGAAATTAAGCTTTTCAAAGTATAAACTAGAAAAAATGGAAATGACAAAATCAATATGACCGAATTACCTATAATAATAATAATAACAATAATAATAATAATAATAATAATAATAATAATAATGACTCCAAAAATGTGAAAATAAAAAAAGAACAAGAAAGAGGCAATCCATATGTCTTCAGGATTTAGAGAGAACAGTCTGTGTACCTGATCCTCACGTTCAAAGCCCGGAGCTTTAGGATAGTTAGACGTCAGAGACGAGACACTGGACATGCTGGACTCTGAACATAAACTACCGTTATTTAAAGACTTGGGTCCGCCGGTGGAACCCACAGGAGATAAACTGTTGCTTCCTGAGCTGGGCGTTACAGTTGGGCTAATACAACATGAAACCTGGGGGAGAGAAGGGCATAAGATCTTAAAAAAAAGAAAAAAAAAAAAGACAATGGTCCAAAAGAAATCTAGTTCTTAGTAAGACAGGACTATTATCGTCAGAAATATCTCTAACTCTTTCTTTGGGAGTTGCCTCTTCTCCAAAACAATACAATAATGAAACGTGAGAAAATATTAATGACACACTGATGCAAAAATGGGAAATTATAGTTAATAAAAATAAAATTAAAATAAAATAAGAAATAGATAAATGTTCAACACCTGGCTTGCAACATACAGACATGTTCAGCATGTTACAGTTTATACTACTACACTGTTTATTTATTTTGGTTTTGTTCTTACCCTTCATAAATCCCACTTAAGAGAAACAGCAGACAGATTATAATTATGTGAAAACATACACTTCCTATTTGGCCATTGCTGCTGGTCGCGTTGGTGTGGGAATTTCCTCCACTGTGGCACTCACTGATCGAACACTCTGAATACTGCTGAAAGCTTAGCTGGGACTGTGAACCTGACTGTATCGCAGTCAGCAAAGAGCTCATGGTCTCTTCTGTGGAGGGAATTCCTGGTAGGAAAGAAATACAAAAATTGTTGTGACATCATAAATAAGGGTTGTGGAAGAGTATGAACAGACTGGCCACTTACTTTCTACATGTGCAAATGCACAAAATGGTCCTCTTGGACAATATCCAGTCTGCCTCATGTCATTACATTTGGTGGATTTGTAGATCTTAAAAAATAAATAAATAAAAGAAGTAAAGCACAGTGTCCACCAAAGCATTTTCTTCTCGCGCCAGCGTTATTTTTCAATTGATTCCAATGGGAGTGCCGTGTTTTTCCAGGCTTTAAAAATGCTAGGTGTGTGGAGATGAGCGTTTATTTACACGCCAAACGTCGGGCGTTTATTTCATGCTGAATGCCAGGCGCTGAGCGTTTTTTAAAGTTGAAACATTTTAAACTTTGGGTGAAGCTGTCACTGTTTCTCCGGCCGTCCAATCGCAGCGGTGAAGGGGTTGGACAAATACTACTAGCAAACATCACATCCTACTTCTTGCACACGACGACAGCAACAAAGGAGAAGTTTATAGTCAGTTGACATCCCCGGACTACAGCAAGAATACCAACACGAAAAATAATGTATAGAATATTACAAATGAGATCATTTGTTGATAACACAAACTAGCATTTATTTGCAACATATGAATTCCCACAGAGATTCTGTTTCATAACAACCAAAGCGTCTTAGCTGAAAGAAACGCTTGCGCTTCCAAAAACGCTTCCTAGCACTGTCAATTGGGCTTTTTCAGCAGCGGAAAAAAGCTTTTGTGGACACGTGGCCTTAGAGTGAGAAAGCATGCAGCTGCTTGTCTCTAAATACCAATTCAATACCAATTCAGCAGAATTGGTTTAGATTATTCTTTAAGGTGCTTGCACACTGCCCAGACTGTGCAAAACAGACACCAATGTTCAAAAGTTGGCGGTAGTTGGTTGCAGTCTTTAGAATGGTCAGAAAACAAACTGCCTGTCCAGACTGTAACTTACAGGACAACTGTATATAATAACATATCTCAATTGCAAACAAGTCGAGCTGACATTACGGTACTATCGCAGTTGGAAAACGGCATGCTGCTTATGGTGAGTTGGGTTTTTGACATGTTCGACCCGACCGAACATGTCAAACTCTAAAAACTCCAACAGTGTAACACTAACTAACACCAACTGACAGCGCATACTGATCAAACAGTTGGCATTGGTTGGAGTCTGTCAGCATTTGTCAGGGCAGTGTGCAAGCAGGTTTAGAGACCATTAAAATACATTTACAAATGTTTAATCATTTATAAAATGTACATGTGTAAAAGATCATACTTGAGGAAAATAAGCTTAACTTACCTCTGGGTGGAACTGCTGTTCAGTGCGGGAATGACAATACTGACAACTATCTCCACTGTCACACTTGGAGGGCTCGCCCCACTCGTCTCCATGTTTCACATTAGGGCATGGAGTTGACCTGCAGTGACATTCACAAAGTCTCGAAATAACTTCCATTGCCCTATGGAGGAATTTCCCTCATTTTCAAACTGCAGTCACGTTCCAAAAATATGGAAAAGTGGAACAGCTGAAGCCACATTTTGCATTAAAAGGTTGCAAGAGTGTTGGAAACTGCACTGCAAACAGAACTTGAGACGCATATTCTGAATGCGCCGTATACATATCCAATGTTAGCAAACAACACAATTAGCTAATATTGGTCAAATTCAGGTCCAATTTCACCTGTATTTGAACTTGCGTGGATTCCGTCTGCGGTCTCTGCTGTTGTGATAGTGAGGGCAAGCGTACCCTTGTCTGCATAATCTGGGCGGCTTGGTGCATTGATCCGTCTTGTAGTTGGCTAATACAAAATTGGTGTCTGTACAAAATATAAATATAGGTAAATGCTAATCAAAATCAATACAATCTTTCATTTATTACTATATAAATGAAATGCTCTTAAATACCGTAGATATTAGCATCTATGTGCACATTTCTCACCCTGCCATCGGGGGTCCTCAGTGAGAGTTTTCTCTATCATGGCTTGGCTGGCTAGTACGCCAGGTTGCAGATCAGGAATGCCTTCCCCAGACCCAAGCTGTCCGTTTTGGAGGGCCTCTTGTGCTTGAATCTCTCTGGGAACGTGGACAGATTTTAGAATTATGGCACAAACAAGTTCAAGCAACACCATTACTAGCAAAA
Organism: Typhlichthys subterraneus; assembly: GCA_027564835.1. Lineage (NCBI taxonomy): Eukaryota > Metazoa > Chordata > Actinopteri > Percopsiformes > Amblyopsidae > Typhlichthys > Typhlichthys subterraneus. The sequence goes on along the minus strand of JAODUH010000023.1, from coordinate 1,240,012 downwards.
TTACACAGATGTTGAAATCAATTTACATCAGTGTACATGATTATGTTACCAAATTGCACTGACATAGGTTTGGCAGGAACACTGTGATACAATTTGCTTTGTGTCTCACCTGATATCGTAGACCGGGGGTCGCAGGTCATGTGGCCCATGAGCAAAAGCACAGTGAAGGCCATTCTTCACACAATGCCCACGAGCGTCTGTCTCGTGGATACAAGTACCAGTTTTATAATAGCGAAGGTGGTACTTGCGCTCTGTGTCACCTGTGGTCCGATGTAAGTAAGGACAGCTGAAAGGGCAAAGATATAAAGCCACAACGGGAAGATATTCACTAATCAACACACACAAAGAAAATATATAAAAAAATATAAAGGATAGTTATCTCTAGCTATATACACTTTGTGAAATTCCATAAATATATCCTTGCATACCGCTATCTTATTGTCTTTTGCGCTTCTGAGAAAAAAAATAATAAATCTGGTACTTCTTGGCTGCGTGCAGCCTTGGCTCCGTAAATAAGAACACAAACAAAGTGTTGCATACCCGCACACAACAACAATGTGAAAGGCTTCGCAATGCGTTTCAATGTGTGGCGTGGAGCTTCTGGACGTTGTTTTGAACTGAGCTCAATGTTAGCAAGCGTTAGAGTGACAGGCAGCAACTAAATCTCTCTGTATAACATGTAGGTCTACAGTACCTCAACTTACCCACTGCTATTCTGGTTCGCATTACCTCCTTGAGGACATAAGACAGAAAACTAGCCTGCTTACAGGATACATCTTTCAGAGTGTCATATTATAAGGTATGGATGTTCACTCTATACTTGGCGGTGAAACTAATGTTCTAGATGGTGGTTAATTGAAGAACATTAGCAAATAATAGCCTAATCATTCCAATAAACATTTTTTTTTTAAATCAGCATAACAAAACTACAAACAGAAAACCCATGATAATGATAGTTGTTTTTTTATATACAAACTATATTCATCAGCCTAGCCCTTTTATAGACAAATTCAGATATTACATTAATGCAAGGCTTTTAGACATGTATAACCAATAAGGATTTGACTACACACAGTATTCTTCTTCTGTGTAGCAACAATTGCTATAGCAACAGATAAGGTCATTCAAAAATAGCAGCCATTGACAGAAGAATAACATAGATTGCAGTAGTGTTTTTATTTTAATTGTATAACTTTGCTCTTATCTCTCTGAATATACTGGTTTCACTCCCAGCTATGAGAATGTGCATTATTATTGCTATCTGTTACTTCCCAAAAAAAAAGTTATTCTCAAAATGTGTGACTTGATGTTTTTATCTTGTGTTGTGATCACAATATCTTACAAAGATTTAGAAAAATAGGCTATTTTTATTTCACATAGGTTTACAATGTATGGAAAGGAGGTGGACCCATACCAGAATATGTACAATGTGGATAATATTCAAACAGTCAATTTATTAAATTTCATCAACAGACATGAGGTACTCTTTCCAACTTTGTTATGCAACAATGAGAACACTAAACACATTATGTTTGCATTTCTCAGATGTATCCTACATTTAACACTGGGGATAACTAGCCTATTCTTAATATAACCTTATTCTAAATAGTGACTGATACACTTGACATTTAATTAAGTTTAGTTTATTTGTTTGTCCATATTTTTATTGTAATCTTTATATATGTGTCCATTTTAAGCACATGTTCAATTTTAGATACATTTTGTGACCCATTATTTAAATATATTTGTTATTACACATGATTGTGCTTCCTCTGGACGAACGCTTTATGCAAATAATTTACTGAATTGTATTCAAATTTAACAAACATATTAATAAATCAATGTAACACTAAATAGACGCTAATATGCCGATTAGAATAATTTTGCAAACCTGTTCTCAAAAAAATATGTGTGGGCGGGTCATTTTTGCTACAAAAAGTGGGCAATTTGATTTCGTGACCAATGAGGGGGTGTGTGTACTGCTCACAAAACCACCTGCTATAAGAAAACACTGACTAAAATGATCATATCCTTCTAACATAACGTAAACAACTGATCCCCATACACTGAACCATGCTAAAATAAACTTAGACTTACTCGTCTCCATCTGGACAAGTGCCTGTAGTCTCGTCGTATTTTGTGCAGTAAACATCAGGACTGTAGTTAAAAGTTCCATCTCTCCTCCTTATCGGCCGCCTTCGTCGCTGGTTGAGAAAATGCCAATGAAAACACGTAAAAGGTCTATGCTGCGTGCACTTGTGTTGAAGGAACAATGGGCACTGCTCCGTCCTAAACTCCTTCAAGTAGCTGCAATAACGAAGGAAAATTACACATTAGCATATTCACTTACATTTCTAGAAAAAAAAGTAGAAAATAACAAGTTTGAGTATCGCAAGAATGTTTCCTTTCGTGCAGATGATAGTGGCGCAAATGCCTTGGTTTACTCGTATATGCATTTGTTTGCTATTCACAGAAACGTGGCGCATACTTTCATACGCAACACTATCTGAAGCACTGGGGTCGTACGTTAAGTAAAGTGCGTAGCAAGAAGGAACTCAAAATAAATAAGGCCAAGCTATTTACAAGCGGACTTGTTAGCGAGTCCCTGGCTAATCACGTAGCAGAATAAGCAAACACTTGGATTTTAAGCAATTTCTTCAAATCAACGTGTTGACGCTACGAGCATTCTCTAAACAATTACAAAACAAACACGACCATTGTATTTTATTTAACTGGTCCAAGAGGTCTGCACACGACTGCTTTCGTCAGCGTGGAATCGCTATTTGCTAATGTAGGTAGTCACAAAGCCAGGAAAGCACCATGTTATAACGCATAAAGAATGGTTACACATATTCATTATTGCAAGTACAAATGCGTGCATGCCCGAATGGTCATATTTGGCAAATATGTATTTAGCAAATGTTAATGTAGCTCTACTTACGTATAGTGGGTAGGTTTCTCAGTTTGAGGAGAGGCATTGGCCGCCGTTTTCGAAACCGACGGCATTTTCAGTCAAAACAATAAAATGCGCATGCGCGTAGATCTGTTGGTTGCATGCACGTCTTCAACGCCACTGCACAGCAGCAGCAGCGAGAGCAAAGACACGGTGCAGTCCGTTGTGCTTTACCGGCTATGAAAGCGATGAGATAATAACTTATTAATTTACAAATGTAAAAATAGTGTCATTCATATGAAATACAATATTGGCCATATTGTCCGTGGCTATTCGTTAACTTAAAGAACGTGTGAACATTTGTATTATGCATATACACGAATACGAACTAAAGTAAGATACGCCAACATGCAGCACTGCAAGATCAGCGTGAAAAATAGGAAACAGCACCATAGAGCTATTTTACAATTAATCACCTGCCACAGACCTGGAGTTTCCCTGTGGCTGGTTATGGAATGTTTTATCGCCACCCAGTGGACTTCCGTTAGTGCCGTGTCCTACTTCAATATAGTGTGAGCTGTGAAATAAACCCAAAAACATCAACCAAATTCTGATGCTCTAGGGTTGCATGCTTAACGTTTTTAAAGTCTGGTGTGCTTTTGTTTCTTACCTGCAAATGCCATTTAACCATATAGGCAAGTTTAGTATTGGATTATCTGATTGCAATTTGATATCTAAAGGCTGCTATTTTAAATGTAGAATAATCAACAAAGGATATATTAAATAAAAAATATTTTATTTGCTTATTATGTTATATAACCCATTTTCATTCAGCCTACTGTACTTTATATATTGTAGGCTAGTCTGTTCTCTCTCACATCTTTTTTTCCTATAAGGGGTTTTAATTTACAAATGCAATTATATGTCTAATCAATTATTCAGATACTAGGGCCTGTAGTGTGCATAGCCTTGTGTTTATACAAAATCTTGCTGTAATTACCTTGAAATGCCCTACCCCTTCTCACTTTACGTGTTCTCATCACGTTTGTGTTTTTGTAAAGACGGCTGCCCTTTTTCACCCTTTGTCTGTTTCATAAAACAGGGATTTTACGTTTTAGACAAACATTTTAGGTTCCAATCATCATCATGTATACAATATATTCACCTCTAACAGATTATTGAATTGAGTGTTTTACAAGCAGTGATATCACAGAATTGAGAATTGTAGACCAAAATGCAGGACATTGACTTGAGCCTAGCTGAAACATGAACTTGTTTGATTATACAGTAGGAATTTAGTTTAAACAATGAGCATAACATACACTTCATCTAGTCACTATATGGTTAATCGTAATCCTTTTGTCATGAGACAAAAGATCACAATGCACCAGATTCCATGGGAACTTGATGTAAATGAAGACCTCCTCAAGGTGACAGGATTCATCTATGGATATGCCTTCTCTTATTACATTTGTATGTCTTCACTTTCTGTGCTTGATTAATTTTGAATTGGCTTTAAATATGTAAATGTGAGCAAGGTTGAAAGTCACAGCCTTTCCCCCTTTTAATAACGTCAGTCAGCAGAAACCTTTAACCTTCCTCAGTAGGACCAGCTGTTCACAGGCCTCTGTTAACCTTTTCTCACAGTGGCTGCTCATGTGACACGTTCTGCTCAGGCAGTGAACTTGGAGGTTTTGACTCTCAAGGTGTTGCTTGTTGATGGACATTAGCAGGCCTCATTGCATTGCTCATGGTTCCTGTCCAAGTCCCTCCATGTGAATATCTTTAAGGACATGCAGCATTAAACTTGTTTAAGCATTTGCATGTGAACCCTTGTACTTAGTAACTGTTAGAATATATTTAAGCAGGAACCTCTGCCAAAGTTTTCCTGTAACTTCTTATTCTTTTCCTTATTAGGAGGTTGTAAAACCATTCCATGAGGTTGCTAAACCATTCCTTATACAAAACTCTTTCAGTTCATCGATATTGTTGGAATTTCTTTTGTGAACAGTCCTGCTGAGGTCATGTTAGCATTTCAATATGACTATTACAAAACACATTTTTTTTGTTGTTGTTTTTTGTTTAAAACATTCTGTTTTGATTTACCTTTTGCTTTAATTGAGAAGCCACTATCAGAACATTCACCTGTAAAATGTTTTGATCATTTTGAATTAATTATTCCACCAATAAGCAACGATGATGCTTCACAGATGAAATTGGTATTGTTTTTGCCAAAAAACACCCTATCCTAACATTTTTTGATGTTATTGTTTTCACGGTGGGTTTGAGGAACACTCCTCAACACTCACACTTTTACAGATGAAGATCATACCAGATTTATTCTCAAGAGATCATAAACCTTGTAGCTGTAAACTCTTCTACTGCACAATTAGTCCTTATGTTACTTAATGTTGTGTAATTGTAGGTTAAGGTAGTCAATTTATTTTTAGTGTCATGTACCACAGCAAGTTTAACATTTCTGCATGCTTCCTTACAAACATTTTCTTTAAACAAATCCCAGATGGGTTCCCAGACTGCCTGGGTTGTCACAGCTGGAATAACAGTTTGTGGTTTGGAGTACTGCTTTTTCAAATCAGGCCAATATACAGTATGTACTGTACAGTAGCTTCTTTATCTACAACAACGGCAGAGGCATAGCACAGAATGGATGCAGGTTACTGTACTCCATGTGCATTATAGGCTGTTTACTATTATATTTTGAATATGCGGTTCCCTGTAAGGCACCATCTACCCGATGGTATGTTAAACAACGTAGTTTTGCATTTTTCGCTGTGTTTAGGTAGTCTAAAGAGTATGACAAAAACAAACAATATGAAACGTGACAACATCAGGAAATGTATCTTCCTTTTCATAGTTCCACTATAGTCACAACAATTTCAATAGTTTTACTGTCCACTTTTCACTATGATATTACAATGTCAACAATCGACAATAAGTAAAACAGCAGGTATTAGGCATCTTCCATCTTAATCCATAAATAATCCAGTGTCGCAGCCATGATTATGACTATGACACTGGATTATAATGTGAAAGTACTAAAATGATGCCATTTTACAGCCGCTTCCTGTTGTCTCCACTGAATGATGTGTTTATAGTCTCATCTTCACCAAGCAAAACAACACCTGTCTTCTTGCTTTTGTCTATGCTCACACTAACAAGAGCTGACAACTCGTTTCAAAGTACGACATCCACTATTCAAATCAGGATTCAATATTTTCTGTATATGTCAGACAAACGTTTACCGTAGCCCACTGATACAATATATTTCACACCTTTGTATTATTATCATTTTTTTGTACATGCGAATTGCATTCATTGTTTTATTTCACTGCTGTTTACCATTATGGTAATATTAGATGCTAAAACCAGGTGGCAATATACTATATATTCAAAGTAAATGTATTAGCAAAATTCACTGTAAATTCCCCCCCCAAAAAACTATTATCAAATTGTCATCATCCTATACAAATATACAGATAATCATGTATGAACATGCTATGCTATATGCTGTGGCCTCTCTTAAAAAATGTGTTAATTAACTATTTTCATATAACTATAAAAGTGTGCTATTTGCTTTATTTCTGCAAATAAAATACATTGTCTACAGTTATTGGCATGGTCAAATTAATATATTAACAGTACAATACCCCTGATATTAACGCATTTCACACCATAACATATAAAGCAATAGAGAAATAGATTTCTTCATGTGATAATGCTATTGCTTCACATGCTATTGCCCAAAGTAGATTTGATAATTGTCTACTACTAAACCAATGTTCGATGCTAACATAAAGATGCATTGTAATTTACCATTACTAGCATGGTTTACTGACAAATGTCTAAAAATCACTGACCATGCAGTATAGATAATAATATAATGAAAGGTATCCAGCTCTGTCAAAAAACTATTGTTGTTTAAATGTCAATTTCCTCAACAAAGCAAGATGTACGTAGTGATCAATCAGATGTTTTCAGGCTAGCTGAGACACTGTAGAGAATCCTTGTGGCAGGCTACACTACAGCTCCTGGGAAAACAGAATGTTGGGGTAATATTTCACATTGCATCATGATTTCAGGTGGCTAGTCTAGTTCTATGCATTGACATTTCATATCACACCTCTGACACCTCCATTCTTACAGCGAGGTGTAAATCCAGTGTGTGTTGGCAGAAGCGGTTGAGCACAGACCAGCTTGCTTTCTTCTTAACGAAGAGACGAAGTTTGTCCCTGAATGTCTCTCCTAAGAAGCTGTATATAATTGGGTTCAGGCAGCTGTTGGAGAATGCTGCTAGGTTGACAATGTGGCCCGTGAGTGGGTAGTCATGCCATAGGGTGGTGGCAGTTCGCTGAGCTGGGTCTGCAGTTCCTTGGAGCAGCTGGATGAGGATGAAAACGTTCTCCGGCAGCCAGCAGATGAAGAACACAAGAACCACCACCACTATCATGCGCAGGGCTTTCTGCCGCCGCGGCCACAAGCCACGGTGCTTCTGCGCCTTCATGAGGATGCGCACGATCAGCGAGTAGCATAAACCAATGACGGAGAAGGGGACTAGGAAGCCGATGGTGACCTCCAGCCACTGGATCTCAAAGACGTTGGCGAAGCAGAAGTGCACCTCGCCCCGGTGCTGCGTTTGGACAATGGTGAAGGGGAGTAGGGTGGCCAAGATGGACGCCATCCAGATGAGACCACAGCTGAGCTTGGCGTGCTCCATGGTCCTCAGTGGGCTGCTGCTCATGGAGCTAGCGAGGGCCACGTAGCGGTCGAAGCTCATCCACGTTAGGAAGAAGATGCTGCTGTACATGTTGACCTGCAGGAACAGCGACATGAAGGTGCAGAGCACGGCGTAGTCATAGTACTTCTCGTTCAGGTTGAAGACCTCGATGAGGGAATCCGCGACCAAGATGAGGTCGGCTACAGCCAGGTTCACAAAGTACAGGTCAGGAATGGTCATCTTTTCTCTGTGGTTCAGGTTCACCACCAAGATCAAGATGTTACCGATAAATCCAATGGGAAAAAGCAGGATGGTATAGAGGCAAGATAGGAACAGGCCGATTACGTAATATTGGTAATTCGCAGACTTTTCCGTCAAATCTGTGGCATTGCTCTCATGTGAAGTATTCAGTTGTTCCATGCCGTTTATATATATCCAAACCAAGGAGGTCGTGTGCACTTCCATACTGACTGTGCTCGGAATATCTTGAATAATAGGCCACGTAAAGGTCACCTGTAGCTACATTGTTTGATTGTGTTCGATCCCAATCTGCTTTATCATAAATGTAACTCATCTATGCTGTGTTTCCATTCTGACACAAGTCAGGCCATTTGAACAAGACTTTATGGTTTGGGTATCCCATGTCAATGTCAATGTTCATCTAGCAACTGATGCCATGTTGAATAGAGGCAATGCAGAGCCTGAGCCATGTCTTAATATAGCCTTGAGCTCTTATCTAATTAGACTCATATCATCCAGATTGTCAAATCTGGAAACCTTATATTAAGGGGTAGACTTCTTTCTCCTCTTTTGAGTAGTTGGTTTATCACATATCCTGATTCTAGTGCTCGTTTGTCTCTTCAAGTCCATGTGCATCTTTATTCAGCAAACCTCAGCCAGTGACGCTATTATGTGACACCTGAGCAGTGAAGTGGAGAGGATAACAACATGATTACATGTAAAACAATTAGGTATGAAACATACAAAGACAAAAAATGTGTAATACACCTGAAAGCCATTCATCAAATCTAGGCACATTCTAAATCTCATGAAAAGTTTCAGAATTTGTGAAAGCAGTTTGTGAAGGCCTGTAGAATTTATTTTTGTAGTTAACCTATTAAAATTCAAGATTCAGACTTAAACAGATGCATTGAAAGGCTCCTTTGAAAGCCCTCAGCCAATCTAAGCTTTTTCTAACCAGCTTGTCCAAACTCGATAACTATTAATTGGTGAGATGTTGTGAAATATTCCCTGAACATTTACCCATTCCGCTAAATCTATTTTGATATCTTTTGCCTATATTACGATAATATTTTCTGAAATTGCATGTATAAAAATGCAATATAATTGTACGTTTTGGTTAAATAACAGTTTGCAGGAACAGCTTTTGTTTAACCAATATGCAACATTTCCTAGTGCTTATATTCAGAAAAGCTATATCCAACTAATTATTATAATGACAATTACATGTATCTTTATTTAAGGCACAAATAACTTAAAATTGAAAACAGACAATATCTATAAGTAATATTGCTTCTTAGCCTTTATTAGGCAAAACAGCCTATTAAATGTAATATCTGATTGCTGATGTCATGAGAGAGCCTTGGCGCAGTATTTTTCGATTCTCATGTAGCTAAAGGTCATCTTCCTTGACGATCTAATTAAAACACGTACATAGGCCTATAACCAGTAACAGTTGGCAAGCTGCAGAGTTGTGCCACACTTACTTTATAGATATTTGCGTGCTGCCCAGTATGCCGCTGTTGCGCAGAAGTGAGAACAATGCCAGAGACGAGTAAGTCCCATGTCCAGCTGAGTCCTTGCCCAGCACCACCTGCTGTGTGGCCTAACCCTGTAAGGCTAAGTGTAGAGGGAGCCAGCGAGGGGAGGAGAGAGAGCGCAGCAAATGAGGAATTGTGAGATCTGTCACCATGGGTTATTCACCACACTCACCGTTTCCCTGCATATACTTTCTATCTCTATTAGATTATTGGTCAGATCATGACCATACATACCCCTACTGTAACCTACAGTATATATACATTGTTTCTAGTTTGCATTGAAAAGGGGGATTTTTCCTTATACTTCTGTCACATACTACAGCAGTTAATTGTCACAACTATGCAAAATATAATCCATAGGCTATCCTATATAGGTTATCCTATATAGGTTATAATTAGTATACAATTAGGCTCAATTGTCTAGCTATTATTATTATTATTATTATTATTATTTTATACTATTATTCAATAGCTAACACTGTGTGGCACTTAAAATCTTTTCTACCAATATGCAGATTTCACAAATCTATCTTGCCTGTTAATCGTTAATCACACACAAAAACACACACACACACACACGCACGCACGCACGCACACACACTCACACACACGCACACACACAATTGTGGTTTGTGAAAGGGGTGGGTTTTTGTTTTGTTGATGTACAAAATGTTGCTCTTTTCTTTTAGCTATCTCTCCTATTGCATGGAAAATCATTTGGGTCAATACCGCTGCTCATCTGATATTTAAATCCTCTTAAACCTTAGCTCCCTAGGCCATCTTCAAAATATCGCCCATGCATTATGTTGGGTATACTCGTTTACATATATTTTTAGCCTTTTAAGGTCCCAAAAATAATATTTAGTGTTTCAATTAAAACCTATTTCAACTTGATTTTCCTATTAATAAAAAAAAAAAATGTCCAGGACAACTGGATAAGATTAAAAGCCACTTTACACTAATGATGTCTCCCCAGCTCCACCTGCTGGTGTGTATAGGAATGGCTTTTATTTCCCGTGTCGCAAGGATCATTAGAACCATGTGGACTCACCTGGGGGACCGGTTGTGCAGCCAGACCTTATAAGGCAACATCCTTCCTTGCTCTCCCTCTCATTAGGACTGGTCGTCTCATGTGACGGCCAGCCTATAAGTTCACAATGTTCTGTTGATGTGTTAACAGTAAATGTATGGAAAAATAAGTCAAACTTGGTAAACCTAGCCATTCTAAAAATAATTATTCTTTTTAGAATATAGATATTCTAAAAAGTGAATGTGGTTTTCGTGTCTCATACTGATGCACATTTGTTATCTATGTTGGAGAGGTAAAATAACATGATAAAATGAAATGGATAAAAGGATATTAGCCTTGTCTGGTAGCCAATATCTAAATGTATTCGTCACTCTTCCTTTTTTAATCTGTGGGCCATTACTGACTATTTGTCTTTTCTTGCAGTAATATACAATATACTGTAATATGAGCTCATAAAACACACACACACACACACACACACACACACACACACACACACACACACACAATAGTAGGCTGTGTGGCAAAAAATAGCATTGACTATACCTACATATTTTAAAAGCAGGTTCTGTCAGAATGAATTGCTTAAACTGGCTCATTCATCAAACCAGGTCATATTCATGCAAAAGGTGACTTAAATAAACATGTTCTCTTTCAAATTCTTTGTTTAATGTCTCACAATAATGCTGGGCAAAAAGAACAAACTAATCCTGTTTGATATGAAAGAGAGAGAGAGACTCAGACTCAGACTTTCCTCCTAGGGTTATGGTTCCCAGTATGCAGACAACAAACGATCTGCAATAGCCCCACATTGATTATTTAAGAGAGATTAAATACAAATAATGGTTTTCCCCACAGGACCTTATTGTCTTCCAAGCACACTTCTCTCACACAATTTATTACAAATGTTTACACCGATGCATTCAGGTGGGTTGCCGAGGACACATTTCTCTTATTCCAGGCAATGGGCAAACCATATGTACTGCAGTACCCGGTTTCGCCGCAAGAAGGCGGCTTTAAAATACTGTCTCAGAACAGTGGAAATTAGCCAGCCTGCACAAATTCAGAATGGGTCTTCGGTTTATTGTAGTTCCACCTCAAATCAAGCAAATAATTCAATATCAGGCCTGAGGAGTGTCTCAATCCAGATTCTGCTGGAAGAAATCACCTCAATGAGGAAGAAGAAATCAGTTAATGTCTGAGAGTGTTGGGGAAAATATAGGTATTGTTTTACTCAATATGGCCCCAAAGAAAGGGGGAATGGGCATTCATGCTATTGTATTGTACAGGTCCTATGTACATGTCCTAAACAATTACATCAGAAAATACAAGTTCAGGATGTTGACACACGTACATCTCTGATATGTTTTGGGAATCCGAGTGAATGGTTTACTTCAGCTGACCCTAAAGATGCAAACAGATGTATATTGTCGCTTTAAGCATTTATTGTAATAGACCACATACACTTTTATAGAGAGCTGATCATAAAATATAAACGGACATTGCTTAATATTATACATATAAAAAAGAATGTAAATGAGCAAAGGTTTAACTTAGAGCTTTGTTGATATGAACTTGATTAAAACATAATTCATCTCACTTAATTTGCATAAGGTGCTCACTCATATCTCTGCCACACGCTTTGTAGGAGTACCAAATACTTTTTTTAACAAACACAGGGAACGGTAAGATCGCAGACCCAGAGGAGATATTTGGTGAATTGGCTTACAATTGCTTACTATACAGTGAATCCCTTTGTGTGATTTTCAATTGATTATTTCTTGTAGAAAAATAGAAAGGCCTTATTAGAGGACATACTGACTATGATAGATTCATAGAATGTTGTTTTACGAGTCCTGCATGTTTCAGATTTCAGCCTGTGAGAACATATTTCCATACCTTCAAAATAAAGAAGCAGGTATAGACTCACGTGTAGCTCAAATGTTGTGACCGACACATTGTATAATTTGATCTATACAAGAAAGTGTGTGTGATGAGGCCATATAATTGTATGTAAAAAATGTGAAAATATATTAAATAGTATTTGAGTCCAAAACAAGATATAGTCAAATAAATTCACAAGATATGAATGAACCACAAAGTAATGGAACATATATTGATATATATATGCTATATCATGTATTAATAAGTACTCTTCGCCCATATATTCGACATGACTACAGGTTGACCTGTGTCAGTATTGAAGGAGTACTGTTTAAACATTTAAAAGGAATATTTTATTGGCATCATGTGTCTTATCACTTCTCACTCTGTTAGTGACCAGTGTTGGGCAACTGTAATATAATTCCTTTTTTCAGTAACTAATAGCGTAACTAATTACTATTTCAAAAACAGTAATACTATTACAATTACTAATGCAAGTATTGCTGCATTACTGTGTTACAAGAACGATATTTATGGTCCTAGCAAAATTAGGCTATAGAACCAACCTGTCTAATCGTCTGGTTTGAGAGGCTGCAATGTTTTCACTTTGGCTGATTGTTGACTCCTAAGGTTCATTATTGTTCCAATAAAGAGGATTCAATTCTAAAATGAGCTGACTACACAGGTTGTCATTTTTCAGAAGGGGCGAGACAGGGTAGTGATTGTGAAAGTAATATAGTAATGTAACTAGTAACGAAACTAATTACTTTAATATCCAGTAATAAGTAAAGTCATATTTTTACTTTTTGAAGGAGTAACAAGTAAATAGTAACTTATTACAATTCCTGAGTAACATGCCCAACACTGTTGTTGACATATCTGAGTGCAAGAGGGAATTTTTGCAAGAGGGTTTTTTTGCAGTGACAATGCCATTAACGTAATAACCGGTCGCTGGCTACTTTAATGGCATTGGAAAATGTCAGCTGTTGTGCGTTCTCTTTGTTTTACTTGTGCTAATTATCCAAACTGTCTTATTCTATGTGAGTGGCAGTTTCGGTCAGCATACTTAGAAATATAGCCTGGCTCCACCTGACTTTCAGCTCAATATCTTTTCACTGAGATTATAGTCTGGAAACCCTGATTTCATTAGCATTTACACTTTCATCATGTTTCCTTGATATAGTCTTCTGAGAAATAGCCATAAGATGTGCAAATGATCAATATGCATAAAATATGAATATTCATATTTAGGGATCACATTCCTATTAAATTCCCTTTTTCTGTGTTCTGCTGAGCCTAAACACCAATGCTTGCATATTAATAATTATATGAGGATATATTATTATATGTATTTTGAAAACATACAGTGGTTAAAGCTTGATTTTTTTGGTCAACTTTATTAGTAAAACTTCACATTAACAATTTAAAGAATATTGCAATATAACTGAGTTGTTCATCGATGTCAGCTGGTATGACTCACATGAGCAAAAAAGGGTGTGTAGGCTGCTGGTATCACACTGAAATTGTATCCAAAAAGAAAAAGAGATTTGAATCTCAATAAGTCTTTACCTGGTAAAATAAGGTTTAAAGTAATACATATTAAATAAGGGGTGTGCTCATGTGCATGTGAGCCCGTGTGCGTGTTTTGGGCCGTTATTAAGTCCTACATTCGGTGGTAAAGGAATGTAAAAATTCTATTAGACCTAAAAAAAGTCCTACATTTCCCAGAAAAGCACTTAAAATACTATGTATGCTCATGTTTCAATGTTGCCGTCACGTTTTAAACATATGTGTTCCAACAAGTTTTAGTGGTAAAGGAGGATTTTTGATCACATAGTGGGTGGAGCTTGACCAACAAAACAAAGGAAGGAGGAAACAGTTTGTTATCTCAGTCATTCATTGATCATGGACCTGTGTTTTTTACTGATCCCGGTAACATTTATACTTGCACTCTTAACCAAAGGTAAGCAGTCTATATATTTTGCTTTTCTCATACTGAACCTTTCTAACTTATATGTATATATTTAATATAACTAACTTAGAAATAATTCAATGTATTCCTACACCTGTCTAATTTATATGAATTTAAGTTAACTTAAAATATATATGACGTCAATCACAGATGAAGTCTTAATAGACAAAGCAAGAACACAATTTTAATAAATTACATTCTAACAACCAATTGGAAAATATGAAGATATTGAATTGTAATAAATGAATACATACATACATACATACATAAGAATTCACATATTTATTTGAATATTATGTACATGTATTATACATAGGTGAAGTATAGCCTATATTGGTCTGGGTGTGGTGGGTTTAAATTCCAGAATAAGCACACACAACTGTCTAATTACACTTTTACATTAGTATACCGACTGCTGTTTACATTTAGAAAGCACATCATTAATTGGAATAGTTTGGTTCTACATCGTGTCACTTCTCTGTTGCTATTATACTGAACACATTGCATGAGGGAAAATAATGGATTTTTATATGGTGACAAGTAATAGCAGTTATTGTGCCTAAAAGCATGTGTTCTCTTTGCTTCTGCTAATTGGATTAATTGTCTTATTTTGTAAGTTTTGGTCAACCTAAGTGTAAATATGGCAGGAGGTTACTATTAAGTTGAACACGAGAAGCATCATCACTCAGTAGCTAATATTTTCAGATTTATAGAAACAGTAAAATATTTGCATTTTCAGTTTGTTCCTGTTGTCATAATATTATGCTAAAAATAGATAGTTGATTTACCACCTAGAGAGGTCAAACTTATATTATATTATATTATATTATATTATATTATATTATATTATGCTCTGCAATGTGTAATATCTAATTCTTTACACGTCTTCTCTCATTTTCAGCATGCGATTCACAACTGAATGGTACGCAACTGGGGGGAGATATTGGGTTTCCACTTTTATGACATAATGCATAGTGCATACAACCTCTTCAAAAAAAGTAAATATATACAATGGTTTTACTTTTTCACCTATTGCATAGTGTGTGGCCAGGCTCCTCTGAACAGCAGGATAGTTGGAGGTCAGAATGCTCCTCTTGGTAACTGGCCCTGGCAGGCCAGTCTGCGCCAGTCAGGCTCGCACTTCTGTGGAGGATCTCTCATTAACAATCAATGGGTGCT